>PVJI01000896.1:0-215586 GCA_004026765.1 Micronycteris hirsuta
AGGAAGTGCAGGAGAAGAAGGACTTATGTGTATGACCTATGGACAAAACTAAAGGGAGGGGAAAGGGGGGGTAAGGGGGTGGGGGGCAAGAAGGGGGGGAAGTGGGGCAACTGTAACAGCATAATCAATAAAATATAGTAAAAAAGCCCGGCTGGTGTAGCTCAGTGGATTGAGCGCGGGCTGGGAACCAGAGGCTCATAGGTTCGATTCCCAGTCGGGGCACATGCCTGGGTTGCGGGCCAGGTCTCCAGTGAGGACCATGTGAGAGGCAACCACACATTGCTCTTTCTCTCTCCCTTCTGCTCTCTCTGAAAATAAATAAATAAAATCTTTAAAATATATATATATAGTAAAAAAAAAAGAAAATGGGGAATGATTGCTAACGAGTATGGGGCTTCTTTGTGCAGTGATAAAAGTATTCTTAAATTAGTTGTGGTAATGGTTGCACAACTCTGTGAACATACTGAAAACCATTGAATTATACGGTTTAAAGTGGTGGATTATATGATCTCAATAAAGCTGTTATTTAAAAAAAACTAGACTAATCATGTAAACAGTATTTTTAAAAATTTTATTGAGAAATTATTTATTGTTTTAGAAACCTAGGCTTGAGTTCCAATTCTCCCATTATTAGCTTTGTGTCTTTGGACACTTTCCCTGCCTCAGTTTTCTCGCTTGTAAATGGAGTTACAACAGCTTCTTCACTGGTGTGTTACTGAGGGGATCAATAAATGTCCGGGCCAGGCTGTGAGACGCTCAAACTCTGCCCCACTGGGCTGTTACCTTGAGCAGGTCGTGGGCCTTTCTGAGGTCCAAGGTCTAGGAGGACTCAGCAATTAAGACCTGTTTTCCACATATTTCCTTGTGAAGTGAGAGACTCTCTCTCTCTCTGTGAGGAAATCAAATTGTCAGATCCTTAAAGTAGACGAGGCCCTTCAAGATGCCTGAATACTTAAGTCTGTGTTATTGGTTTAAGGGTTCACGTCTTTGGAAGGGAGAGGGGCTTTCTCGATTCTGTAATTTTTGCAGTTCCTGGCCAGGAAGCCGTCCTGAGAGCTTGGTGTCCGCTTTTTGCAGAAGCATCTGCCTCTTGACCGCTGTTTAGGACATGGCTACCCAAATGTCCCCAGCACAGGTTCTGCATGAGCTGTTTTCCTAAGTAGATGGTTTCCTTTTGATCGTAGTGATTGAAATTCCACCCCCTGAAGGCGTTTCTGGAAAGTGGGGGTTTGGGGGACAATCGCTCACGGAGCGGTAAGATTATCTGAGAGGCCGTGCTTTCTGGTGGACTATTGATCATGGAAAACAAACTTCCTGCGAACAGCGCAGCTGGCCACGTCAATCCCCTGTGCCCTGTTTTTGTCCAGGTCTGGCCAGGCCCTTGCTTTTCCCCTCCAACTTCTCTGCCACGTCCACTGAACTTTAACTTCCCCGTGTACAATTTGAGGTTCTCGGTCCCTTGAGGGGCTGGCATACCAAGGCCTACCTCTCCCCGTCCACGCTCAGACTTGCCTTGCAGCTGGAGAAACCCTCTCCCGTAAACGTTTCTGTCTCCACAGCTGCCCCGCTCCATACCCCCAAGGCAGCTGAGACCCATCAGGGCAGCGTGTGGCTTCATCTCTTGTTCTTACTCCCCATTCCCTTCTCTCCCCTGGTCACATGGCCTCTCTCACACTGCTGACCGCCTCTCCAGCTACTAAATGGAGACTCAGGCTCTCGCCACGCCTGCCCATTTCGCCCAACCTCACACACGCACCTTTTAATAAAAGCCATTCTGGATCTAAATAGAAAAAAAAAGACAATGAGTTAAATTTGAAGTTCCACAACTCAGAATATTCTTGTCAGTTATGGTAACTCGTGCCTCAATTCGAGAGAAAACATTTAGAAACGCCCCTGTTACTTAGACAACCGTGAGCTGTCCAGCTGCCGGCATCGCTCCACGTGCAGCACAGGGTCTGGCGGGAGAGGGCGGAGCGCTTGCCCCGGCGTTTCCAACTTGGGAGCCAAACACAGTTCTCATGATGCTTTCGGAGTCATTGCTGACAATGGCCGTGGTGGCAGACAGGCTGCAAGTCACGGCAGTGGCTCACTAGGGGATGGCCCGAGGGCGAGAGCAGGGATCAGTGGTGCCTGGAGCTCATGGACCCCACGCAGATTTTCCTTGTTTTGGTATTTTGGGGCCCAGGGCTAGTCTGAGCCTTCCCTGGGAAATGGCTCCCACTTTCCTCCTGCAGTAGGGACAGTGGGTGGGGAGAGGAAGGAGGAGCCTCCGGCAGTAGAACGTTCGACTGTGTGAGGGGAGGTAAGAAATCTGCCTTATTTGAGGGCACGGCTGAGAAGGGGCTCTGAGCCTGGATCCTTGTCCCAGAGGCGCTATTGCACACTGAGAAACTTAGACTCTTTGAGCTCGGAAGAGGCCTGGGTGTCTTTACCTCCCACCACGTAGGTGACTGTCACATAAATTCACATGTGGTGAGCCTGCAACAGGGTCTGTGAGGCTATCTAGCTCCCCTCTCCCCCTTCATTCTCAGGTAAAGAACTGGAGCCCCAGACTGGCTACCTGGCTGCACAGCAACTTGGTGATGACAGCTAGGACTTGGGCCTTCTGCCCATGTCCCTGCTTCCCCAGGTAGGCCTCATGGCCTCTCAGGGTCCTGGACGGAGGGAAGCACTGGCTGGGGTGGCTCGGGGTGGGCGGAATCTCCCACCTGCCTTGTGCTCACGTGCTGTCCTGGGAAAGCAGGCGAGGCCGGCACAAGCATGGTGACGGGGACGGAACTCAGCTGTCCCCAGAAAGTGAGGTCAGCAGGCTTGCAGCAGCATTCCCTGGGTCGTGTCTGTCCAGGGGTCTCTTCTCAATGAACAGGGGCTGCAGCTCTCGGGCGCTCCCACAGAGAACAGGTGTCCAACGCTTTCTTGTGCCTCCATGTCTTCATCTGCAACGGGAGGGACAATAATCCCTCACTCATTGGGTTTTTGTAAGGATGTCCGGCGTTCGTTCTGAGCAGCGGCCGGCACAGGGCACAAACATGGGAGGTGTGAGGAGTGTTTATTTCTCTTTGTTACAGAACAACTTGTCGGGGTGAACCGTGGTGCTGAAAACGGCAGGTCCTCCCAGTAGTTGGGGAGCTGGGAGACACTCTCTTTGTCAAGGACACTTGGAGGACGTTCATATCTATGCACATGCAAATGAACCGGATGGGCTTTCCAGGTGCCACTGGGCTTCTCTGTTTAAGATAATCTGTAAAATGTTTGAAAGAAAGAGAGTTTAGTTGCCTGGGCTTCTTTTTTTCTTTTTTCTTTTCTCTCTCTCTCTCTGTGTATTTTAATCAGATACTTTGTGGCAAATAAATGAGATGTTGTGATCTCTCTTATGAGGGGTACTTTGAGGGTTAATATAACTCCATCTTCTGATTTCCTTAACCCCCCACCTCCCTCAACCCCGCAGTTTATACTCACCCCCTCTGCCAGAGCTAAACTGTAAATCAGAGCGTCAGGTTATCAATGCTCACCCAGAGGATTGGAGCAGAGTCATTAAATCTTATTACAAAGCGAAGTGCAGAAAGTAATTGCACATATTTGTAAGTAGCTTAGAATTGATTAAAAATGCATAAAGAAAATCTGCAAAATGCTCCGCAGGCCCGAGGATGCTACCCCCTCAGGGAAACTCTCACAGCTGCGCATTCTCTGAGTAACCTTCTCCGTCTCCCTGTGAACGAACGCCATGGAGGGAGCTCCCAGCTCTGCAGCCCCTCAGAGCGAGGCTGGCTGCAGCCCGGCCAGAGAGGTTGCCATGGTTCCACGAGCCTGGGAGGAGTGGAATTCATATTCCGTTTGCGAGGCTGCAAAGAATGGATCGAGACTTACCAGCTCGTGTTCTCAGCCTGACGTCTGCAAGGCGGCCTGTGCCACCAGGGTGGTTGGAAGGAGAGAAATGGAGACAAAGTATTGGGAGGCTTCTGGGAGGAGAAGTCACCCATATTTGCATGGCGAGCTCAGCAGAGGAGCTGGGTTTTCAGTGGGATTTCAGCACGTTTCCGGGGAAATCCACTGCTATTTGTCTGTCCCATTGACGCCCTCGTGGGAATCACTACCTGCGGCCATCAGTCCCCCATTGCGCTGGTTCTGGGCCTGCAGCGCACAAACCACCGTGATGGGCGCCGGAGGGTGAGAAATGGCTTCAGTCAGCACACTTTTATGGAACACCTTTTATGATGGAAGAACTGTGTAAGGTGTGAAAACAGCCCTGACCTCAGCAAGTTCATGCTGTGGGAGAGGGAGTGATGCGCACTCTTGATGGGTGTGCGCACATGTGCTGTGCACGCCCACGGGGAGTGCATCGGTTAGGTCAGCGCTGTGGTGAGGAAGACAAAAGACCTCTGGGTCTCAGTGGCTGGGCACACCAAGGTGTCTGTCCTTCTTCCCTCCCTCTCTCCCTCCCTCTTTCTTCTTCCTTTCTTTCCTTTCCTCTCTCTCTCTAACACACACACAGACACACACCCCCATTGAATATCTACCATGACCTAGGCAATATTCCAGGCACCAGAAATACTGGATCAGCAGTTCTTGTTTCTAAGGAATTCATGGTCTTTACTCTAGGTTTTCTTCTTGCCATATACTCTAAAGAGAAGGATATTTGAAATATTTTTTCCTCTTTCTTCTTTTTCTTTTTATAGTAGATGTATTAATGAAATGCAGATTAGAAGCCTCATGAATAGAGCTGGTCAAATTTCCAAAAGTGCACACACTCATGTGAACTGCACCCAGATGAAGAAATAAGATATTTTCTGCACCCGAAGCCCTTGTCTGCGCCCTCTGTCTGTCATTACACCCCTGATAACACTATAGACTAGTTTTGGTGTTGTGACCTTCATAAATAAAATCATACTTTTCACAACAGGATTACAATGTACACTTACATGTAGACTGATTCTAAAAAATGGTCACATATATCTGGATGCAGCCAGGCTTGGATTTTAGTGCAATGTTCTAATGTGCCTGCAGATGGCGCAACTACTGGGAGACTTGCCACCCTCCATCAGATTTCTTTTGACAAATTTAAAAGCCATGAATTCCCCCAAGGCCTCTTACCCCTGGAACGCCACCTTTTCCCCCTTTTTGTTATTCTGCTTTTCTTTTTTTTCATGACAATCCACACCTATTTTGCAACCAAATTTGAGTGTTGCACTTCAAAGCATACATGGGTGCATTCAGATATATTTGTTCATTTTCTAAAGTCCAGATACAGTCAAATGTGCAGTTACAGCGTGTTGATGAACATCTGTCCCTTGTAGCAGAATATAAATTCCTTTGGGGCAAGGACCAAATCTCCAATCCCACTAGCTTGTAAATCCCGTTGTTAGTCCAGCACCATACTTGGAACAAAGTGTGCCCCGAGAACATGTCATTGAATGGAATTCCTTATTTTAATTGAGTTTTTGGAATAATTGACAAAATCTTATTCCATTTGGGGGGAGGTAATTACTTCCAAAAGTGACTTCTAGTTCAGAATGAGAGGCTGAGCCATATATGTTTCTCTTCTTTTCCTCTCAAAATCATATTAAAAAGAGAGTAAAGAAATGAAAAATATTAGCTTACAATCCTAAAGAGAATTGGCAGGGAACAATGAAGGACAGCTTTCTACGTGTTTCCTGAAGGTGAAAACGAGTGGGGTCATGGTGACTGATGAATCAGGGGTGGGAGGTCCAGAGGGGACTCTAACCAGGAGAGACCCCAAACTCCTCATCTGTGTGAATGCTGGTTGACTCCCTCAGGGCTTTGAACTCAGGCACATTTTCGGGTGGGAGGGAGGTGTGAGAGGAGTCTTCCTTTCTACCCATGAAGGACAGAAGAGCCAACAGGCAGATGTTTACCTCTCAGGCAACAAAGCAAAGCATGCTTGACTAAGGAAACTAAGCCAACTGTCTGAGAAGTAGCAGGGTGGCTGGTGAGGGCTGGTGCCCCCAAGCAATGCATTCTGGGGCCCCAGAACTATCACTTGGTTCTGTCCTGCTCATGCTGGAGTGAAACCTTCCAGGTGAGGGGACTTTTTCACAGATAGAGCTCACAGCTGTTCCACAGCAGCATTTTAAAATATAAATGGACAGCAAGGGGTCACGAACATTTGGAGAGAGCCTGCAAGGCAAAGGAGAAAGGCAAAGATAAATAAGCGAAAGAAGATGACCCAGGAAGAAACAAATAACTCAAGGAGTAAAAGTGTGTTTTTAAAAATCCTAATTGATGTCCCCAGAGACATTTGAGATGATATCAAATCCATAATATATAAACAAGATTAAAAAAAAGACTATTAGAGAACAGGAATGATCTTGTGGAAAGAAAAAAAATGTGAAGTTCAAAATTTAATGCAAGACTTAACAATGAAATCAAGGATATCTCTTATAAAGCGGGGTCAATACAAAACAAAGGAACAGAAATATGTACAATCACCTCAAAAACAACAAAGATCATTTTAAAGGGCTAAGCGACCATCAAGAGAATTTCCAGAAAGAGAGACACCAAAAAAGCCACAGAGGAACCAGTTTTTGAAGTAATATTAGAAGAATGTTTTCTAGAGCTGAAAAAGGCACATGTCCTCTGAAATCATCCTCTGGTCCTACCGTAAAGCATGAGAAAGACAACATCGAGGTGCCAGGTAGTGAAGGTTCAAGATGTGCCACCTAACAGAAGATTCTGAAAGCCTCTGGACAGTAAAAATTGTTCACCTATGAAGGATCAGTCAGACTGCCTGTGGGATTCCTACAAGAAACAATATCACAAGACAAGGAGGAATGTCTTCTAAATTCTGAGGTAAGTGATTTATAACCTAGAATGCTGTATTCAACAAAATTATCAGCTAAGTGTGAAGATAGGTTGTGCAAAAACCCAGAAGTTTTATTTCCAAGAAACCTTTGTGACAAAGCTATACAAGGATGTGCTCCAGCAAAACAGGAGAGTGAGACAAACGTGGAAGACTTAAGGTCCAGGAAGAATAGATTTTATCCAGGTTGATAGCTGTGCAGCAGAACTAGAGGGAGATTAGTCTGGAGCAAAAGGCTCCAGAAAGAGAAGAGAAGAAAGTGGGTTCTGTATAGTATTTGAAAATGTTCTTGAAACATCAGAGGATGGTAAGGATCTGATAAAAGCAGACAGTACGACATAGATATATAGATAGATAATTAAGTACTCCAGAAAAAAATAAAATTCATGCCAAAGGGAAAATTTACTGTAGCATTATTTTGGATATTATTGATTTTTTATATTTCAAGATCCACCTAGAGACAAATTACAATAATGATTATAGAACAGAATTTATATACTGTATTAAGCTTGGCAATAAAAAAAAAAAGCAAAGTTAACAATCTGAAAAAGTTTGAACAGTCTGGAAAAGTTTAAACCTGGATTTAAAATCAGTCTCTTGTTTTCTAACTTTCTCTTTACTGTTCCGGATTAAGAAGATAAGTGTGTTCTGACCCCTGAGATTTCTTGGATGTTCCCACTGTGTCCAAATGTGATGCAAGGGAGGTCCATGCCCCTGTGGTTGCAAAGCTCCCCGGAAATGTCCCCAGTTCCTTCCTAATGGCCGTCGTCTGGGCTTGGAATCAATGAGCAGGCTTCTGCTCGGCCTGTTTTCCTTCCCTACCATCCTCAGATCTTACCTCCGTTGACTATTTCTTTAGATACCAATCTGCCTTTGTCGGTCTCCTTTTTTTTTTTTTTTTTCCACTTCAATAGTTTTGTACCCATGCAGCCTTCTTGCTTGTGGCTCTACTTCCCATAAAGGCTACATTCCCTGAGCACCCGTTTGGTGATGGCCCCCCATGCCATGGTGCAGAGCTATTTTCACCTGTAAAGGAGAGGCTGGGGGCTGAAGGAAGTACCTGATTCCTACATTTGGCTTTATTATTAGACGCAATGCCATATTTATTTGAGTTGGCCAGGGTTTGTCTTTGGGAAATGTCATATTCAAAATGGAAACCAAAGAGGTGATCATTCAGGTGTATTGACTGATGAGCGCAATTGGACTCCTGGGCAGGGGCAATAGAGCTGGGTGGAGGTCACAGGATTTTGCTGCCTCCATATTTTTTTTATCCATCTGCATTGTTAAATGCTTTTTCTTGGTATCGGAGACTTGTTTTTGCTAGGCTAAACCATTACGTGCACCTGATTTCTCTTTTCTGCAAGCACTGAAAAGTGGGCATCTCCAAATTCCTACATCAAGACCCTGTAGTGGGGAATGGCTCAGCTTGTTCAACTTTTCACTACAGGACTGGATAGCGGTGAAAGTGTGGGGGGATGAGGGGCCAGAGACCTGACGAGAAGTAAGGACAGGTGCCTTGTCCCCACTGTGCAGGAGTTTCCCTTCCTTTGGCAAGAGGCACCACTGCTCAGTCTGGTCAGTGCCCACGAAGGGGTGGGGCTGGGCCCTTGGAGCCGCACCCACCGCTGCCATTCTTTTCCTGGGGTCTGAGCTCAAGCACCAGTGTGGAGCTGAGCAAAGCTCGGGAGCACGTGGATGAAAGAAGAAACAGAAGAAAAAGGGGCAGAGGGTGGCCTGTACCCCTATTGAATGCATCGACATATATATTTTTCCTATTCATTTTCACAACATGCCTATTTTGTGAAAAAAAAAGACAACCCAAACATTTCAGAAGTACATTCAAATGCTGTGCGCAGAAGGCACACATTCTTCATTCTTCAGTGTTTATCTCTACATGGTTTCCTCTCCTCGTCCTGAAACTTCTGCTTCTTCTGCAGTGTTCCTGCCGCTGACAACGTGTCCAGATCTGAAGGTGGCTGTTCCCACGTGCTCCCGGGTATGCATGCCTAACATCTCCTCTCCTCTGGCACTGTTGCCAGCATCCTGCCTGGCGCTTCAGGGCCGTGTTCCCTTGCTCTTGAGCCCTGGCTGGCATCCTGTCCATTCACCAAGATCGGCAGGGCCAGGGCCGTGCCCAAAGGGGACAGCTGGTTACCTCACGGTGGGTGTCTCATTGTCCTGCTGCCCAGGATTCAGACCTCATTGAGTAATTTTCTGGTATCAGATTTCTTAAAGGAAGATGGCCCTCTGTGTGTGTGTGTGTGTGTGTGTGTGTGTGTGTGTGTGTGCGTGCACGTGATGAGTTTGGAAACACTTAAATGGAATCTCTCTCTCACACACAGGCGAGCATCACCGAAGCTCCCAGGAAAAGTCTTCATTGCCCTCAATGCTGAGATCCCAGGAAAGGCTTTTGGGGTGAAAATAATGTACATTACATTCAAACCAAATGCTCAGTTGCTTTCTAAAATATTCTGGTCCTTTCTAGACCCCTCTGCCCCACATTTTATTCCCGTTTCCAACACTGCCCTCCCTGTGCTCCTTTCACTGCACTGCCAACTCTGTGCCTCGCTTTCCGAATGTGAGGAGTTATTGTTTGCCCATTTCTTTTGTGCCAGCGAGAAATGCTGGAAAAATAGAGAGAAAATACAAGGCTTTCTCATCTACCAGGGGTAGAGCGGGTTTGGGCCAAACACCATGATCTTTACCAGTTTCTGGGAAAAGCCTGTTTTCTTCAAGCGATTGGATTTTAATATGTGACACCTTAGCCAGCAGGCTGTCCCAGAGGCGGGAGTACCCAGCAGAGGGCTGATGCTCACTGAGTGCCCAATTAATCACGGCGGACCTGGGGGCCATAGTGGTGGTAGTGATGAGGATGATATGATGATGATGATGGTGGCATGACGAGGAGGATAATGATGATAATAATGAGGGTGGTGATGTTGATTATAATGGTGATGGTGATGGCGATAATGATGAGGAGGAGGATGGATGATGGTGAGGAGGAGGAGGAGGAGGAGGAGGACGATGATGATAATCATGATACAGTGAACGTGTGATAATGATGATTACAATTATGATGGTGATGATGATGATGGTGGCAGGTGCTCCATTAGACTCTGAAGAACTGAGTGAAGGATGCACACCTGTCTCGTTTCTGGCAGTGAGCATCAGTGTAATAAGGGCAAACTGAGAACATGTTTGGTCACTTTTCTCCTGCCTATTATTATAGTTTCACAGGCTTATCAGAGTTATAAATTTTTTTGAACATTAGAGGACTTAATTTTTTCCTTTTTACAAAAGTGATGTATTTTTTAAACAAAAGAATCAGAAAATAAAGAAAAAAGAAAATAATATGCATTACCTCCTCCATCTTTAGGTACTTTTCTTATATAATTTTCAACTTAGATATACACATACAAATCACTAAAACAGCATCATATTGTATAGTTTTGGAAACTGGTTTTTCACTTAAAATGTGAACACCATTGTTCCTAAAGATCGTTCTACAACATTGTTGGTATTTACAATCGCCTTAGGGATGTTTTATAATTTATTTTAATCAGTTCTCTGCTCTGATATTATTTAATTTTTTAAAGTGAGAAATGAACTATTACGGTTTTATGAATGATCCAGCCCAACATTCCACTTTGACTTTAATATCTAAATAATGAATGAAAAAGAGTAAGGCCCTCTAAGGCAGCATGCACGGGGGGGTGGGGGGTGGGGGGGGAGTGCGCACAGTCTGACACCTTAGGTAAGTCCTTTAGGCTCCCCTTTCCGTAGCTCTGGGTCTAGTTGCCAGTTACCTTGCTACCTTTTGTTCTCTGGGACCTGGGGGTTGCCACAGGGAGGTGCCTATGGGACTATATTGTGACGTTCACATTCTAGAAACCTGCAATCAGCGTTTCCTCCACATGAGATGCTGGGAAATCAATTCCCTGCCCCTTCAGCCAGAATTCGAGTGCATTCCTCCCTGGGAACAGAGCAAAGACACCTTCATGGAAAATCATGACTTCAGTGGAGACCGTGAGCGCTGGGATGCCCTAACCTTTATAACCGATGGACCGTAGTTGTACGGTGTAGCTCACTGAAATCCTAATGATATCACTAGATGCGGCTGGAGGTTTCCATGGCAACTGAAATGATTCGCTAGCCCTTGAACAAACAGGGGGTCACAGGAGGTCCCTGGACCAGAGAGGGGGATGGATGTGGGCATGAAGCGGGAAGCCCCACCTTCCCCGCCTTAGTGGGGGCGCTGGCGCTGGACCACATTGTCAAGTTGGAAAGTTTGTCCTCAGCATCTTCCTGCATCTCTTCTTTCTCCCTTCTGTTTCCTCTCTCAGCCCCACCCTGCAGGCGACGCCACCTGGCTCCCAAGCCAGGAGGCACCCCAAGGGCCAGGCCGGTGTGGTCCCCCTGACCCATGGCAGGCTGTTCCTCCACCACCTTTCCAAGGGGTGATGGTGCTGACGGAAGCTCTCCCACCTGGAAGGTCACGGAAGGCAAATATCCGCTGATGAAGAATCTCTGACGGTGTTTTGCGTCAGTAGGAGATTTCCACAGCCAGTGTAAATAGGGGTGTGTAATCAGGGCTGAGATGGAACCGCTGAGTGCTCAGTCTCGCCCCTCAAGATGAGAGGATCCCCCCGGGGGGAGGGTTAGCACAGGCCTCTCTGTGGGGCCTCTTGAAGCCCCTCCATGCTTGATAATAGAAACAGAAGCCTCCCCGACAGGGCTGTCTCGGCAATCAGCACAGTTGTTTCAGCTGCGGGACACCGTTCCAACCAACTCTCGGTAAACACAATTAATCCTCTTTAAAAGACGTGAGAGGAGAGAAATTTCATTTTGAATTTCCTCCCCAGAGCTGTCAGCACTGCGGCTCAGCTGGGTGGATGTTTCCCACTCATGGATGTGCTCCAGGTTTCCCTGCTGTCCCAGAGATGGGGCGGGACTTCAGTCCCTGGGAGGGTCCTGACTTTGCCCCAGGCTGGCTGAGGCCTGGGTCTTCTGCAGCCCAAGGTCTGGTGAAACTCTCTGGGGTCTTTTAAAAAATATTATGGAATGGGTCTAGAGTAGCCTTTTTTTAGGGCTAGTTTATCTGTCTACTAAGACACAGCCCTCCTTCTGTCTGTAATGATCGCCTTGCGGGCTCAGGGAACAATCACCCTTTGGTGGGGACCTGAGTAATTTGCCGTCCTATGTGAGCTCTGGAACTCTCTAGGCTGTAATGACTGCAGATGAGTTTTCTTTCTGTGGTACCTGCTCCTGGCCCAGCCTTGTGGATTTTCACCCCGGGCTGGTGCGGATTCACAGTTCAGGGACTCCAGATGCAGATTTTTAGATCTCTTTCTCCCTGTGGCTTCTTCTTCTCTCTCTGGTTCCCAGATCTACCAGTTCTGGCTGCCATGTGCTTCCCTCAGCTCAGCAGATTGCTGGGATCTGTTTGGATGTCCCCTCCCTGTCTCATGGTCTGGAAATTGCCTCCAGGCAGAGGGCAGGGATAGCCAGTGTGCTTACCTCATTTGTTGTCCTTGAACCAGGAACCGCAGCTCCCTCCTGCATATTGTCCAATGTCTAAAAATATGTATTTTATATGCTTTTTCCCTAGTCTGTTTTAATGGAAAGAGTGTAAGTACTCTATCAGCTACTCTTCCCTGGGCTAAAGCTGGAGTGTGTGTTTTTAAACTTAATTCGTATGAGCCTAAGAGGTTAGCATCATTATTAATCCCATTTAAGAAAACTTTGGCACTGAGCATTCAGCAAATTGATTATGTCACTTAGCTAACAATTATTTAGATTTGTACCAGTGACTGATTGATTGATTCAGCAAATACTGAGCCCTTACTTTGTTCCATGTACCAGGCTGTGTGTGGAGTGATGAATAAAGCATCTGTATTTATTTAGCTTGCCATTTCCTGGGGATGCCCAGCGGAGTGCCTGGTCTATTGTAAAAGATAAACAAAGCTTTGTTGAATTTATAACAGTATGTACAGTTGATGTCATAAGATCCTCCGCTAATGTGTGAATGGAGGACCTCAGTCCTGGTTCCCCACTCAGTGAACTTCACCAGTGTTCCTGGTTTGTGGTTTTGTAGCTTTGGCTTGGTTGCTCCCCATGACTGGGAGCTCATTATCACATAGGGCAGTGCATCCCGTTTTGGAACTCTTACTAACTGGAAGGTTCCCCAGCAAGGATATAAGTGGGTACTAGGCAGAGGAAACAATGTGGAGATTTTCTGCAGAGGAGAAAGGGCATGGAGTTGGGAACCCGGGAGCCAGGAAGACAGAATTCATTTATCAATTTTCCCAGTGCCAGTTCCTGTTGTTCGTCTTCCAGTCCCCCAGGTCCCTCCCTCTGCGTCCTCACTCAGCAGCCGAATGACAGTTTGTCAGAGACGCAGGGCAAGGAATATGTCACATATGCTGTGTGAGTGGCGGGCTATGCGGGACCCAGCGACCTCTAAAGTTCTTCAGACGTCTGAGAACCTTCGATTCAAGCTTTCTTTTTCTACTTCCACTTAGAAGCTTTATTTACAGCCAGACCCAAATAGTAGAAGAGATCATTTCTGCATATACACATAGCATCCTCTGTACTATATGATGGCATTTCATCTGGCCCATTTCCACGTTTTCCCTCTTATTTTTATGAGTCCTAGCTCCCACCCTCAAATCCTACTGTGTGCAGCTGATCTGGAGACTCAGAGGCAACGAGGCTGTTTTCAGTAACAAAGACTTAGAAATTCACATCCCTGTGTCTCCCTCTGGGCCTCAGACAGACTGCCGGGAACTATGGGTCTTCTGTGTATGTGCTGTGTTTGTAAACTGAGAAGTTTCTCAAGAAAGTTTTCTTTACTTTAAGAAAGCATTTTAATTTACTTTGGAGAAAACAAGAGAAATCTAATTGAAAATAAGGAATAAGATTATCCTACGAATAACATTCCTCCATCATTGTGATTTCAGGCTTTGAGTAACCTTGTTAATTCAATTCAACTATGTGCCTGGACTAGCTGAGCTGACGCTTAATCCAAGGAGACAACAGGGTGAATTGGATTGCTCGTAGCTAAAGCACACTTCCTGTCCTGCTGGTCGGCTTCTCTCGGAGGACAGCAGACGATGCCAGCCCTTTGGCTTTGGCCATAAATAGACCACCTGCTCCACTAATGGAGGAATATAGTTAACTGAGAGAAGGGACCTTTAGAATATAATATCATCTAGGTGACTTTTTGCATAAATATTTCAAATAAAATGGATGAGACAAAAATACTGATGGTCAAGACTGATAGTATTGAAAGGCGAGTGCCTCTGCCGTGCCTCATAGACGATCTCAGTTCGATCCTGCAGCCGGACAAGTCACTAGGAAGCCCCGTGTGCAGGTCCCCGGGGAAGGGTCTACAAGTCCATCAGCAATTCCGGTAGAAAGTCCCGATTTCTGGAACGTACATTCTGACTAAAATGTACTGTGGTGTGATATTCGATATGCTTGCCCTCTGTACGGGTAGAAAACTCACAGTCTTCCCAGTAATAGTCTTCCTGCTAAATTTAACCACTTGGGCTGTTTGCACTTCTCATTAACCATACACGCATCTTTTTTTATTTTTATTTTTATTTATTTTTAGAGAGAGGGGAAGGGAGGGAGAAAGTGAGGGAGAGAAACAGCAAAGTATGGTTGCCTCTCACCTGGCCCTCATGGGGACCTGGCCCGCAACCCAGGCATGTGCCCCGACTGGGAATCGAACCGGGACCCTTTGGTTCCCAGCCCGCGCTCAATCCACTGAACTACACCAGCCAGGGCTCATACACGCATCTTAACCCTCAAAACCAAGGGATTGATTCTGTAAGACGTTCTCTCGATGCGGCCTTGCATCAATAGGACTAATTATTTTTGCTTTGCGTTCTTCCCCAAAGCCACATCCTGACTTTTTATCTTTTCCCCTCAAAAGACTTAGCCTGCACATGAAAACAAAATTATTTTTTTGAGGGGGAAGACAACTTTGAAGATTACCTAGGTTGTTGGGGTTCGTTTTTGAGGGGGGAAAGGCTTTTTAAAATTGTATTGTTAAACACGGAAGACCCGGACAACCACACCAAACGCGTGCGCAGCCTAATCAGCCACACTCTGCTGGGAACGCGGCTGCACTTCACACCCAAGTCCCAAGTCGAAAATAGCGCTCTGCCCTCCCTGACAGCTCCGTGTTTGCTATTCCAATCACACCAGATTCCCCAAAGTAACGGCTGTCCTGACTTTTGTGGCTGTCTTTTCTTTTTTCTTTTTAGATTTTATTTTCAGAGAGAGGGGAAGGGAGGGAGAAAGAAAGGGAGAGAAACATTGATGTGAAAGAGACACATTGATCGGCTGCCTCTCGAATGTGCCCTGACTGGGGACTGAACCCTTGACAACAAAGGCATATGCCACGACAAGAATTGAACTGGCTCCCCCCACCCCCGCCTTGCAGTATGATGCCTAACCAACTGAGCCGCACCAGTCACGGCTCTCTCGCCTTTCTGTTTACTTGAACCTTCTGATGTGAATCCCTAGACAGCATAACGTAGTTTTATTCATTTTGGGTGTAATCTGACAGTTTCTTAAGTCTACTTGAATCTTCAGGGTTCCCTTCCATCCCTTTCTCGACTTTACAATTCACCTGTTGAGGCACCTGATCTGTTAGAACTGCGGGCTTTTCCAGGCTAGGTTTTGCTAAATGCACACACAGCGGTGCAGCCCAGCACGCTGTTCTGCCTTTGTCATCCCCGTGCATTGGGAGCTGGATCCTGAACTTGGATCAGATGGAGACTTTCAGAAGACCAGGCAAGGGCGCCAGGCATTCTAAAAGGAAGAAAGCCCACCAGGTCTCGCCTATTGCCCTAACTTGTCCCAGCTCCCAACCCAGTGTATGTATTTATATCTGTATAAATATTTGTATTTATACAGATATATCTGTATTTATATCTGTATAGTAGCTTTTAGGCTGTTCCCCTCTACCCCCAGGAATTACAAGTGATTTCCAGGTAGCAGGCCAGAATAATTTGGTGGAGACGCCTTGGCTGTGCACTTGAGGGCGGTGTTTACCGCTCCTGCACCTGCTCCCAAGTCTGGGGTCTGCCTCAGAGCAGCTCTGGAGGTCCCTGCAGACAGGAAGCCCCTGAAAGGCCCTGCTGGCCCTGAGGAAGGCTCTCATCTTACCAGCTCTTACAAGGAAAAAAACCCCTTGCAACTGCTGTGAAAAGCTTGGGGTGTGAATAAAATGGCTTCTTTCCCTTATAGCAAACCGCCCTTCCAGCTGCTTTTTCATATCCCTTCTGTATAGAGCAATTGTGAAGTGAAACATTTAAAACATCGAAATAAGCTTTTCTAAAAAAATAAAAACATTTAACATAAATTCTTGGCTCTCTCTTCAAGATATCCATAGCATCATGCTGGGCTTTGATTTCATCGCGATAACCCAGCGATGAGACAGGACTTCTTGGATCTGGTCTGAAGAGTGTCTCTTTCATCCCTGTGTTGTGGCCGCATCTGCAGGACTCCCTTGGCTGACTCATTCACTCCTAATCACTCTCTTTCAAGAGCAAGTTCAATGGGCTCATTTCTATCTTTTTCATCTGATGAGCTCTTCCCTTGAGGCTTTCTGGGTCCTCCTGTCTGTTGACGGGCTGATCAGTCCTCCAATCAGCTCAGATATACCTCCCAGGCTTGGGGTGCGGCAGGTGGCTATTTCCCCCAATTTGCTCTTTCATAATCTCAAGCCAGCCGCTCAACTCAGTGGCTCCATTTGTCTCCCTACCTAAGGGACTCATAGCAACGTCGCACCCATGGCAGGCATCCCAGGCAAAGCTGGAGGTGGTTTATCGACTGGGGCAGGTGGGAGTGAAGAGTTTGGTAAACTCGGGTGGCAGTCTTGAAAGGTGCGGAGTGGAACCTTTGTCCCTTGAGACCATGAAGAACCGCCTGTCCAGGCAGAGGCGGCCCCTCTGTTATTTCCTTTGTTTCTCTCGTTTGATTTTAATGGGCTCCGTGTGTGTGACTTGAGCCCTGACTGTGTTCGTTCCGGCTGTTCTGGCAGAAAGGGACGGTGCCGGCCATGTTGAAGGTAAAACTCCGCTTCTCGTCTAGAGTGAGAAAAGCTACCTTTTTCAATCACTCGTCAAGGCTCAGTCAGCGGAGGATTTGACGGTTGCCTCTCGTAGCCATGTGCCTCTTTGCATGTGTGACAGTTGAGCAGAGTCTCTAAGAAGTTAGGTAAGCCCTGGCTGGTGTAGCTCAGTGGATTAAGCACAGGCTGGGAACCAAAGGGTCCTGGTTCGATTCCCAGTCAGGGCACATGCCTGGGTTGCAGCCAGGTCCCCAGTGGGGGCCACGTGAGAGGCAATCACACGTTGCTGTTTCTCTCCCTCTCCTTCTCCCTCCCTTTCCCTCTCTCTAATAAATAAATAAATAAGTAAATCTTCTAAAAAAAAAGAAGTTAGGTAACTGGCTTCTGCCAGGGCTAATGCCCAGCCACGTGGCCGTCCCCGTGGTGTGGAGAGCGGGCACTCGACCCGGAGGCCCACTGGCCTGGGGTAACCCTGATCTCCCCACTGACTGTCGGGGCAACCGTTTCCTCTCTGAATACTTTCTTTTCTATAGCATGTGGGTGGTCAAGGGCCTCTTCTCAGCCCTGGTGTGAACAGTAGTGCATTAAAGCACCGCGGCTCTTAGAACAGCACCCGGCACATCAGTGCCACACGGACGAGGACTACATGTGGCGGTGGCAGTGTCACCTCAAGCAGGGAAAAACATCTCTTAGAGCGATACTGAGGTGACCGTTTTAGGGGTCCGATCATCAGTGCCCAGGCTAAATTTTTAAAATTGTATTTGTCTCTTTATTTTGGCAGGGTCGTTACAGCACTCTAGATTTCTATCGTGCCCAGCATCTAGTTTTCACGTGCTCACAACACCAAGTGTAAGCGTGGGCCAGACCTGTCACATCTGCGTGAATGAGGGTCCGTTACTCACATGGTCATTGCATCGCATTGTGAGGACTGGAGCCCCTCATTTTTACAGTGAAGACGTATAGGTCCCTGGTGACAAAGGAGATGCCTTTGACTCAGTCCTCTCTCCTTTCCTGGACAACCACGGCAGGAGCAGGCAGGGGCGACACTCAGCATCTCCAACTCAGGCCTTATGGTCCCCTTTGTCCCTTTATGTTTAAGCCACACCCACTGACCACGGCACTTGTTCTCCTTACCTCTCTCCCACCTCCCAGTCCGTGCTGGGCGCTGCCCGTGGGACGGACCCGGGAGCCCAGGTCAATGACAGGGGCTTCACGTCGGATCCCCTCTGCCTTTTCCTTGCCTGGGCTCTTGAGAACATTGGCCCTTTCGGGTTCCCTCTGCTACTCAAGTCCATGTGCCGCTGTTTTTGTTGGGCACCGTTATGGGTTAAATCGTGTCCACCTCTAAATTCGTACGTCGAAGCTCTAATCCCTCGTGTGACTTTTTTTGAGATGGGGGTCTTTAAATAGATAATAAATGTCAAATGAGGTCACCTCATGCGATCGGACTGGTGTCCTTATCAGAAGAGGAGAGTAGGACACAGACCACACAGAGGGACGCCCAGGTGAGGACACGGGGAGAAGATGGCCGTCTGTGAGCCAAGAAGGGAGGCCTCAGGAGAAACCAGCCCTGCTGACACCTTAATCTCAGACTTTCTAGCCTCCAGGACTTTCTGTTGTTTAGGTCACCCAGTTTGTGGAGCTTGGCTATGGCAGGCCAAGTGAACTAATACAGGCATAAGTGCCAGGCACCAAAGGACAGTTTTGATTCTCTGACCACTCGAGTGACCAGAACAACAGAAAGGACGGTTGGCAAGCGCATCCCCTGCTCCCGTTCTAAGGCAGGTGCAGTGCCTCTCGGGAGAGTCAGGGCGGGACAAGGACACAGCACATTGGCTGAGAATATTTTTATGTTACGTGTTCCCCATCCTTCACTCCATAGTAAATAACCGTCGTTGCATTTAAATCAATAATATGTACATCTCATTTTCCTTTATTATTGTTTTGATTGAAGTATTGTGGATGTCTAACATCATACTAGCTTCGGGTGTACAGCATAATGGTTCCATATTTGTATACATTGCGAAGTAATCACCATGATAAGTCTAGTTAACAGCCATCACCACACATGATGACATGTATGTTTTATGAGCAAGATAGTGTTGTGTTTGTCACTGGGCATGTTTGCTCTTTAATTTTTGAGAAGAGTGAGGGTGATATTCAGAGTTCTGGTAATACTATATTTTGCCTCGTATGATGCACAATTTTGGCCAAATTTTTGATGGAAAAATGAGGATGTGCATTTTTCATGGGTATAATGATTACATACCATACAGATAATAATGGGTATAATAATCCCATTTATAATGCGCACAAAAAATGTGGGTAAACGTTATACATGGCAAAATATGGTGCATCATAAGAATCCCCTTTGAATTCAACGGGGTAACCCTTCAGAGGGAGCTGCAGTGCCTCATGTCCTATCTTTTGAGAATGAATTTAACAGAAGAAAAGTATGTACAGAAAATAATTAAGGGAGAATGGAAAGTTTATTTGAACATTCCAAGAATTTTTAAAGAAACCATGCAACATCATGTGACTGTATTTTGTGAGAGAAAGAAAATACCTTTCAATAGAAAACCCCACTGGGCTTTCTTGAAACATAAAGTACCATATTTCCAAATCTCACACATGGAGTTGTTTCCTGAATATTCTACGGCTTCAGACAAGGATGAGCAAGCAGTGACCTCACATCTGGAACTTCTAATGGTGCTAAATACAGCCCTACACATGTGGTATGGGTCCTTAACATGCCTGTGCTCACTTCCAGTTGGCTCACGAACATGAGCAGGGGTCTGGCATGACCCTCATACCCTGTCCTGGAGATGGCAGAAAGCGAAGCTGCAGCCCAAAGCACCTAGTGGTTTCAGCCTTCTTGTCCATGGGATGGAACATCATTAAATCTAGTTGCCCTTAGAAACCCAGGTCTATCACTGAGGCCTGCCCTCCACTTTTCCTCCCGTTAAAAATGAAAATCAGAGCTTTCCTGCTTCAACCCCCTCAGGGACTCTCAAAGAATAAAACCCGAACCAACAAGGACCTATAGGCTCTGCCCTTGTTGGAGGCTTAGCCTTTCTTTAGACTGCTTGTCCTCAGGGTGTGTGGCCCCAAAGACCACTGAGTTTTTCCAATATTCTAAGCCATTTCCAGCTACAGAGTTGGGCTGTCAACAGATCAGAGAGGTCACCCCAACCTCCCAACCTGGATGGTGAGCCCTGTTGCTTCATGGTTTCCTACCCTTTTCCTTTATGGGGCTAACAATACTAATTGTGTGTGATCAGGTAATATGTATCTCCCTCTCAACAGCAAGTTCCACAGGGAACAGGTCCTGTCTATTCTGTTCACTCTTTCCCTCTGAACTGATATCCATCCTTAGAGTCTCACTAGTTGTTGACTATATGAATTAATGAGGCCCACAACTGTTGTTTTAATGAAAATGTATACCGATCTCCTGAGCTTTTTTTCCTTAGGAAAAGAATGCTATCTTGGGACACTCCCTATTTTGCTGATATTCATTAGCAGCTGGGAATGAATTTTTAAGCAGTTTGAGCTGGAGGACACACTCATCACTGGAGGAGAAAAATTACTCTATTGCAGTCTTAAATGAGGTCTCCTAAGAACACTCCCTTGACCTTGGGCCATTGTGCATTTCCTTACATGCAAATGACGTAACTTAGATACCCTTTCCCTGGCCACAACATTAACATTTGATAAGACTGTAAACAACGGTAATAGAATGCCTATGCTTGTGTAGCATTTAATAGTTTACAAAATAGGAGTTTTGATGTGCATGTGGATTCCAGGGAAGAAAGTGTTCTGTGCATACCAGTTTATAATTATTGATTCCCATCCATAGAGGCCTCTCCGCCACGCTGTGCCGCCTGCCCTGTCCTTCTGCATGGCCTGCCCCAGGGATCTACCACCGGCAGGCCACCGGCCAAATCCAGTCCACTGTCTGTTTTTGTGTACCCTGTGAGCTAAAAATGACCTTTATGTTTTTAAAGGGTTGAAAAAAACCATCAAAGGAGAATATTTTGTGACACCTGAAAATCACACAAAATTCAAATTTCAGCGTCCCGTTCCTATTGTTTTCTTGTTGTCTGTGGTTCGTGCGCTAAGAGCAGAGTTGAGTGGTTGTGGCGGAAGTGGTCTGCAAAGCCAACAACATTTCCTGGGTGGTCTCTACAGAAAAGGTTTGCCAGCACCTTGCTTGCACACTGACCCCCCTCAACCTCCGCCCGGGTTTTCACCTTGCCTGCTATCGGCTGTACCACTCATTCTTCCGTGTCTCAATGTCAATGCGATTTCTCCTGGGAAGACTTCTTCCAGGTCCCCAGTCCGTATTTTCCTGTGATTCCTGCCCCTCCCCCTCCCACACTCTGCACCTAACACTGGCTACAGGTAACATAGAGGGGGCATTCGGAAAAACCATCCCCCTCTATGGACTGTGACCTCTGGGGGAGGCGGTGCCTGTTTGTTTTGCGCACCGTTTTGTCGTGGGTAGTCAACAGCTCAGAAATATCTGTAGCCTGAATGGTTGAGGTTTTGAATGTTGTCTCATACAGAGAAGAACAAGTTCATATACAAGAGGAGGGACCGCTAGGAGCTCGGTCACCGGGACCTATCCTTTGTACCATCCACTGTCCACGGTCGCAGGCCACAAGGCAATCATGGATAATTAGATCCACGGGTACAACCCACTTGCTTTAATTCAGGAAATCTCCCAGGAATTGCTAGTCAGAAGTGAAATAACCAATGTTTATTCTACTTGACGGAAATTTCTATCAAACCGTGTGGTAGGCAGCAACACGCAACCTCAAGGATGAGCTCATAGAGACTGGCACGTATGTTATATCAGGGCTAAGTTTCATGGGAATTAAGAGGCAGTTATCCTAGGCCTATGTTACAGATGCAAAATACAGGCAAAAGAGTATCATCCTTGTCCAGAGTCTGGATTAAAACCTAGCTCTGTTTTTCCCATTGCCCCCTACGTGGGTAAGCAGCTCCTAAATAGGGTAGAGTGTAAGTCTCCTTGACTAAATTCTAGTTCCAAAAGTGGGCCAACACCTTGACATTCCCGGGGGCTGCTGGGTGCTCCAATGACATGCAGAAAGCGGGCCACGCAGGACGGCTGAGAGCGTGTCCCAGACCAGGAGCAGCTGAAGGCTGCGGCGCGTCTTGCTTGGACCTGAGGGTATGTTTATAACCCTGCACTGTGAAAATTATCCATTTAGAAGGTATTTTTCTCAAGATTTCCCTTGGGTAATTCTGAAGGGCAAAGTAATTTTGAAGCCAGGAGCACATAGTATTTATGGTGCCACCTTGTAATGGGAATAATGTCAGCATAACTGCTCGGGGCCTCCGAATTCAAAACCAAGCTAAGGGCTCCATGTAATAGACTTTTCCTAAGACCAGGTAACGCTTATAAACCACACATATTGTACACAGTAAATACAACTTCTGACCATCGTCAGGTAAGCAACTCCTAGTCAATATATTTTTCTTCACCGCCACATCCAATCTGACAGACCGCAGTTTATGGGCGACAGCCTTCCTCAGTTTATGTAGACTCCAGTCTCTCACTTACACAATTTTCCTTTTCCCCAAAGAACTTATTTTACCATTTCACGTAGCACAGATCTGGTAGCCATGAATTCATTCAGTCTCTGTCTGAGAAAGTCTTTATTATCCTTCACTTAACAAAAAGGCATCAGACTTTATGCATTATTAAGTGAATATATTCATGGGGTAGTAAAACTATTAATCATATATTAGGCAATAAAGAAAATATTAATTTTCAAAGGAATAATTCTAAAGACTACATTTTTAAAAAAACCAGAATATAGAAAGACTGAAAATTAATATCAATATTCTAAAAAAATTACTTAAACAGAAACATTTATCACATATATTATATAAAGTCATCGATTTCAGTTCATTTAGGTGTTTCTTGTTTTAAGTATTTAAAAAATAAATCACGCATGGTTTAGATAATATCTCCCCTATCCTCCATGGGCGAGATAGGACGAAGGGCTGATCACGTCAATCCAATTAAGATTGTATTTTAAATGGGGCTGGATTGCAATTTTAGCAAGATTTTTTTCCCTTTCTGCTAAGTTCCTGTTTCTTGGGTATGCTTGTAAGTTTCTGCTTGATCATCTCATTCCAGAATGTTCTATGCCTCAGGGATGTTGAGCCCTTCATCTTATACAAGTTGAGAAAATGTGGCAAATGTCTTGGCCTCTCCTATGTTTCTTTTTTTTTTTTGGTGGTTCCCTCACTCAGGATGGGGATGTTGCCCCCTCAGGGCCCCAGGGAAGATCTCACTCTGCTGTCAGGCCGAGCCCTTCATCGGGCGTGACTTTCCCAGACACCTGATTGACAGTCTCTCTTTCCTCAGCTCTGAATATTTTGCCCTGCAGAGTCTCTGAGCTTAGCTCTCCCCTCACACGAGTTCCAACATAGCTGATGACTTGAGAGGGAGACTGGCTTTGTTTTGGCGGCTGAGCTTCTGTCTCTAATAGGACTTGGTCTCTCAAGCTCTGGATTACGGTATGAGGCGGCCGTCTGTGTTTGTATCCGGCTGTGGAGCTCAGCAAACGTCTCACGGGGAAGACACGCATGTTCAGGGTCTCTGCTCGTCTCCACGCCGCCACTCCCTCCACAGCGGGCTGCCCCGCGTCTGCCAGCAGCCCCCTCACTTTGGACCAAGCCTGCTCCTCACCTCCTGTCCAGGGCCGGCGAATACGCCAAGAGAAGAAAAGAGTCAGCGGCCTCCACCTCGACTAGAGCAGCTCTCGTACCTGGGAGGCTTGGTTCTCCTCGTCTTCCTCACTTCCAGAGTGTTCCAACCTTTTGAAAACAGTACGTGTATAACTTACCCAGCTTTTTAGAAAAACTTCATAGTGGTTGTATAGGTCTGCCATGCCTCACTCTGTCTCCCTGAAATCCAAAGACTTAGATCGCTATATTTTAATAAGAAAAAACATAATTCTTTCATTTTGGCCTTTGCCCGTGTGGACCACTCTGGCAGTAGATATCAGCAAAGCTGTCTAATCCTCATCTGTGGGCTCATCACATCGGTGGGGAACGTGCAGTCACCCCCACGTGTTTCGTGCTGGTCTGTCGGGAAGAGTAGGGACCCGCTATTGGTGTTTCCAACTTTGAAAGGTGTAATAAACGTCCATCCATCTATGGTTCTTCTGGGCCTTTAAGGCAACACGGTGGAGGAGAACTCAGCATCCATAAAGAGGAGCAGGGAGCACAGTACACATGAAGCAGGAGAAAACTAGTGGGTCCCGTGGGGCACTTCTGAGGCCAGGAAACTGCCATTTCTTTAGAACCAACCCAAAGGACAGGAAACATTCAGTGCAGAGCCACAGCGGACTGCTTGGAGGCAGACCAAACAAAGTACACCGGAAATGACACACAGGGGAGAGGAACTCCGAAACAAAAGGTGGGGGGAAGAATAATTAACTTAAAAAGAAATCTCAAAATGTTTCAACATTCTATAATACCCATCGGGTCAGCGTGCTGCGGAGACACCAGAAAGCCGCCATCTTATGTCCCAGCGTCCCTGGCAGGGAAGTGAGGGGTGAAGCACTTGAGAAAGCAGTAACACAGTCTGTGTGACGTCAAAGGGGTTGGGGTGCAGGGCGACGGCGGGCGGGTGGGGGAGTGACAGTGTGAGTCTTTGATTGCAAACAGATGTCTGTTCATTCGGGGGTTCCCTAAGGTTGGAATGTCTGCCTGTTCAAAATATGGAAACGTATTACACACACGTATTTGTGATGTGTGTGTGAACTAAAGCAAAGCCTGAAGACTTTTGAGTTCTATTTTTACACTCAGATACGGAAACTCTCCTTTCCAAATGCAAATGAGAATAATCTGATGTGTGGCTGTGTACTAAGGGGTCCCAAGGAGCAGAGTATCTGCAATCAATAAAGTCCTGGGAAAATTCCAGGCATATTGGGGCGCTGTGCCTGGACAAAGAGAATGTGGATTTGGGGGTCAGACATGGGTTCAAATCCTGACACCACACTTAACTAATGGATGAGAATGAGCACGTCATTAACCTTTCTGAGCTTCAGTTTCCCGTGTCGGGTGGAAATCACGCCTATATCATGGGGGTTTTGTGGTGATTATATGGTTAGCACCAAGTACAGTAACCTGATGCTGGGTACCTGCTGGGTGTTCCATAAACCACAGCTCTCATAACTAAGCAGGGCACAGGGAACAGGACTCATCAGGGCACTGTTAGCAGGGCGTGGTTGGAAGCGTGACAGGGCAAGTTGAGGGGAAAGGCTCAGTGGGGGCACATGAACTACATGGAGTCCCTAGGAGATTAGAGGCAGGGGAAGCAGAGCTGGAAAGTGAAGGAGTCTGGTGCAGGTATTACAAGAAAGCATGGGTCCCGGAAGATAAGGAAGACAGACGATGAAGAACGCAGGTGGGAAGACGGTGATCAGCCCCCACAGGCTCCTTTCAGATTCCTCTGAGCTGTGATTCAGTTGTGGCCCTGCCTTTCCACCAGTCACAATAAACCGGCAGGCCACTGTCTCCAGGGCTGTCTCCATAAAGCTAGTCTGAGGGCTGGTAAAGTTAAGGATTGACATGTGACTGTGACCTAATTCTGCTCACATGAAGTCCACCATGTGACCTTTGGCAAGTTACTCGGTGACATCATTCCCGCTATCCTCATTTGTAAGTGGAAGGGGCTGATGTTTTCGAAGACTTTACAAAGCTACAAATCCATAATGCCTAAGTTGACGAAACACCTGATAGTATTTCCAAAAAAAGGATCAAAGTAAGAAAAGAAGTATAGAAGTGTAATATGCAATGAGATGTAAAACAAATTATAGGTGACTTCCGTGAGAATAAGAGGAAAATGATGCTGTGGTCATAGTGGGCCACAAGCCAGGTGCACATCTTCAGTTGTGGCCCCATTGAGAGACTGGGTAATTGGGGGGGGCGGTGGGAAGAAAGAGTGGTTCCAACTTATGCAGTGAGGTCAAATAACCATCCTGGTGAGCGGTGGGGCCGAGGGGAGTTGGAGGTCAAGGGAGAAAAGAAGCTAACGCGGAACCTAGTACTCCAGGAAAGTGAGAGACTGTAGCTTCTTCTCTTCCACAAAGTCACTGCATAAAAAGCTCTAGAATGTGGCTCACTTTTGCTTCTGTGGCTGGGAGGACTTTTTCTCCCTCTATTTTTAGCCTTTGGCATGAGTGGGCAAGCTGAGTAACCAGCCTCTTAATTAAATTTACCTGATGAAGGACCAGGGATTGGACCATCTTCCCTACTGCCCCCTACTCCCATTCTTGATCTCATTCTTTTTTTTTTTTAAAGATTTTATTTTTATTTATTTTTTTTAGAGAGAGGGGAAGGGAGGGAGAGAAACAGCAATGTATAGTTGCCTCTCGCATGGCCCCCACGGGGACCCGGCCCGCAACCAGGGCACCCCTGACTGGGAATCGAACCGGGATCCTCTGGTTCCCAGCCCGCGCTCAATCCACTGAGCTACACCAGCCAGGGCTGATCTCATTCTTGGTAGGCAGTAGGTCAGAGTGATGAATGAGTGGGAACCGCTCCCTGGCCCAGAGACCTACTGCCTTGGGACCAGCTGCATGGAAAAGGGGGTCAGCATTTTGCAGCTCACTCTTTTCTCCTTAGCTTTTCTCTTCAATGCAGAATAACCATAATTGTTGCAAAGTGATGGTACCACGTTCCTTGCAAACAGCTACAGGGAAGCTGTGCTGGGGACAAATGCTGCAAATGCTACAATTCTTTGTTATTTGATTTCCTCCTGTGGTGGACAGATCTCCCAGCTGACCCCCTCCCCCCCATGAAACCTGCCTCTTGGTGTTCGTGCCTTTGTGAAGTCCCCTTCCAGAGAGCCTGGGCGGGGTCTATGATTTGCCTCTAGTGAGTGGAGTACGGCAAAGGAGGGGCATGTCTCCCCTGTGATCGCATTACGTGACAGCAGGGCTGTCTTACTAGAAGACTGGCTCCTGCTCTCCCGCAGGCCTTGGGGAACCATGCTGTGGACTGCCCATGGAGAGGGCCACATGGCAGGCAATGGTGGGCACCTGTCGGAGCTGGGGACAGCCCCTGGCCTGCCGCCATGGAGGAACTAGAATTCTCATTCCTGTAACTGCAAGAAAATGAATCCAGCCAACCACCTGCGTGACACTGGAAGCCCTCCCCGGTCCAGCTTCCAGATGAAACCACAGGCCAGCTGACACCTTGCCTGCAGCCCGTGAGACCCGGAGCAAAAGACCCAGGGGAGTTGTGCTTGAGAATCCTGAGCCCCAGAAACTGTGAGGTGATAACTAGGTGTTGTTTTAAGCTGTTGTGGTAATTTGTTATGTTACATGGAAAATGCCCACACCTCCCCAGAATACATTCTCTGTGGGGACTGGATGCCTTCCTGTGGAGAGCCCTAAGGCTGTGGGCAGTGGCACCCAGCTCTCCGTCCCGTGGGCTGTCCACAGGCTGGTATGAATGGCCCTCCAGGATTGGAAGACCTTCTAAAGCACATCTGTAATCTCAAGGTGCAGCCCCAGACATGGCCCATAATCGACCTGGAGCATAAGGAAGACAGTGCTTCTCCCAGGCATGGATTTACTTACTTCCCGGTCCTCCTGTTGGGTCAGACTCTGGGCTGGCACCTTGGCAGAAATAGGAGTGGTGAAGACAAGGAACTGCCCACAAAAACTTACCATCCCAGGGATGGGAAAAGCATTTAGGTAAATAACCTTGATTTAAGGCACATCGGTGGTCCAGACAATGTGGCAGTGTGAGGACTGTAGGGGCCAGGGAAGAGTGCTGGCCGTTGGGGCTCCATCCTCTGTGTCCTCACACAGGCCGACACCTTTGCCCTGCACTGATGCTCTGAAACAGGTCACCCAGCGGCCCCAGGGCCCATCCTGGACGGGGCTGATTTTCATGGCATTTTCCAGTGCTGTGCATTCTGTTTTCAACATATTTCACTGCTCAGTGGTGCTCATTCTTTGCAAAATTTTATATTAAGTGAATCTCTCCTTTGGCACCTTTGGTCTTTAATTCCTGCATCCTTCTCCCCAGTGCCCCCCCGCCCCCCAGAAGTCTGATACCTTCCCCTCCATCAAATGCTGGTCTCAAAAAAAAATCTACTAAGTGAGCCCTCTACTCTGACATTGTCTTTCAAGTGCACCTATATAACCAAGACCTTTCCCAGGGGCAATTGCAGGTCAAGTTTATCATTGTGGATTAAAAGGTTTGAATGGGGATAGCCTATGGGAGCGGCTAGGATCTCTGTAGATCAATAGGTAATAACCCGATTTCTTTGTGCATAAGCCTAGCTCCTCTGAAGTCACCCGTGGCTAGTACTATGTGATGCATAGACATGGAGTCACCTGTGCATTTGTGACAGTGATTCTCAACCGGAGCGATCTTGCCCCCTGCTGGACACCTGGCAATGTCTGGAGACATTTTTTGGCTGTCACAACTCAGGGGTAGGGATGTTTCTACTGGTGTGTGGTTCGTACAGGCCAGGGTTCCTGCCAAGCCTCCTGCAATGCCCAGGACAGTCCCTCGCAACAATGAATTGTCCAGCCCGAATCGTTAGGAGTGCTGAGGTTAAGAAGCCCTGATTTAACAGGCTTAGGGTCATCCCTATATATGTGGCAAAGAAAAAGAACCAACAACAGCCCTAAATGAACCGAGAATTCCTTCCACTGACCCCAGTCTCACCCTTCAAACCTGCCCTTCTCAGCCCTCGACCAGTGGCAAGTGAAGCTCAAGGAGAAATAAAGCCAGCTAACTTTGCCCTTTGAACTGCTATTGGGTTTTATTTGTCTCTATGAACTTGCTTTTGAATGTGTACTTGAGGAGTTCTGGCTTAGACACAGATGATCCTATTCATTTAGAAAGCACCCTGATTCTTCCCCCCAGGGTGGAGTGACGAGAGCCAGACCGAATGTCCTACATACACAAATGTCGAAGTCTTCATCTAGGGAAAGAACAAATGTTCTCCCCTCCCTTCCTGAAAGGAAAGAGAAAAACCTTTGTTCTTGGAGGTGCAAGAGGAAGGAACCCGGGCTCTCAATATAACCTCATGGCATGTGAACATCTCCCTTTAAGGGTCTGGTGAGCCATGGGATTCAGCTGCGGGGACCTGCAGGGGTCTCCAAGGCCTTATTTCCCCTTGAAATGCAAACATACTTCCAGAGCCCGGGAACTCGTCTCCGGGGCCCATCACTCTCTCCACAGCTGTGAGTGAACCCACCGGGCTCGCTGTGAGCCCAGGATCCCAAGTTTGCACACACACGTATCCAGAAAGCCCCAGTGCAACCATGACACACAAATATTTTCTGTACCCCCAACCATTTCCAGGGGCTCTGGGGACTCAGGGATGACATTAGGGTCTTGGCCACCTGCTCTTTTCCTTCTATGTCCATCCGTGTGAGGTAGGCCTCCTGCCACACAAGGCCAGCAAGGCCACCTGTCCAGGATGTATTCCCGAGTCACATCCCTCAGCGACGCTTCCCACAAACCTGATCAGAGAATTCTCCTGAGCTGGGCAGAGGTATTGATCGAGGGGACCCTCCTGTCACTGCGTGTTTACAGTTCAGGAGGAGCCTGGGCGAGGTGATGGCCACTGGCCCAGGGGATTATGTGGTGGTGGAATGTGGCCCCAAGGCTCTGGTGGTGGGCACACTTCTAAGTTCCCCCGAAATCAGACTGAAGGGAGTTGTGTCACTGGCACCTGAAAGACTGGCAGCTCCGTGTCCCCGTGGGGCATAGAGACACCTGCCACTGCAGTGCACGCAGCCCGCCCAGCCAGCAGCCCTGGCCTCAGAGCCGGTCAAGCACAGTCATCACACATTCTTAGCATGTGGGGCGTATTAAAAACAGGGATAAAAATGAAGGGAAGGTCCTTCTATGATCCCCTCAAATTTCACTAGCTGTGCTCTCCACGATTCCAAGGGAAACGATACTATTGTGAGTCGCTACCGAATACCGAGAGCAGACGCCGCGAGGAAGCAGGGGTTTATACGTGCTGAAATAAAGCTTGAAGTGAAGCATATTAAATATATTACTCACACTCGGTTTTGGAGGTTTAAGTATTCACTGGGGAGACATTACTGATAAGAAACCAGATGCTAAGCTTGGATTCTGTCTGTCATCCACGCTGAATCCCCCGAGTGTGAGAGGCCATTCGCTCGGCATCCGTTTTTCAGGAGCCCGGTGACAGAGCAGCTGTCAGACCCCCTTTGTCCAGAGAGCAGCAGAGACAATGGCCATAGATTGTGAGGATGAGCTCTCAAGCCCTCTATTCTGAGAGTCATGTGACCAGAAACTCATTCTGGGTTTTCTTTAAAGTAGTAAGTAGGTATTTTCAAAGTGTATCCAACGGATAGCTGAGTATATAGCTAACCCGGGAAGAAGCTAAGAAAGGGCACAATGTCCTCCTGCTGCCAGGAGAGCAGAGAACCCGTCACCAGCACAGAACCGAGTTTAAGTACTCGGGGTGCCCTGAGCTCGCCGACTCCGCAACTGCAGTTGGGTGGTGACCAGGTGGCTCCCGGGATGGGGCCAAGAACAAGGCAGTTCAAATCCCTTTCCACTTAGAGTTTATAATCGAATGGAGGAGGAAGACATTGAAGTCAGGTGGCAACTATCAAGTTCAATGAGCACCCGAGGAAAGAGGCAGCCCGCTCCAGGGGTCGTGGGGAGTTTCGCCCACGAAGCTCTGTCAGAACTGAGGGGTGAAGGCGGGGCAAGCGCACCAAGCAGACACCGGGCTGCCTGGGACTGGGGAGGACCTTGAGTAGAGGGGGGCTGTGGTAGGTAAAATAGCTTAAAATGTAACCTTTTGTCTCCTGTAGTTAGGGAAACCCACGATGCCCCTCCCACTTCATCTGTAGAGGCCATTTTATAGGAGACAATGTTTTTTAAAATAATTTCTCCCTCCCTTCCCTTTCTCCTTTTCTTTTCTTTTCTTCCTTCCTTCTTCCCTTCCCTCCCCCTCCATCCTTTCTTCTTCTATTTTCATTTATTTTTTGTAGAAAACATCAGCCAAACTGATTCACACCCTGGCCTTTCAACATCAGCTCAGACTGTTTAGCAAGCAGACGTCCTGCAAGACAACGGGGGTCTGGAAAGCGAGGGGGCTGAGTGTTTGCCATCTCTGGTGTGAGGGAGGGAGGGGTCACTGTCATTAGAAACAAACTCTGGTTGACATGCACTTGGTGATATTTAGCAGCTGTTGGCAAACAATTTTTATTAAGATTCTTGATGTATATTTGGCTGTTGTCTGCTAATGCTTGTGTTTTGTCTTTAAAAAAACCCAATGATGGAGCCCTTCCTGGATCACAAGATCCAGAGATCTGGGACTGATGAGCGGGCTCAGGGCCCGCTGGTCTGGTGCCCGGGAAGCAGCCCTCCCCCCTGATACAGCATGGTATCTGAGTGGGTGGGTGATCAGGAATCTATCTCTCTTTCCACTACACTCTCCCGGCAGGCTTCCCAGGGAGAGGTGTCTGGGCAGGAGGGCTTCCCTCCCCTTTCTCTGAGACCTTCTGGTTCTTAAGAATAGAGCTTGACCGGTCTCAGTGCTAACCCAGAATCACAGAGAAAAGTCCTGCAGGCTTTGCCCGGATGGCAGGGCACCTCTGGAGGGGCTCGCACTGCACACAGGGTCAGAGGAAACCAGACGTGGCCCCATTTTATGATAACCTGTTAATTAAGGGGTGGAAAATAGGCCACCTAGACATAGTGGCTTACAGAGTTTCAAATAACACACAAATCTGAATTTTGTGCCATAAAATGATATCTTTTCACGTAAGTTCGGTGTGCTTACCCGGACAGCTGTGATAACAGAAAGGCTATTGGTGAGCACAGTCTTCGAGCCCCGGGGTGTGGCCTGATGGTTCTGGGCACAGACTTTTAATCAGTAACTTTGTGAGTCTTTTTTTTTTTTTTTTTGAGTAAGGTAAATGTGGGCCATTATTCCCGTGGCCTCACATTAATGCTGGCATGCCTTGCAAGAAATCTCATTACATTACTTATTTCAGAGTCAAAGTGCTTACGTTACAAAGCAGCTAAAATTTCACCTGTAGGAAAATTGGCACAATTCCTTATTTTCCTCTCCTTGGTGCCAAGCATAAAAAATGTACTTTCTGTTTGGGTAATTTTGCACAGCAGAAACTTTAAATTATTTACAGCTTTCCTTATCTGGAACCAGAGGGAGCACACTATTTTCCATGCCACGACTTACACTGTGAAATGTTTTTAGGGAAAAAAAAGGGGAGTAAATAACTGGTAGGTACAAGAATTGGAAAGAACAAAGGCATGCCCCAAAACACGGGGTGGCTTTCTCTCGCTGTGACCAAGGCAGATCCAAGAGACCCTTCCTGGGCAGCAAATACAAAGATGACCGGAAATTGCATTGTTCTTGGAGGCTTCTGCAAAATGGTTCCAAATCAAGCTGCTGTGAGTGACCCAAAGCTTGAACGACATGAACAAACCCTGGGTGTGAAATCGGAAATAGTGCAGGGCCGAGGCATTAGCAGGTGGGGACGGTTGTGGCATGAAGGTTGATACGGGTTTTGTGAGAAACAGCCAACCAAGGACTCATATTTTAGGACCTCAGTCTTCCTGTTTCCCAGGCAGAGCATCTGCACATCTGGACAGGCACAGGGAGAACCAAAGGCATGCTCCCTTCCCCGCTTCTCAGCTCTCAGACTCTCACTGGCCTGTTGACCACGCTCCCTTCTCACTGGATAGCCCTGTGGGCCTGGGGGCATCCTCCAAATAGTGTTACTAAGCATTGCCATATGTTAATCAGTCTTAGTCCCCACTGCTAATTAAGAATTTCACATCTCATTTTTGAATTGATCTCCTCTCAATTTAATTAGTGAGAAGGAGTCCGTTAAGAGTCTGGACCGCTGCGGTTAAAGACCTCCCCTTACTACGGAGAGAAGGGTGTAGGTGCTGTTCTTCCTGGGCTCCCCTTCTCCTCCTATTCATTGACTCAGTTCAGCTAACCAGGACAACGGGAACCATAACAGTATTCATTGAGCAGGCATCCTGATGAGTGCCATCAGCTTATCGTCCTTCATCCTTAGCCCAGTTAAATGCGTAGACAAACACAGAGTTCACAGTTAGAGAAGCCGATACCCTCACAGGTAGGAAGAGGGGCTGCTAGGACCCCAACTAGACACTCTGCCTGCAGAGACCACCCTCCCAGCTGTCCTGCTGGACTGAGTGGCAAGCAAGCCTGCCGCAGCGCAAGTTACTATTTGATGTGCTGTAACTCATGAAGCCCTCCCTGTCCATGCATTTCGTCTATCGATATCTATTGTAGCCCTGGCTGGTGTAGCTCAGTGGATTGAGCTCAGGCTGCGAACCAAAGGGTTGCCGGTTCGATTCCCAGTCAGGGCACATGCCTGGGTTGCAGACCAGGTCCCCAGTGGGGGCCACGTGAGAGGCAACCACACATTAATGTTTTTCTCCCTCTCTTTCTCCCTCCCTTCCCTTCTGTCTAAAAATAAATAAATAAAATCTTTAAAAAAATCCATTACAATAACATTACTGATAACAAAATATTTTCTGAGTATGTTATAATTTGCAGAATGTTTTCTCATTTCATTTGTTTTTGAGCCCCGTGGCACCCTCTTGGGTAGACCGGGCAAACGTTTTAGCCCTGTTTTGTGAGACGAAAATGCAATTCAAGAAGCTGTGCTGAAGATTACTTGCCAAATGAGCGAAAGAACTAAACATAACCTAAGGCCTGAGTATTTTGCTCTTTATCATGAGCCCACCAACATCTCTCTCCAGTTCTAGGATGTCTGTTCCCAATCAATAACATCACCTTCATCACGTTTCGGCGATCACATGTGTCAGAGTTCCAGCAGGGAGAACGCAGTGATGGGCAGCCAGGCAGCAGAAGGTGTCAAAATTCATCTCGTTCATCTCCACTCGGGTCTCACACCCCAGCCAGGAGGCATGCCAGCGCTCGGGGCACAGAAGGCTTGAGCCTTGAAAAAAGAAAATTGCCCCCGGCAAGCCTGGTCATGGTCTCCTAATGATGGCACAGGAGGAGGACATGCAGTGCTTCAATTAACATTAGTAGAGCAAAAAGAGACTTGGGTATTATGATAATGATTAATTTTGTTATACTTGATAATGATTGTATCTATATAGAGGAATATTTTTATTTTTTGGAGAGCCACAATCTCTGTAATACACTTGAAGACATTATATATGCAATGTTTTATATATACACACATTTATATATGAGTGGGGACCCCCCAAACTGGTATTTATTTATAAAAAATTGTGTATTCTTACCTGTTTAAACTTCAGTCACCTTCAAAGTGCTCTTCATTTGATGCAGTATACCTATTGAGACCTTTTTTCCACTGCTCAAAACGGTTTTTGAACTTGTCGATTTTGATGCCTTTTAGAGCTTCTGCCATTTTTTGTTTCATTTCTTCCATATTGGCAAAAAATTTCCCTTTGAGGATTGTTTTTCATATAGGGAAACAAAAAAAGTCACTCAGGGTGAGATTGTGTTAATAGGGAGGATGGGGCATGGGGTCATGCCATTTTTGGTCAAAAACTGCTGAACACTCAGTGCGGTGTGGGCAGGTGCACTTGTCAATCACCCATCATGAAATGGGCAAACACATGGGAGGAGTCTTCAAAAAAATTCACTGATGCCAAATGCAGCCTCTCACAACAACACCAGTTGGTACACTGGCACAGATGGGTTCCTAGGACACTCGCATAGTGGGGGAAGCCTGTACTACCAGGCGCCTGTCCTCCAGAAGATAATTCTGGTTTTTTGGGTCCCCCCAATATATTTCTGTGTATGTTTCTATATACATGTTATATATTGTGTGTGTATAAAGTCAACAAGGTAGGGTGCAGGCAATTATTGAACCTGGTTGTTGGGTTGAAGAAAATAATGAAGAAAACTTTAAAACACTGTGAGAGAACATGCTGTCTAGACAAATAGAACAGAGAAATCTGTGCTTGGTTAGGACTCCGCATACCAGGATCGTCAGTTCTCCCTTGTTAACCTCTGCACTCAGGAACCTTGTACACAAATCTAATGGCATTTTTTTAAATGGAGGAGTAAACAAGCTTTCTGAGAAAGAATTTTTAAAAATTGCAATAATTAAATCAATAGAAAAGATGGGTAAGTGAAAAGGAGTCTTATGCACAGACCCAATTAAATCTAAGAATTTAAAGGTGGCATTTTCAATGAGAGAAATTAGGAAAACATGAATTATTAAATAAGGATTGTGGATAACTAGATAGTATTTGGAAAAAATAGCAGAAAACAAATTTTCAATAGCTTAAACTGTAAATATACAAAAAATGAGAAACACAGACATTACAAAGTGAGCAGTTCCCCTTTCCTGGATCGATACATTTGACTACATAAAGCCCAGAATTGGGGAGAACTTCATCATAAATTCAAAGAACAAATACAATTTTGCAAAAATGTTTGCAATTTTTATTTTGAGTGAGGGGTTAATTTTGCTGGCAAACCAATGAGAAAATACTTGCAATAAACTAGAAATTGAGTAAGGGTATACAGATAGTTTGGAGTATTCTTCCCAAGACAAATACAAATAGCTCCTAGACACATGGAAATGTGTTACTCCACATTCAAATTAATATTCCTGCAAAAAACAAAATTCCTGCAAACTTAAATTATATCTCGATTCTGTTGTTCACCTATCAGATTGACACGGGCCAAGGAAACACCCCTTTAGAGGAAGACAGGAAAGAGACTCGGTCGGGCGTAGCTGAGGATTATCATTGTACTTCTCCTAAGGTAAATTTGGCAATATTTATTATAAATTTTAACTGTGTTTCATTAAATTATATTGACTTATATACTTACATTTAATAAATCAATATATTATATGCTAGTAATATGTTAATATTTAATTATAAATAAGCGTAGCTCTCCTTTGACTTAGAAATTCCTCTCGCAGTTATTTATTTATAGATCTATTCCTACTTATACAAATTCATACTTGTAAAGGTTTTGCAGGTTTTTAAAAAATAATATAAATCCAGTAGAAAAAAAGAAACAAACGCTAAGTATCTGTATTAGGAAGCGTGAACATTTATTCTGGGTGTCCATTTGGTGGCAGCTGTTAATTTGGTGAGCCTTTCATTCTGACATTGAAACCTCTCCAAAATAAGTCTGGAGTGAGACACGCCAAGAACAGAACACCGAGCTCAGGAGGCTGTCACGCGTGTCCTGTTCACGTGGACTGTTCTCTCACACGTGTGTGGAATATCTGTTTCTATGGGACACTCACTCCGCGGTGACTGTGTTTGCCTCTCAGGTAGGGCTGTGAAAGGTGATTGGGGAGAAGTGACATCCTACTGTGTGACATTTTCACCTTCAGTTTGTATCGCCTGCACATACTATTTAGTCAAATGATGAAAACAATCTTAAACATAACTACTACAATAGCCAATGCGCTTTCATTCTGGGCCAGGCGCTGTTCTGAGTGCTTGAGACAGGCCACAGGCACCGCCCTCACAACAGCCTCAGGGGGTGGATACATTCATTACGGGCGGTGAAACCCAGTGCAAGGCATGGGGCTGCTAAGTGTGCAGGGAACTGGCTTTATTCCGGCCTCAGAGTCTCTGCTGCTTCGGCTGTTTGTGGCAGAAGCAGCAGTATAAAGCGGATGTTTCTGTGGTCAATGATGCGGATGAGAGAGGGTACCAGTGATAGAAAGGAGGGCCCTGAAGAGGTGTGAGGGGACAGTGTCCAGGATCAAGACGAGGGTGGACCTGGTGGAGAAAGGAAGGATCCAGTAAACACTGATGCAATTGGCAAGATTTCTTTCTTTTTTATTGCTGCATACTATTCCATTATGTGTGCGTGTATGTGTGTGTATATTGCTCACATCTTCTTTATCTACTCATCTATCAATGGGGACCCAGTCAATGATACTGTGTTAAGTTTGCACGGTGACAGATCGTTACTAGAATTACTGGGGTGATCACATTGTAAGGTATAGAAATGTCGAGTCTCTATATTGTACACCTGAAACTAATAGAACTAATGTAATCTTGTATGCCAACTACACTTAAATAAAAAATAGACTGAAGCGATCATCGAAGTTTTTAATGTTGATACCACAGGAATGTGTCATAATGAATTTACTTGTTTCCTAATATAGGTGTTTAGGGTTGGTATTAAGGTTCCTAATGTAGACATCTACTGTCTATTATATTTTATTATACTTTATATACTTACATTTTCATTTATATTTTATAAGGAGCCCCAGGATAGGCAGTGGGGAGCAGCCCAAGGGCTGGCGATGAAGGTCTGACCCAGCTCGCTGCCCGGGGCCTGAGGCTAAGGGCTCAGGAGGAATCGGTGTCCTCGAGTGTGTGGTCACACCAGTCCTTGCAGATAGGTGGCCTGTCCGGCAGCCCACAGCAGACAGGGTAGAGGAGCACCCTGCCCTCTTTGTTTTAAACAGAAGCTAGAAGAACGCAGGGTTTTCTTTGTTTGCTGAACTTGGAGGGTCCCCTGCATGTGCACAGCGGTGGCTGGGTGGAGCCCTGTCTGAAGGGCGTTGTGTCCTGGAAACGCGTTGTTGCCAACCCTACTGTCCCCGGCGGGGCTGTGCACCCTGGCTCTGCCCGCCGGCCCACATGCCTTCCCAGCCCTAATCATCATCATCACAAGAACACGTGGTGCCCTGACTTTGTTCCTGGAGCTGTGTGACCACCTTTGCGTAGATTGCTTTTAAATTTCCATAGCAGGGACCCTGTTCCTGAATGCCGCTTTATGGACTCAGAAGCATTGGTAACCTACTCAGACCCTTCCTCTTGGGGGCTTTGAGATTTGAGTGTGGGGTCCAGCTCACAGGTTGGTGGGATTTGCAATATCCCATGCCACGTCTTCATGTGTTCAGTTAGTGCTTGCTGACCACCCACCTGTGCCAGGTACATAGGCTGGCAGTGAGAATACACAGGTGGCCTCAAGGTACTTGCAAACCAACAGGGGACACCTCACCCGCCTATGAACCAGTCACAGCCACCATCTGCACAGGAGGCAAGACTGTTCCAAGACAACTTGACATAGACATTTTGATGCTGCTGTTGACATTAGCTGGGTCATGATAACCCTGTCAACAAGTAAAATCACCGTTCTTTAAAAAATGGTTCATGACAGGCTCTCTTGGACACGCCCACATCCTTAACTCCTAACGCCGACTCTTACCAAAAGGGATTTGTATTTTCTAGGGTAGCAATTTTTGTGGCGTTTATCCCCTCTCTCCTCCCCTCCCTCCCTCCCTTCTTCTTTCCCTTCCTCCCTCCCATCCTCCAACCCTTCCTTTTTTCTTCTTTCCATGGGAAGTTATTGCTTTTATGATAAGAAAAATATAAGGATTTAAAAAAATTTTATTAGATCAGGATTCACTTCTAAGGACTGTAACCCCAGTCACCCCAAATTATACTTTCTAAAGGGATTTGAGATACTAAGTGTATTACAGGACAACAGAGTGAAGTTTCAGTTATTGAATTAAGGATTTTCTGCCACAGCTAGACGCTGAGAACAAGTGATTTTGCGGCACCGCGTCCTTTCCTTCGTCCTCCTCGGCCCGTGGCTAGTGGTGTCTACAGACATTCAAAAGGTGGGCGTCACCGTGAAGCCCACACAACGCGGGGTTTGCAGTGTGAAAAGGACATTTTAAACTTTTAATAATATTCCTTTTTTAGATGATATAGTCTTACAATGTTTTGCATGACACATTTGCATGTTTACAAAATATGTAAGAGGTACGTCATTTTCCGCCGGTTCTTTCCTCCAGACAGCCAGCTCCCTTCCCTGGAGGGGGCTGAGCTATGGCACGCAGAAGCAAACCGGGAGTGGGCGTTACACACACACGCACACACACACATGCATTATGCATGTGCAAATAGTGCACGCGTCCACTAATGCAGATGTAATATAGATTACAGCTATAGATTACATATTCCACATAAATAATAGCAATTACACACAGTGCTTGGTGCTCTCCTTTATCACCTTTTGCAAACCCTGCTCTAATGAACAGCATTCTACAAACTGACATCAGCTGGTCTAAGATGCCTAAATAATAAGACGCATTATTATTTTATGTGTCATTAAAAAAGGAAAAAAATGCCACTCATTAAACTAAGCCACGGCATTGTTTGTGAAACTCATTCCAATTTCTAAGTTACATCTTAAGAATGAAGAAAATATAGCAGATTGTCCATCAAAGCCGTACAATAAATTCCCGGGAGTTTAACCGCAAGTTCAAAGTGTCTGTTCATGTGTAATTTTTAAATACCTAATTGTGCCCACAGAGGCTCTGCCAATTTACACTTGAACCAGCCAATGGATGAAAATGCCCGCTCCCTACTCCTGGTTCAATTCAGTGTGTAAACAAACATTTTATGTTTTTAATCTGATAAATAATACGTGGGACCTCAGCGTAGTTTTGTTGGTGCTTCTTTCCTCCCGAGCGGTGACACTGAATGTCACTTATGAGCGCCTTCAGTTTTCTTTTCTGAGAATTATTATATTCTTTGCTTATTTCTTGTGTTGATTTGTTGCTTTTTTTGGCTTTATAGGTGCTTTTTTTTCTACTTTCAGAAATTAGCCCTTTGTGTGCGATATGAGTTAAAGTAACTTTTTTGGAATTTTCTGGTTGTATTTTACTTTGATTATGGTGTTTTGTTATGCAGATTTTAGAAATTATGTTGTCATATTTACCCATCTTGTAAGGTTTCTAGGTTTTGCATCATACTTAAAAAGGCCTTTTGAACTTCAAGGTAAAATAATTCATCCATGTTTATTCATGATACTTTTATTATTTGTATTTTTAGAAAATTCTGCGATTTGTTTTGATTTATGAATTTAAATGCAGACTCAGAATTTTCCTAAATGGCTATTAAGTTCCCTATAATATGAAATGTCACCCTGAACATACAATGAAGTCCACGCATGTGGTCTATTTTTGGAATTCTCCCAGGTTCTCATGACATTATCACTTATTTCCGTTCTCCCTCGGTTCTTGTATTTTTCTTCTGGATTCTATCCATTGACTTTTGGGCTTGAATAAGGTTTTTTATTTCCCATAAAATAAAACACTCCCTCAACCCAACAATACCGTGCATGTGAGTCTACGCATTTTCACCAAGCTTCTAGAAAAAAATGACATTTTCTCTGTTTCCTGACTTTGGGTTCGCTCCCCCGTTCTCTGTGATCTGGACTCCACCTAACGCTGCACTGAAATCATTCTTGCGGAAGCCACCAGTCACCCCGAGTACTCTTCTCACTTCTGCCTCTTGGTGGCTCTCGGCACGGCTGGCCTCGCCCTTGGCAGCCTCTGCGCTCAGTCCCTGTGGCAGCGCTTGTCCGGGCCATTTCAGCCCTTGGGTGGGCCATCCTCAATCTCATTTGCAGGCTGGACCTTATCGAGCTGTTCACGGTAGTCTCTCAATGTCAGACCCAGCTCGTCTTCCCTCACTTAGATGCCGTCTCCCTGGGGGAGCTCCCCACCTCACCAGCCCCTGCCCATAGCTCCCTTTCCACCCCTGGCCATCCTCAGAGCTGGTCCACGTTGGTACACCGACTGCTGCCTGGCCATCTCCACTTGGAGGTTAGGTGGACATGTCCAGCTTGACATGTCTGAAGCTAATGCCAGGATCCCCCCCGAACACCTCCCCCTCCATGCTGACCTGGTTTTCCACCACGATTCCTCTCTGAGCGGCAGGACAGCTTTCCGGTTATGTGAGCCAAGCTTCCGGCTGCATTCCTGGGGCCTCTGTGTTCTGTGTGAGCTGTACGCAGGAGTTGGTTGGTCTCGCCTCGTGACAGCTGACAGTGAAATTTTCCAATATTCTTTGAGCTGGGCTTTAGATATCAAATGATAAAAATGTAATTATTAAAAATCGAGTGACATGAACTTACAAGCAAATACATTCTACTAAAAATAAATGTCATAAATATTTGAAACCATCACTTCCTATTTTACTCCATACCGTGAGCATCAACTGGCTGTGTGGCATTGACAATAAAGGCCATCATGTCTAGTGTTATCCTCGGTAAGTGATGTGGTGTAGTCTGCCCGAGAGTCAAACCTGCTACCTCAGTCCAGTCCTTGCCATCTCTCCAATGAATTGCTAGGTTAGTTTCCTGAAGGGCCTCCTTATAGCCACTCTTGCCCCCTCCAATCTTTTGAAACATAAACGTGGTCATTTATTTTTTCTTTTGAGGAGCACTTTATTGAGGGCCTACTACATGTGCTACTCTAGAAGCTGGATGTAAGCAGCAGGGGACACAGCAGACACATATTCCAGTCCTCCATTGTAATGGAGAATTATAATAAAAATTAATAAATACTCTACAGAAAAATGGAGCAGAATGGGGGCTAGGGAGGGCAGGTGGCAGGTGTGTTCCCCAAATAATAAAACTTACACATTAATATGGCTGCATACCATTGTCCCAGGGACCTGCCCTGGCTCTGCCCCCTAGTGTCACTCTTGAACCCAGTTTGTCCATTCTACTTGACCTTGGTGGTTGGTCTCCCCAACCCCACCCTGTGGAAGCTTTCCCTCTTCCCTCATCCAAGGTCCCACGCAGCCATTGAGAACCCAGCCCAGTGAAAGCCCCAGGCTTATCATTTGCTTGAGAAAGGAATTTGAATAAAAATCTGAAGGCTTAGTCTTTGTTCAGGTAAAATTTGTTACCTGACAGTGATTGCTGGAGGGGAAATGTCTAGGGTGAACTAAAATGTCATGGAAAGTGCACATGTTTCCAATGCAGCAGGTGGAATTATATTGTGCAGCGTGATGACGATGCCTTCTGCAAGTGAGCTTTTCTTTCAAGGCCACTGCGCCTGCTCCTGGTGGAGCGGTGGTGGCCAGCCTGCCTGGAACTGTCTTGGCTGGCGAGAAGGGCCTTTTCCTTCACAATGGCTGGGAAAGTATGCTAGTTTTCTACTGGTGCTGTAGAAATCACCACTAACTCAAGGGCTTACAACGCAAATCTATTACATCACAGGTCCGTGTATAAGAAGTCCAGCATGGCATGGCTGGACTCTCTTCTCAGGGCTTCCAAAATCTAGGTGTTGGCCAGCCTGGGCTTTTATCTGGAGGCTCTGGGGAAGGACCCTCTCTCTCCGGCTCACTCAGGCTTTGGAAGAATTGAGTTCCATGCACTGATAGGCCAGAATTCCCTGTTTCCTTGCTGGCTGACAGCTAGAAGTCATTCTCAGTTTCTAGAGGCCCCCACCTTCTCTGGCTCATGGCCCCCTCCATCTTTGAAGCCAGCAATGGCCTATTGAACCCCCCTCCTGCTTTGAATCCCCCTGGTTTCCTCTGCTGTTACCCTGAAAGGCGCTCTGGTTACGCTGGGTCCGCCAAGATAATCTAGCATAACACTTCTATCTTGGGGTCATTTGCTGAATAGCATAATTACATCTGAAACGTCACTTGTGCCATCTTTTGCAACATACTCATGGCGTAACACCAGGAGTCTAAGTCGTGGGGACCAAAGTTCTGCCTACCGCGGTCTGTCCTGTGGTGCTCAAGGTTTGCGCCCACCCCTCACGCATCCCAAAGCCCTCGAATGTCTCGTCCCATCAGTGCATCAACTCCAGGTCCACAATCTCATCAGTTTTATAAGCCAAATATTTTTTAAAATGCAAGAATGAGAGTTGGGATTTCAACAAACTGGAAATACTCACATGAGTGTGTATATTTTTACAGACGCACACATGCACACATGTACAACCTTCTAATGTGTGTGTTTGTGATTTCTCTAGTGCACTTGAGCTGAAATCTGCACGTGGCTACAAAGTAAGAGGGAATGCAAAGTAAGAGGGTTAATCAGGTTGGGCAATTATCACTTCATTTCAAGAATCAAGGAAGGCTTACAAATGGAAGCTCTAAGAAGGTCCCAAAGAGGACTAACTTCTGAGATCCTGATGTTCAAATTTAGAGGGCCCCAGCCTTGGTGACAGAGGATCACGGAAAGTTATGTGTCAGTTGATCTCTCTTGTCATCAGTATAAGAAACGATATCCTTCTGAATTCCTGTTTCATTAGGTTATGTGGCTAAGAAATGCCATTGGCAAAGTGGATTTCTGCCGCATCCTTCACCCCTGCCTGTGAAGGAGATTTGTTTTTCAGCCTGCCGGCAAAGAGGGGCGACTGTCGGGGGTCCGGGTGCTGTGTGTCAGTTCACACAGGACAGAAAAAGGGCTCACTGGGGACGAGGAAGAAGAGAGAGAGAAAGAGCCAGTGTGGGCAGGGTTAGCAGGAATTCAGGGGGTGGCGGGAGACAAATCGGACACATAAGGCTAAATGTGGGATGGGTATCAGTGTGGTAGGGTGCCTGGTGGCCCCCCCAAAGATACGTGTACAGGAATGTGTGCCTGTGAACTTACTTGAAAAAGTTTCTTTGAAAATGTGATTAAGCTGAGGGTCTCGGGGGAGATCCTCCCGGTGTAGGGAAGCCTTAGACGAATGGCAAGTGTCCTTTGAAGAGAAGAGAAGGGGAGCAAACGGATAAGGTGCAGATGACAGGCGGAAGCGGGTAGAAAGCGGTGTGACTCAGCTATCCGTCAGAGACCACCAAGGACTGCCAGCAAAAGCCAGGAAAAAGGTAAGGAAAGCAGGCTCCCTCTGAACCTTCGGAAGGAACCAACCCTGATAACACCGCGTTTCACACGTCTGGCCTCCAGAACTGTAAGAGGACCAATGTCTGTGGCTGGAAGCCACCAAGTTCACGGTAAATGGTCATGGCAGCCCCAGGGAACTAATACACCCTGGTGTATGGGGTGTGGCAGAGAGGAAGAGAAAGAGAGAAAAATGAGAGAATAAAGAAACAAAGAATTGTAAAAGAGATTTCAACTTTTAAAGAATTTTAGTGCATAAATTTCAGTATTTTAATTCATTTAATAAGCACAATCATACCTTCCTATTCTATGCGCTGGACATTTCCAGGCACCTGGGCTTCAACAGTCAATAGAACAGCTCCGGTGACCCTTGGCTTCATGCGACGTGGATTCTTTTTGACTGTTACATCATCCTAAGGTGAGGACCAAAATAAGCAACTTCCTAGGAGTTACGTTTTTTTTTTTTTTTTAAGATTTTGTTTATTTATTTTCAGAGAGAGGAGAAGGGAGGGAGAAAGAGCAATGTATGGTTGTCTCTCACATGGCCCTCATTGGGGACCTGGCCCGCAACCCAGGCATGTGCCCTGACTGGGAATCGAACCGGGACCCTCTGGTTCCCAGCCCGCGCTCAATCCACTGAGCTACACCAGCCGGGCCAGGAGTTATGTTTTGAAGGCCCGCACACCAGTTATTTTCATCTCAGGCACCTTCCTGCCCGGCCGCCCTCTGAGTTACTGTCAGTCTGGACACAGCTGTGGCTGTGCGGGTGGGAAGTTTTAAAGACTTCCACAAATATTTAGGTGGCACTTCAAAACTTAGCTGGTTTTCCCTGACAGTGTCACCACAGAGGCGATCCTTCAGGTGAGAGCCAGAGGGCCCAATTTTATCTGGGGTGTAGCAGCTACTTTTGAAGGAGACCTAAAAAACTTGCCTTCCAAGCAGGCTAGTATTTAATAAACCTTATATTGATTGATGGATCATTTCCCTGCAGGCCAGAAAGAGTTCAAAAGAATTGAAAACGTGTTACCCAGTTACCTGGAGAAGCTGAATCATAAAGGTTCTTTTATGATTCACATGCATCATATGTGTATAGCTCGGCGCATGCCGGCACTGGCTGCCACGCTACATCCTATGCAGAAAAAGAGTTTCCTGTAAAAACCAAGCTTCCCACACTCTGCTGTCCTCCGATGAACACCCACGTTTGGTGGCCTCTGATTCTCTTTCAGAAATTCCCTTTGGTAAATCTGGTTCACTGCCCAGCAGATGCCTGCCCCACTGAGCTCTGAATTACTGACGAAGAAATGAGCCGCATCTCAGGGAGCTTCAGCTACATTATGAACAATAACTTAAAGGAAACAGAAGTTTCATCACACTTTGTTCGGCACTTGACTGCTACCACCACTAATGGGGGAGGCCTCGTTTTATGTTTATTTCTTCTGTAAAAGCAAAACTTGCGTGGAAGAATAGTAATTAAAATTTTATCTCATGGATCAACTGATCCTTGTATTTACCAACTTTAATTTAGTTCATCTTCCTTCATTCAGCAAATACTTCACGAATTCCTACTATGTGCCCAACTGGTTGCCATGGTCGGTCGTACACATTTCTTTTCACGGTTTTGGCGGCTCACTCTCTGTTTCAGTTCTTGGTCCCCTTCTTCCCAGTGGATGGCCTCGAGCAGTTCCCTGTTCATTGTGAAGCATGTTGTTCACATCTAAACTCCCGTCTCTACGGCAGTAGCGATAATGATTATGATTATAAGAGGCCAAACTGCTTTAATATATTCAAATATTGACTTCCTTGCTCATTTCAATGCCAACAGATTTTAAATCACTTGTGTAAAAAGGGTTAAACATGACAAGAAAAACACAAAACTCAGGTGCCTTGTGCCCATCAATGACCCTTTGAGCGCATCATAAAATCTTTTAAATTTTGAAAGGGTGAAATATATAACTAGAGAGAGACATTTTAAAAAATCACATGCAGTTATAATAACACATTCAGCTAACTCATGGGGCCGGCTTGCAGGAAAGGCCCAACCGGACGTCCAGCCCCAGACCACAGAAAGCATCCACGGTGTGACATTGTGTGCCCGTGGGACGCAGAGGGCGTGATGGGAAAATTACCCTCCATTGGGACCCTTGGAGACAGAGTGGGTTGGGGCTGTGCTTTCAAAAGAAAGCAAGTGCACTTTTAAAAAAATTAAAATGTTAGAGACAATGGTTTTACCGGAACAGTGGGGATTAGGTGGATTTAGCTGTAATTGTAGACCCAACACAGTTAATTTCAGGAGAGTCTCCACCAGGAGTTTTGAAAAGTTAAAGAAATCAGGTTTATGCAGTGAAGTTCCATGCCGGCTGCCTGGCGACGAGATGAATGCATGGCCTCAGCTGGGAACAAGAACACATGGTTGTTGAGAGGAAAGGAAATCAAAATATTATATATAGAGTGTACCTAGGGTTTTTAAAAAAATTTTATTATTTTTAATTTTTAAAATTACTTTATGGTTCTTCAATTACAGTTGTCTTTATTTTCTCCCCTCTCCTCTGCCCCACCCCAGCCAAACCCACCTCCCTCCCTTGCTTCCACCCTGCCCCTTGGTTCTGTCCATGTGTCCTCTATAGTGGTTCCTGAAAACCCTTCTCCCCAATGTCCCCTCCGCCCTCCCCCCTCCCCTCCGGCTATTGTTAGATTGTTCTTAATGTCAATGTCTCTGGTTGTATTTTGCTTGCTTTTTTCTTTTGTTGATTACGTTCCAGTTAAAGGTGAGATCATATGGTATTTGTTTTTACAGGAGTCTTATGTTTGGTTTTTTTTTTTTTTGTTTTTTTTTGACTGAAATTACCTATTCCAGTAGAAAAAGCTGAAATTACATTGGGTCTTCCAGTGGAAAATCAAAGCAAGTGTTAAACAATGCAGGTCAAGAGGAACACTTCTCTAAAATCAGTCAGTCAATCAATCAGTCAATCAATCTGATATTAAAGCCAGAAGGGGGTTGCTGTGTACTTGGCGTTGACCTCATTCCCCACAGCAACCGGCTGGGTCTCTGTGGCATGGCCATGTTCTTACAGTAAGTTCCGTCTGAGGGTTTACTATTTTCCTACCAGCCTCAGGAATTCCACGCTCTTTACCCAGGAGCTTGAAGGCTCCTCTCTCTAGCCCCAAGTTACCCATGATCTCTGATTCTTCCAGCTTGTGCGTTACAGACAGGTGGGTCTCCTTGCTGTCTACTTCCTTGCCTTCTTTTTTCTCTTTCTCTCTTTCCTGTTACCCCAGGACCCACCACGTTCATTAAGACCTAAGCCCTTGACTCACACTAAACCTGGAAGCCCCCCTCCTCTCTCTACGTGTCTGGCAGCCCTTTCATTAAGGGCCTCTGCTAGTTTCCTGTGGCTGCTGTGACCAATTAGGACAAATTGCATGGCTAAACACAACAAAAAGTCATTCTCCTCCAGCTCTGGAGGTCAGAAGTCCAAAATGGGTCTCACGGGGGTAAACTCAAGGTGGTGGCAGGGTTGGTTCCTTCTGGAGACTTCAAGAAAAAATCCATTCTTTTGCTGTTAGGTCAGAATGTTTGTGTTCCCTGCACATTCACACGTTGAAATCCTAACCCTCATTGTGATGGTAGCAGGAGGCGGGGCCTTTGAGAGGTGAAAAGGTCATGAGGATGGGACCCCCATGAATGGATTCGTGCCCTTGTGAAATGACCCCAGAGAGCTCTAGCCCTCTCTGACACACGAGGACAGGTAGATATCGGCCATATGCACTGGGGAGAGGGCTCTTACCCAGACTGGACCATGCTGGTGCCCTGGTCTCAGACTTCCAGCCTCCAGAACTGTGAGAAATAATGCTGGTTGTTTGACCACTTGGTTTGTGGTATTCTGTCATAGCAGGTCTAGCGGACTGAGACACTCGCTTTTCTCAGCCTCTAGAAGCTACCTGCATTCTTTGGCTTGTGGTCCCTTCTTTGCGTCACCCTGATGTCTGCTCCCCTCATCAGACTCCATCATGATGTCCCCTTCATCTCCCGCCTCCCTTATAAAGACCTTATGATTTCATGGGTCTTGCTTAGATACTCCAGGATAATCCTCCTCTTACAAGGCCCTCATTTAACCACATCTGCATGTTCTCACACCTTGTTGGGTGACGTCGTCACCAGGAATTGAGATGTGGACACCTTCAGGGTCATTACTCTGCCCACCACAGGGCTCAGCAAATTCTCTATCACAAGGTGTCCCATCTCCTGCACCTGCCACATTCTCCTCACTGTCTGGATCCTACAGCAGCTGTGAGCTAATGATTTTATTCATTCCCTTAAAATACATACTGTCCACTGTCAGATCCTGTTTTTGGCGATTCTGAGCTCTGCTTCTCAACACGGTGGTGCTGGACCCACAACCAAGTCCCCAGGCCATCAGCTGGTTTCATTCAGGCTGAGTTCCTGCAGTGGAGAAGCAGGGAGCCAGGACATTGCTCATCTGCTCTCTGGGTGGCTGGAGCTCCTTGCATCGGCTGCATGTCGTCCAAGGAGCCCCTCTTGCTGGTGGCTCTTCTCCTGCTTTTGTCCCCTCACCTCATCCCTCCAGCCCAGGGGTGGCAGCAGCTTTCTTGTGTTGCTAATCCCTGGGTTCCCTCACTTGCCCTTATGTGCTCTTTCAATCTTATAAATGCCTTTGTATTTCGTTCTCCAAATTATGTTCCCTCTATTTAATTATCTGATGGAGATTTTGTGTTCCTGGCAAGACCCTGACGGATTTCAGCAGTGTGGGGGAGGCAAAGACAAAAAGTGGCTTAATCCATGTTCTCAGAGGCTGACAGGTGGCTGGGGACACCTGGAAGCAAAGGGTGCCCTGCAGTCCCGAATGAAGAAGGCTGCATTTCTGCCCCAGCAAGATGCCACGGGGCGTAGAGATGGGATTCTGCCAGCCACCTGAAGCTTGACGGCCATTTGATTTTGAAGGATGGGGAGAATTTCAAGATGATAGGTAGGGGGAGATATTGCAGGGGGAGGGAAGAACCGGCAGGAGCAGGGAGGCAGGACGGGGCAGGGGGTGCAGGGAGTAGGGAGTAGCCCAGCTTGGCTGCAGGGCCATGTGCAGGGATGGAGTAAAAAGGGCAGTGGCAGGGAGGCAGGCTGTGGGTCAGATTCCTGGGGCTGTTGTCACAAAGGGCCACAAACTGAATGGATTAAAACAACAGAACATACTGTGATTCATTTCTGAAAGCGAGAAGTCCCACATCACGCTGCCATGGGGTTGAAAGTTCTCCCGTCTCTGGTGGGTCCCGGCAATGCGTGGTGTCCCTGGCTCATGGAAGTGACTCTCCAGTCTCTGTCTCTGTTGTCCCACCAGGGCACTCCCCCGGGGTATGTTTTTGTCTTTGCCCAAATTTCCCTTTTTATAAAGACACCAGTCGTGGATTTGGAGCTCACCCTAATCCAGCCTGACCTCATTTTAACTTGATTACATTTGCCAAAACACCATTTCCAAGTAAGTTCACACCCATAGGTACTAGATGTTAGGGCATAGACATATCCTTTTTTTTTGGGGGGGCGCGCACAACTCAGCCGACAATGGGCTGATGCACGGAGAGCCCCTGATGCCCCCCTGAGACGTGTGTCTTTGGGGGCAGGCTATGGTTTTAGCAGGGAAGTGACCCATGGGGCTCTTGTCTACTGGCACATTTTCATGAGCATTTAAACCAATCCCTGCCTGTCCTTTATGAACAAAGACAAATCCCAAACCAAACAAAACAGCAACCTTCCCAACCCCATGCTCTTTGTCCCTCTTCTTAGGGGACACCTTGTCCATACTCGCTGTCCCCACGTCCACACTCCAGCCACTCCTTCGCCCACTGAAATCTGGATTCTGTTCCCACCACTCTCATGGGCTCTCCACACGTCACCTGCCATCCTCCCACCTGTTTGCTGATGGCACTTGTTCTGTAAGTAGTGCCACTTACTGCCTTACGGCACCTGCGACTCAGCATCTCCAAACAGAACTACTTTCCTTCCCAGCCTTGAGTCCTCTGTGGCTGCCAGGGACCCTGCCGGTGCCCTGCCTCGCCCCCTGTCACTCATGCAATATCCCTACATCCTGTGGCTCCACATCTCCTGTCTCTACGGAGTTCCTGACCCTCAGTCTGGTGGCCCCAACACACCGGAACAGCCCAGCGATTGCTCATGACGTCATCCTGTCATGTGACTCTCCTTCTTAAAGCCTCTCAGTGCTCAGTGACATAAGTCAGACAGACAGATACCATGTCATTTCACTTATATGTGGAATCTAAGGAACAAAACAAACAAACAATCAAGCAAAATAGAAAGAGATTCAGAGATACAGAGAACAGACTGAGGGTTGTCAGAGTGGGGCCATTTGTGGGGGGTGGCTGAAAAAGGTGAAGGGATTGAGAAGTACCAATTGGTAGTTACAGAACAGTCACAGGGATGTCAAGTACAGAACAGGGAATACAGTCAATAATTGTAATGCCTGTGTATGCTGTGAGGGGGAAATACTGGGGTGGTCGCTTTGTAAAACATATGACTGTCTAACCAATATGGTATACACCTGGAACCAATAAAAAATAATACTGATTATAAACTGTAACTGAAAAATAAAAAACTAAAAATAAATAAAAAAACAAAAAGCTCATCATGCCTCTGATTACCTGGAAGACATACACCAACCCTGCCGATTTCCATTTCTCACCAAGCAGGCTGTGTGTTGCTTGGCATGGGCTCTCTCAAATGCTATGGAACGGACGTTTCTGTCCCCGAAACAGGCTGCTCCTCTTCTCTTCCCTCAAGGCCTTTGTCCAAGGGAGACAGACCCTCCTCCCCCCTCTCCACCTGGCCAATGCCTACTGGTTTTATTTTAATGAGGCACTAAGCAGGGAGAGCAGGCGAAAAGCGGAGGCTGCTCATTATCATTCTGCAACTCCCTACTCCTCCTTCCTCCAGTTCTCTTCACTTAGGACGAAACCCAGGCGCCCCTTCTCCTGACACCGCAGGACCAGGTCTGCCGTGAATGCAGTGCCTACAGCCAGTCCGCCCCCACCATGCACGCCCAGAGGCCACACCCAACCTCTGGGAGCATTTCAGATGCTCGTGGGATCCGAAATGGATGGGGTAGAATTGGCAGTTCAAATAACTCTTTGATTTCCAAGCCGAGAAGAAATAATTTGCATAAATGACAGACAACGCATGCTCCTTCACATCAAAGCCCCGTGCACTTCAGCAGGGACCTTCCCCTCTGGGCAGGGGTGGCTAACCGAACCCACGCCTAAAAGAACATCCCAGTGAAATCCACCAATTCCTATTTTGGGGAGAGAACAATGAAATCAGTGCTGAAAAGGGCCCCTGTCGTCACCTGGTCCAGCCACTCAGCTCAATGTAGACAAGAGCAGATGGGTGTAGATAGCGCGCTCAAGGAGACTCGGCTCTTGAAGGGAACGGCAGATGCAGGTACTGCACATCTTGAGACCCAGGTGAGTGCTACTGTGACAGGCACTTGTTCTAATGACATCCCATCCCCATGGCAGCAGAGTGAAAAACCAGCCCCGAGGGATCGGGAGCTCCCCAGCTCCGTGATCCCTAAGCTCCGTGCACTGCAACAAACGCTCGAGTGAAAATGGTGCCCCCAGGCTGTGCTGCCCCAAGCTCCGTGGACCCGCAGACACATGGGAATGGCTGCGGCCAGGGCTTGCTGTCAGAGATGCACTTGGTCTGGGGAGGCCAGCCTGTGCCTGTGCCCGTGACATTGGCTGGTGGCCTCAGTTTGCTCCAGGTGCCACCAGCCAATATGCTATGATGCTGGGTATCTTAGTCCTCTTGGTTGCCATGACAAAATACCATAAACCAGAAGCTGGAACCACGTTTACTTTATCACAGTGTCGGTGGGTAGAAGTTCAAGATCAAGGTGATGACCAGTTCTGTTTCTGGTGAGGCCTCTCTTGGCTTGCAGACAGCCACTTTCCTACCCGGCCTTTTCTCAGTGTGTGTGCATGGAAGGAGGGAGAGAGAGGGGGGAAGAGAGAGAGATAGAGAGAGAGAACGTGAGCTTTCTGGTGTCTGTCTCTTATAAAAATTCACGTCCTATTGAATCAGGGCCTGCCCTTTGACCTCATTTAAGATTCATTACTTCTTTGAGGCCCCATCTCCAAATACAGCCACACTGGGGGGCAGGGCTGCAGGGTAGGAAATCTGGGGGACAGAAACCAGGGCAGGGGTGCCTACTCTGATGCTGCTGCTGTTTCCCTGCTGCCCAGACAGCCTGTCCCTGTATTCTTGGTGTTCCCAGGAAAACAAATTCCTTCCAGGTTTTATCCTTTGCTCGTTCAGATAAGCAGGACAGCATTTACCAGATGTTAATTTTTTTCTTTCTGGAATGAGTGGTACTGCCCTTTCATTCCCTGAATCCACGTGGTGGGGGCCATGGCAGCATTGTTGTGATCTTCTAAGCAATGGAACCCCAGTTTTCAGTTGGGCCTATTAGGCCGTGTGTTCCTCAGCCCCGCTTGCAGAGTGAAATGTCACCAGCCACAGATCCTGGCTGAAAGGCCAGCTGCAGAACACATTCTTGCAAAACACAAATGAACCAGGGGAAGGGGCCGAGGTAGAAGGAAAGAGCTGATGAGCCCAGATGGTGACAAAACACAGAAATCTAACTGACGATGAGCTATACAAACAAGTATTTTTTTCAGGTAGATAAATGTGGAATTAAAAATGGACAAAAATGGTAAGAGAAAATCATCTCCATCTGATCAAGGGGCCGGCTAGAGCTATGGAAACACACCAAAAAATGTTGTATTCAATTAATGTTATAATAAAGTTTGTGCATTAACAATTTAAGAGTAACAACCAAAGAAGAGAAAACAATTGGTAATTTCCTAACCAAAGGAAATAAGTACGGTACAGCACACTTAATAAAGAAATCAATTCAACAAAAGATAGGGAAGGGGAAATAAACAAAGCAAAGAAAAAAAAGCATGATAACACAAAATAAGATAGCAGCAATAAATCAAAATATGTCACAGGAAATACCAGGTTGAACAATATAAGATTGCCTTTGTTTTATGTAAGAGTATTTGAATATTGGTGATTGTGTATGGCTTAACTTGTTAGGTAGCAGGATTACGTTTTCTCAAAAAAGACAGCACATAACGGAACGGGCTTTTCAAAATTCAACCGCACGATCCTGGAAAGAGGTGTAGCGGAACAGAGTGGGGGAGAAAGCAAAGTTGAATAGAAGACAGAGCGGTGAAAACTAACCCAAAAGAAGCAAATGCAGCTGGAGCCATGTCAGCAAACTACAATTTAAGGTGCAAGGCGCCACCAGGGATAAAAACAGATGCTTTAATGCTGGAACAAACATTTTCCGGAGAACCAGCAAACCTGAGTTTGTCTAAAAAATATGTGGCTTAATATATACCCAAAAAGATAAAGTATAGAATGAATCCACTCAATTATCTGTCTACCTGTCTCAGAAAATTATAGGAGGAAGTTGACGTACGTACAATATTGGTGAGAACATATGACACGGCTCCATCAGAAATTGATAGAACAACTAGAAACAATTGTGATATTATAAGATATATGCAAAGTGCCATTTTCATGAGACTGAAAAAGTGTGTATATCCTCTCCCCTACGAAGTGCAGACTACACCGTTTTTTTCAAGTTCAGTCAACATTGGAAAAAATGGTCATGTGTTAGGTCATCAAACAACTTCAACAAATACTGATTAATAGTATCTAAGTCACAATGAAATCCAATACAATTGGAAATTAAGAAAAATGCTTACCGGGCTGGATGTTGCCTTGATGCAACAGGAGCCCCAGGGGCACCCCCAGGCCGCCAACCCCAGAGATGTGAAAGGAGCCGTACAAGGAGCGCAGGTGATGCTCGAATTCAGGTGCTCGCATACCACAGCTGACTAAACTAACCCACTCGGCAGGGAGGGCAGTGCGCCACGGGAGGCAGGAGGACACACTTTAGAGCAGGTGCGAGGGCGGGTTCTCTGAATCCTAGGCGACAGCGAGTTCCTGGGTCCTGCCTGGCCTCAGCCACACCGGCCTTCCCACTGAGGGCGTGGTCCTGAGGATGGAGCCGAGGTGGCCTGGTCCGCTGACACAGACCTGCTCCTTGAAGAGACCATGGGGACCAGCAGGAGCAGCGCAGCTGGGGCTCAGGAGCCTGCAGAGGAGCCGTGGTTTTCATCTGTGTCTCCCGGGCAGTGCCCTGGAGCCATGGAGTGGCCGCTGTCATGGCGGTGGCGGAAGACATCTGGGGGAGACATCATCAGCTCGGAGGTGGCATGATCATGATTTGTTTTCTATCCCTTTCCTGTTATTAGGCAGAACCGTCATTCATACATCATATTTGAAGGATTTACTTCATCTAACCTTGACATGTCTTACAGGCTACTAACTTACAATGCTGTCTGTACTTAATGCATCTATCCATTTTGCCTGCGTTTCACAGGCTGCTTGGTTACTCCTCATCTACACCTATCCCACCCTGTGGGTCCACTGTATCACATCGATGAAGAGCTTACTTAAAAATCTATGCTGTGCTCTTGCTACGGTTTCATAGCAAACTCCACAGGATCTTCGGAGCACCCGAATGAGCTCTTTCTTTAAAGCACTCAAAGCTTTTAGCCTGGGTATGGACCCGCGGAGCAGAGTTACTGCTCGTAGGAACACACGCACACATACAGACTCAATATACCCAAGGGGAACAGAAAGTGACTTAGGCAATTTAGATGGCTAATCCGCATCATTCAACAGCATCGCTGTATTCCTAAAGAGATAATTTATAACTGTCCAATTATGGAAGCTTACAGCACACTCCATTCTGGGAGGAGTTAAGTTTAAACTTACAATGAACCCCATTGGTGGCTGTGATCGGAATACAAAAATAAAATACACTGTCCTTTATATCTTATGGTTATCAATATGTATATCCTATTAATTTTATCAGTTATATCATAATATTGATAAAATATCATAAGGTATTCTGGGCCTTTGGCTTGCTAGGACTTTCAATGAGTTACCGTCTCTCCAAATGCCAGCTGTTCACATTACCATTAAGTCACAGGGTCTCACAAACTCAAGACTCTTCCCTCAGCCCTGACGTGCTCAGCGTCTTCTTTCCTGCCATCTGTTTCTTTCTTAAAAGGCTGGTGGGCTCCTCGACATTTGCCAACAAAAATAATCAGGCATGTCTCACCATTTCCCTTGTCTCACTCGGAAATGCAAATGGAATACACTCCATCTGAACTGCTCCTGTCCAATGTCACGTGCAGGGGGGGGAGCTGCCCTACCTGCCAACACAGGTGGGGAGGTGGGTGGGCTTCCTTTACCATTCAACATGCGGTTTATTTGAGAAGGGGTAAGAATTTTTCAAAAGTGAAAGTATAACCTCAAAGAGCTCTTCCCATTTTGTCCTCTGACTTGAAGGTAGAAAATCGGAGAGAGTATTTTTTTAAACTTGGAGGACAGAGGTGATGTGCATGAGGGGGATGGGACAAAAATACCCAGTTGCTACCCGACTGGCGCTTCTCAGCTGGTTAGAAGAATCACATATGTGTAAATCAAGAACTCAGGCTACAAATTGGAGAGAGATACATTTCACAGGCCTTGTCCCCCGAAGCACATGTTCATCTCTTTCCATGTGGAGCATCTGGGATTTTCAATGATGAAAAGAAAACCCAGAGCCCGACGTTTCCTGGGGGAGCCCAGAGACTTCAGGCTGCAGGTGCTGTGTGACCCCTGGCACTCTGACACCTCCAATACATTGGTTTAAATTGAGCAATTTAGATCAATTTGGTGGTGATGACTAGCAACGTGAAGGCAATAGGAATACATTTCTATTTATTTCTAGGTACTCCCGTTGCAGGGATATGTGTCTCGTAGTTATTTATACAGGCAAACAGGGGTCCAGGCTGATCCAGCCCCTGGCAGCATCGTCCCTTCTGGTCTTGGTCAGCCCCGCGTGGCTGCCCCTCTCTCTACCCTGCCGGTGTCTTTCTCAGTGATCTGATCCACATGGCGCTTCCTGGCCTCCCACGGGACAACCACCACCAGCGCCCACAGCCTCTCCTTCCTGCCTTTGTGACAGAAGAGGCTCTAGTCCTTGTTGCCTTCCTTTTTGCCTGTGTGGCTGGCTTTTGTTTTTCCTGAACACCTCTAATGAATGAAATGTGTGGGGTCACGACTTCCCAGGGCAGGTGGAAACTTCTCTCCACTTCCAACATCACATTTAGAAGGGAGAAGTTCCCCTCCAGGTACAGCTCATAGACTATTTGCATTTGGACTTGACTTTTATGGCTAGTCTGTTCCTTTTCAAAGCCTCCTAGTATGAAAGGGTACAAACGGTGGTCACCCAGACATTTGCTGAGCTCAAGGACAGCGTTTGAATTAGAGTGCACCAATTCAGTCCAGCAAAATGGCACTGGTGGTGGGGAGGGTTGTCCTAGGTGATTGAACCTTTGGGTGGTGAGCCGGGCTGCCCACGAGCAGTTTCATTCTGAGTCCATGATCACCCCTGGAGTTACTCCTTGGATTTCATGTTATCCTGTGTCACTTATGTAGAAAGAATCAGGTAAGGTACAGGCAAGCTCCGAAGCTATTTCTCTGCATGCTAAATTACAGTTCTCTCAGGAAAGTTCCGGGGGACAGGGACGCTCACCCTCGTAACACCAGGCTGTTGTCAGAAGTCACCAGCTGGGTGTCAGACAGGAACAGTCACAGACCGTCCTCAAAGCATTTTATTGAGTAAATCTTTACTTCCAATGAACATAAATGAGTCCCCCTTCTCATACCCAAAGGGGAAAGCTGGTCAACCAGATGCTAAAGGAAGGTTAAAGCAAAGAAGGACAAGAACAAGAAGGGGAAAACACTCTTCAAAGCCCCAAAGCAAAAAACAGTTACATTTTGCATTTCTAGAGATATCCAAAACAATTCCAGAACGTTAAAAATCGTGCGCCCATTTGGAATAATTGAAACTGAAATGTGAAAGGCATTGCATTTCGCTAATCCATTTACAATGGTATGAATTGCTTCTCATAGCCAACTGCCAGACGGGTTGCTTTATTTAATAACTTGAATGCTAAAGGTCCCCCAGGCAAAGAGACTGTTTTGCCACCAACTGTGGAATTCTCCCCCTTCTTCCCGCTTCCTGGGCGGCCTGGCTGTGGTCCAGGGCCTCCCCAGATTCTGGCCAACAGGCAGAGTACCTGTTCGGCCTTTTCCCAGTGCCGTACAGACTTCATCCCACACATGCTCAGTCTCAAGGAGACTAAAAGGACATAAAGAACAGTCCTGTTTTGTTCCCATGCCCTGATGGCTCAATTTATCATCATTCATAGGAATTAAATATGCACGATTGTTATAGACCTGAAGAGCAGGAACAGAAATCCCTAGAACTCTGTCCACAAATAGAATCATCAGAAAAACTTCTGAACCAAGGGCACCCCAGGGAAATGGTGTTGGAAGACACCGGTGGCTAAGCCACACGAGGCTCAGGGAGTTGCTTGTCCCAGGAATCAGGAGCTCAGGGCCTCGTCAGTACGGCCCTGCTGGCTTCTCACAGACTCTGAGTTCCCCTGCTTATCAGGTTTGGGCAGATCCGTTGATCGGACTCACATAAAGGCTGGAGATAACAGAGGCGACCAAAGGTGAAGGACCTGGGCAGCAGCTCTCCAGGGATGGGCCATGGGCCTCTAGGAGTTTCTGGGAATTACACTAGAAGTATTTTCACATTGTCATGTTACAACACACTTTTCTTAATACAAACGTGCCATTTGCCTTTTTCACTCTGTTGACATTTGCACTGGTGGTACAGAAACGATGGTGGGTGTATCAGAGTTCTCCAGAGAAAGAGAACCGATAGAACAATAGTACACACACATACATACAGGGAGAAATAGCAGTCCTTGGTGGGATAATACACACAAACACACAAAGTCTGTCTGGAAAAAGTCTATTCTTGTTAATGTAACAAGAAGGGTTTGTGCGGGATCGATGTAACCTGGCAGCCAAGGAGAGGGACCTGGAATGCGCATGTGTGAACAATGGTGACTTCACTGCACTAGTCAGTGGGGGCGGTAGACACAGTTGGGTGAGCATGTGTGCTGTGTGGCTGTCATATTCAAAATGACTGAGTGAACAGAGCAATGAATATGCATCAGATTTTATGTTAAGCTTGAACATTTCTCCATGGAAACTACTGGATGATTCAGAAGGCCACACAGCTATGGGCAGCTGGTGACTGGCAGCTTCATCACAACAGCCCGCTCATGCATCACGTCTTCTGCAAAGCTTTTTTGCGAAACCTCAAACCACCCAGGTGACTTAGCTCCCCTACAGCCAAGATTTGGCGCCCAGAGACTTCCGGCTTTTCCCAGACCATCAATGAGATTCAGGAAGATACCACAGGGCAGATGATGGCACTTGGGAGAACTGTGTGAGGTCCCAAGGTGCCTACTTTGAAGGGGACTGAGGCATCATTGTCCTATGTATGATGTTTCTTATATCTTGTGTCTTTTGTAATAAATGTCTCCATTTTTCATAGCACATGGCTGGATACTTTCTGGACAGACCTTCGTATACTATACATACAGCTATAAATTAGATAAACAGGCAGACAGATGGATAGATGGTGACATAGACACATAAGAGAGGTTCATTTTAAGGAGTTGGCTCACAAAATTTTGAGGGCTGGCCTATTCAAACTTTTCAGGGCAGGTGGCAGCCCAGAGACCAGAGTGGTGGCTGGAAATCCAAAGCCAGAGAGTCGGCTTGGTAGTTCATGCGCCTAACCTGTCTGCTAGATGCCACGTGAGCCAGCTGCTCTGCAAGTGCTTCAGGTCCGCCACCTCAATTACTCTTTGTGGCAGCCGATGAAGGAGACAGCAGAAGGGAGAGATTTAATTGTCCCCATTCCAGAGGTCAAGAAATGCGCTCCAAGTTGAGATGTCCTTGAAGCTTGCCAGTGGGGGGAGGAGCAGGAACAACATCCCTGGGACTCTGCAGAAGTAGTAGAGACCACGGTTGTCAAGAAAAGGGCTTCCGCCACCTGACGTGAGCTCGAGCAGCAGGTGCAGTGAGCCCCAGCGCATGTCCGTCGTGGTGGTAGCAAAGGGGGCGAGGTAGCTTCCTGAAAAACCCGTGAGGGTGGCTGCGAGAGGAGCTGGCTTTGCCCATGGACCTGGAAAAAGGACCACAGACCACACTGGTGAGACAAGATGCAACCTTGGGTCTCCAGCCATCATGCTTCCTTCTCGCTCTGTCCCCAAGACCTCAGGGAAGAGACAGAGGACATGATCAAGGAAGGATGGAAACCCCCTCTGCTGTCTGCCTTGTAGATTTTCAAACCTGAGTCATGGCTGACCTGTGGGAAAATCAGAAGAGGTTGAGATTTAGGAATTAGACTAGACTGACTTTTTAATGTCCAAAAACGAGACTTTACAGACATCTGAAATTGATAGCAAAAGCTGCAGGCTCTGTAGAGACGTCGTCTGACTCGGTGGAACAGGGACTTGAAAGCAAATGTGAAGATCGTGGTACGTTACTAAAGTCAGACTATTTTCCCGATTACTCCCTCCCCAAGTTCAACCCCTTCCACAAGCTGGTTGCGCAGACCCATCAACAACGATCCTTTCAAAACACCGTGTGCTGAGGGCATTGTCTCCATTTTACAGACGAGAAAGCTGAGGCTTAGGGTGTTAACTGATTTGCCTGACTTGAGTCGCAAAGCTCAGAAACAGAACCTGACAAGCAAGCACAGGCTGCTGGGTTAATACAGTGAAGTTGCATGAAGACCGCCTGAAATTGTACGTGCTGATTGATGTCTCCTTCACGAGTTGGGTCCTCTCTGAATGTTGGTCACTTGGCTGCGGTGTTGTAATAAAATCTCATGGAAGCGATGAGATCAGCACTTAATGGGAAACTGGTGTGCAGTTAATGAATCATTAATATTCTAGCGAAGCAGCCACTAATTGTGATATTTGGTAAAGAATCCAAGTCTGAGGTACTATTAATGCTTGACTCTGACATTGATTTACTCAGAAGGACATTAGTATCTTATTACTTGGCATGAGAAGGGACCCGGATGAAATGACAGAACAGGGAAATCAATGGTCTCTTGGGAGTAATGATCTGTTGGGAAAACAGAGGAATGTGAAAATGATGATAGTGGAAAGACAGTCATTCCAGACTCAGTTTCCCCGAGATGGCAGCACAAGTCAGCATCCCTGCATCTGAAATTCTGATGTTTGTAGTCAAAAAAAAAAGGAGAATGCAGTAACTTCTTGCTCCCAGGAAGAGCCAAAACACGTTCGCAGCTTTTTAACCTCTGAAGGTTGGCTGTCGTTAGTACTGCCTTTGGGACAGACCCAGCAGCTGGATAATTTCATGCTGATGCCATTCTTGTTGCCTCTAGCTCCCAGGTGTTGTCTGCAGTGCCTCAGTTGCTTTTCACTATCTTCAGGATTAAAATTATTTGCACATCTGTTTGCCCTTTAAATGCATACCACATTATCATTGTTATCATTTTTATCACTGCCATCATGATCACTATATGAGGTCTGTCCAGAAAAAGTCCAGCCATTGTTAATATAACGAGAAGGGTTTGCCGATGAAACCTGGTGGCCAAGGAGAGTGGACTGGAATGCGCACGAGTGAGCAGTGATGACTTCACCGCTCTGGTCGGTGGGGACCATAGGCCCCACTGAGTGAGCATGTGTACTGTGTGGCCGTTGCATTCAAAATGACTGAGTGAGCAGAGCAATGAATCTGCATCTAATTTTACATTAAGCTTGAACATTTCTCCATGGAAACTATTTGGATGATTCAGAAGGCCGCAGCTACGGGCAACCGGTGATCCGCAGCTTCATCACCACAATGCACCCTCTCATGCATCATGTCTCATGCAGAATATTTTGGCAAAAAATCAAACAACCCAGGTGACTCAGCCCCGCTACAGCCCAGGTTTGGTACCCTGCGACTTCTGGCTTTTCCCAAAACTAAAATGACCCTGGAAAGGGAAGAGATTTCAGACTGTCAATGAGATTCAGGAAAATACGACAGGGCACCTGATGGCTTTTGGGAGAACCATGTGAGGTCCCGAGGTGCCTTCTTTGAAGGGCAGTAAGGGGTTATTGTCCTACGCACAATGTTCCTTGTATCTTCTTCTAGAAATGTCTCCATTTTTCGTTGCCTGGATGGATACTTTCTGGACAGACCTTGTACTCTAAGTCCCCCCTCCACCCAGAAGTACTTCTTTCACATTCAAATCAAATTAATGCTGGAAGTCACCTGCTTTTGTCCTGGGCAACATGCCTGCAACCTTTAAGCGCAGCAACTATGCAAAAGTTCTAAAAATGCCCACCAATTACACTTATAAGAAGATACAATATAGACTAATATAAAATAGCATTTAAAAGTGAAATCTGGAGGGTAGCATGAAAGAGCGGAGTGGAAAACTGAGCATTAGCTTCGAGATACCATATAATGTTTTGTTTTTCTTCAGCCTCGTATCTTTGAATCCAAGTGCCTACTAAAAAGATAAAATAAAAGGTTCACGTGTATGGGCAAAACTTCCTAAAAGAGTGAAATTTAACAATTTACTACTATGTCAACTGAAAGGGCACCAGTGATTCCTAATTCTGCACCCAGGCCATCGGGTGCAGAATCAGGAATTAACAAAGTTTTATAGCAACATCAAAACCGTGTTTTCCATGCCTCTAACCTATAGCCTTAGGGTGTGGTCATCAAACACCTGGGGTCCTGCCCGGCCTGCCGTCCTGGGAGCTCTGGGAGTTATGCAGGGAGAAGGCAGAGCTCACGATGACGGCCTGATTCAATTTTCCTTACCCTTTGACATAAAATTGCAAGCAGAAATGGCAGCTTAGAAGTCATTTTCCAAGGTAACACCTAATGATTTGTGAGACCATCCAGGGAGCCGGCAACGTGCTTCAGCACAGTAATGCCATTGCTGTAAAAAGTCCAGGGGACAGAGAGGAGCAGAGCCCCCAGAACGCCGCACTCCGCGTTTGCTGTTTGATGTAAGTTATTTTGTGGCTTATGGGCTTGGGTGCACTTTGCTTCCAGATCACATAGGAGCTGTTTCAGTTCTTTACACAACCGTTTTTCTCCTTTCTCACAGACCTCTGAGAGGTGGGCTGAGCTGGTGACCTGCGATGGATGGGATCATAAGGAACACATGCAAGGATGGCTCTGGAATCACGATTGGGACGAGGAAACACTGAAAACACACTACTTGTACCCAAGATTGTAATTGTTTGGGAATGGATGCATTATAAGGTGATTTTCATAATCAACTTAGTTAGGGATGCTCAAAATCTTCGGTGTTAATATTATATCACCCAGAAGCCTAAAATAGCTTACTAAATCACATAAAATAAAATTAAATACACTTAATCATATATCCAAATATGAGTTTTTTAAATTAAAATATTTTTAGATGTGAAAATAGTGAATAATAAATCCAACCTTTTACATTTTTTCAGATAGGATGTTAAATTTCTACTATGCACGCCAAAATCTTCAGGCTTGGCTTTATAAAGCTCTCGTATGTTTTAAACATAACAAGCCTGCCACCCAACATTATTTTAACTAGATCTCTCTGTGAGATTTTAAAAAAATCTGTCCAGAACAATGACCACGTGGCTAAACAAACAGGCGAAGCTGTGTGAGCTTGACTTTGGGGAACCTGACCTGACATTTGGATCCTTCTCCCAGGATGCTGTTTCCTTCTTTTCCCCCTTGTCTCAGAACTTAAGTTTTTTTTCATTTCCCATCAAGCTCTACTTCCATATCATTAAGTGCATATGCTTCGGGAGGTGCAACATGCAACTCCTTCCAGCTGCAATTGAGACATCCCCGTGAGCAGAAGTCCAAGGCGCAGAAATTCCAGGCACCACCGAATTGTTAAAAGGTATTCAGGAGGCCACCGGTTATGACCTTGCATCCCAGAAGTCAGGTGACAGAACTGGCTGTTCCATCCTGAAAACACCCTTTGATCACAAAGGCTGCATTGTATTTAAATGGTTTGGAGGTGGGGTACTTAAGCGCAGTCTGTCACATTTAAAAAACAATGATCTGCTCATATAGAAAAATAATTTTAAAAAAGTCTGCATCAAGAAGTACCAGGCGTTGTGCTAAGTAAGTCTTTTCAGATCTGTTGTCTCCTTTAAGCAAATTCTTGACCATGATCAGATATCACTGCCCTTTCCCCCACTTCCTGGGTCCACAGAAGTCCTTGACCTTCAGTAACTCTTTCCTAAACCTTGCCTGCCTCAGGGGTCCTGAGCTACCTGGACAGCGTTATGCTTGTGGTTAACACATTATGCTGGGGGTTGAAAATAATCGGGAAAGGAATATTTGTGCCAGGAGAAAATGTTGTGAAATTTAGCTTTGTGCCCATAAATGAAGTTTGGTGGGAGTGCAGTCCTGCCCATTCCTTTCTGTTCTGTCTGTCTGTTCTGTTCCGCACTGTGAAGGCAGAGGTGAGTAGTTGAGACTCTGGTCTTATGGCCCATGAAACCTCAAATAGTTACTCCCTGATCCTTTCGGAAAAAGGTTGCCGACCCTGCACCAGGCCGTTTCTCTCCCACGGTGGCTCACACCTTTGACAGTTTCTGACCTTCTCGCGTACTAAGACCTAGAAAGGGAGTGTGTGCTTGTCCTGAGTGTCACGTGAGGCCCAGGAAGCGACTGCCACTTGACATGGATGATCCACACAGTGGACAATGGGGATTTGACTAAAGACAGGGAAATGTAGCCAACACAGTGAGTAAACTGGCTGTGTTGATTTAGTGCAGCCCATGATCCAAACTCTTTACAAACACCTTACTTGTCACTTCGGGCCTGTGTGGAGGGTGTTATCACACCTCTCTTGTGGATGAGGAAAAGAAGGCGCACACGGGTTAAGGGATTCCCAAAGGTTGCAGAGATGGCTGTTAAAACCAAATCCATTGGACTCAAACAAGCCACCATCTGAGCCACTCTCCTCTGCTGTCTTCAGATCCTCGGTGGAGACTGAGTTCACATCCCTGCTCCTCTAGTTTTTAGCTGTGCAACCGTGGGTGAATTGTTACCTTCTCTGGGGGGCCTGATAAGAGTTTCCTCCTGGGCTTGTTACGAGGGGAAAGGAGGTGGTGCCCATGCACGTGTCTGGCAGCCCTCACACAGAACGTGGTGGTCAGGTCTCAGCGAGTTTCGGGCTTTGTAAAATGTCCAAACGCCCTGCAACATGTATCCCTGACTTAAAATGACCTGTTTCCTTTAGTTACTGTGTATTATTTATTGCACGATATTCACTGTTTTATGTCAGGAGACTCTGATGTTGGCCTGCATTGTGGGGAGAAGAGCCGGCCCTCGCCCCCCGAGCATCTGTTTTATGGACCCCGATGCCTCTCTTACGATTTGACTGAGTGAGAGAGTGCGGACTGTAGCAATGATGAGCTAGGGGAAGAGAAAGGACAAAACAGCTTTTTCTTCTGTAAAGAAAGATTGGGTAAGCACTGATCACACACACACACACACACACACACAAAAGTTGTGCAATTTGCCTTTTGCCTTGGGGCTGCCAAAGAAATATGTTGTCACTTTTTTTTTTTTTAACTGAGAACATTTAGCTGAAATTTGCTAGAAAATAGGAAAGAGAACCAGGAAAGGACTCCTGGAAGGTGCCGCCTCTACCCTGCACAACGAGGTCCGTGGTTGGGCTGAGTTTGGGTTGCTGGTTCTTTTTCCTTAAATATCCACTCATTGCTCCTGGCTTGGGATCCTCTGGTCCCATAAATATTTTATTATTTTTATTATTTTTCAAAAGCAATAGAGGTACTCTGGATAGCTTAAAGTTAAAGATAGTCCTCCTATTATGTGCTGGCAATAAGCAGTGAGTTGAGAATATTCAGGTGTAGTGGGAACCCTGATTCTCTGCCTGGGGGGAAGGGCTGGGAGAGAAAGTTGAGACCAGGACTGAAATGGCAGGAGACCCCACTTCAAACTGTGGGGAGGAAAAGTCTGAGTCTCCTGTTTCCACAATTCTCTCAGTTCGCTTTCCTCAGATCAAACCTTCTTAAACAGGTGTCTGGTCACCAGGGGACTTCAGAAGTGGCGGCCACTTTCCTGGGACTCCCAGGAACCATCCCTGTCAACAGGTAATCCTGGGCAGGCGTCGGCCACCAGGGGGAGCCCAACCGCTCCAGGGACCGGCCTGGGTTGGGCCATGTGCCCAGACAGGCAAGCTCACCCTGGTCATTCATTTAGCCTTGAACTCATGCCACCCAGCCTTGACACATTGATTTATTTTAAACACCATTTTTTAAAAATGCTATTTTTTCTAGCATTCTTAGATTTAGAAAGGGGCTGGGGGTGGGGGTGGATACATTACTCTACCCCTCCCTATACCCAACTTACACTCCCCAGGAGCCACTTTCAACTTTTTAAGTCTTATCCACCCCCCCTAATATTTACCTCCATGTTTCTGAATAAGCTTCTCATATGGTGATTTCTTCATTTTGTTCAGTTGAAGAAATATCGTCTCTACTGCTCGCTGCGATCATGGAGTTTTAGTTCTCATGCATCTTTTTCTCCTAACACAGACTTCTTCCCAGCACACTTGCGTGATGACTTCTGGTTAGTTCAGTGTGTTAGTATTGCCACAACCGCCACGCAAATATCAGTTGTCGCCGAGCCAATGGTCCTACAATTACATCTCCTTTCTTGTATGTGTTTTGTTACTCCTGAAGGTAATAGGTGCTTCGTGCCTTCCATTTGCTTTGCTTTCTACATAATCACCACTAATTAGTCTTACACATTAAACAGAACTATCAGTCTCTTCATTCATTCAGAAATATCAGGTAAACTCTTAGCATTTTTTTTTCCCTGTGGAAACCTCCCCCTTGAACTCCCTGTGTCCTGAGGCACCACGGACCAGCTGCGCTTGCCAGTGGCCGTCAGCTCTGGTCCTGGGGTCTCTCTTCCCAGTGCTGCTGGGGGTGTCCTTTGCCTTTCTCTCGGAGGGGTCTCTTCTTCCTGGGGGAAGTGATGGGGAATGCCATCCTGTTTCATGCTTCACTCCCAGTGTTGGGGAGGTTTTCCAGTAGAATCCTTCTTTAAGAAAAGATTCACAGGAAGAAACACTTTGGAGATCTTGTATGTCTTTATTCCACACTTACACTGGGAGTTGGGGACAGGCCGGCATTTTTTCCCCTTGGGTTTTCAGATGCTGCTCCTCTGGTTTTGGGGTCGCTGTTGAGAAATGGGGTGCCCTCCTGGGTCATGGCCCTTGAAAGCGGGACTTTGTAGGAAACTTTTAGGGTATTCTCCTTTATCTCTAGGGGTCATAAAATTCATAATGGAGTGCTTTGGAATTTTAATCAATCAATTCATTAATTCATGTTCGTTCTGTGTGTTCGGTGTGCCTTTCCCTTCTAAAAGCTCATATCCTTCAGCTCTGGGGAACTTTCTTGAATCATTTTCTGATCACATTTTTCTCTCCATAACCTTTGTTCTCTTTTCTTCAGCGACTCTGATACTTCAAATATTGGGTTTCCTTGATTCATTTTCTCATTTTTTCCCCTCCTACTTTCCATTCCTATGTTGTTATTGCTCTACTCCTTGGGAAACTTCCTGACAACTTGATCTTCCAATCTTATGGATTTGAAAAATTTCTGCTATTGCATTTTCAGTTTTCAAGAGCTCACTCTTACTAAGGAATCCTTTCATTGCATGATAGATATTCTGGTTTCATGTTTGAAAATGTTTTGGCTATTTCTCTGGGGTCAGTGATTGTAAGATTTTTTTTTTCGTTTCCTTCTGCTTAGGTTGGGATTTTCCTAAAAAATATGTTAATCCTCGATTGTATATTTATATTTCAGAGGGAGAATCCAAGTGTTGATAGGAAACTCTACACAACACTTTCGTGTGTGGGGGGTGGGGGTGAGGGGAGGGGCTTGTTAATGACTGGGTCTGTCTCCAGGGTCATTGGCTGGAGACCTGGCTTTTCCACTGGGGTGTCCCATGCCAGCAAGGGTGGAGGTTTCTCCTGTGAAGGTGACTTCCCCCAAGTCCAGGCGGCAATTTCATGGAGGGAGAGGAGGGTGAAGGCAGTGTGTTTGGCTGCCTGCCCTCTGGAGCCTCAGCAAGGGGAAGGGGGCCTGTACACTTAGGAGTGTGGGTTTCCACTGAATTCCTTTTGTCAGGACTGACAACCCACCCCAGTCCACAGGGTTCCTAGGGACCGATCCAGGTGCTCTCTGGTGGTTTGTGTACGTCTCCTGCTGGGACCTGGGAGAAGCCCACATTAGGCTGCCTGGGCAAGGGGTACCTGCAATACCCCTGCTTCTGGAAGTTGCCTCTTCGTGGTACCTGGTGCCTCCAGGTCCCTCAGTCATCCAGAGCCTACACCCCAGTCGCTCTGCCTCTGTCAACCCCTTTCCCACCAACAAAGGCTCCAGCTTCTCCCCGCTGTCCAGTCAGCACACAACAGCCCCTTCTGCGGCTTTTCAAAGTCTATCAGCATCTTGTGTCTGCGGTCATCTTGCCTCCCAGGGTTTGTCCTTCGGGACTCAATTCCTTTACTGCCACATGAGTAAGGCTCCTGAGGGGGGTGACATCCAGCTCTGCACAGTTAACTGGAAACCCCTTAGTTTCTACAACATAGTGTATGTTTGTAGGCCTTTGGGGAATGATCCACAAAGAATTTAGGAAACATTACCTTAAAAAAATTAGTAAATATGGGCAATCCACAGAATACAGCAATGGGCTCAGAACAATGGCCAGTGGTTGGGAAGGCTGAGTTTTGTTCATCGGCTACTTGCCTGTTCAAGGACAGGCCACACTTCCCCACGGTTCTTCCTGCGGACACGGAGCGGAATCTACCTGCATCACACCGCGGTCTCAGAAGAGCTGCGGACAAGCACGCTAACGCTCCCTGAGAAGTGTGGCGTTCACGGCTGTTCATTTCCGTGACCCATCTTAAAGATGGCACATTTATACGTTCGGTGTATTTCTTTAGCGTTCCGAAAAAGAGGTACTTTGAACCATGACGTAAGGCTAGACTGAGATAAAGGGCCCTGCATTCAGCTTGCACACCAGTCCACCTTTGCATTTTGGGGGTTGAGTCTGCTCACTTCCTGCTGTTCCCCCTCCTGGCACCCCGGTTCTCCGCGGCTGCTTCAAGACTGCAGAGCGCCCGGGCAGCCAGAAGCAGGGGACGGGTCCCCGCTCGTCTCCGCTAGGCTGCTCGCTCCTCGCCCGCCCACCCGCGCGCCTCCCAGGCAGGAAAGGTGAGCAGGGATCACTGTGACTCGGGCTGCAGGAGAGGAAAGATGCGCCTGCCCGCCCGCTGGCTGCCTGGGTGTGGAGGCTGAGGGGCCGGCGCACCGGAGGCCGCTTGCTGTGCAGTCGGGGCGCCGGGCGGCTGTGTGCACCTGCCGACCTGCCGGCCGCCCCCTGAGCTGACGGCGCACCTGGGCTGCAGCCCCGCGGGCCCGCTCTGGCCACAGCGCGGGGCGCGGCGCCCGGGGGCAGGTGTGCAGGCGCGCGGTGCGTGGCGAGCGCAGCCCTCGCCCCGGAGCCCGGCCGCGCCGCGTGCCCGGGCGGTTCCTCAGCAGCGGCGGCCCCCGGGCAGGTGGCGAGTGAGCGGAGCCGGGCGGAACGCGGGGCTCGGGGAGTAGCAGAGGCCTGGATGCTGGCCCTCTCCTGGTCCCAGACCTTCGCCCAGGTGAGCGGTCACCACCCTGCTGGTGTTGCTCCTTCTCAATTTCCACGACTCAAGAGTGTCCTAAAATGAACATCAAGCTTCTAAAAAGAATTTCAGTGATTTATGCTCTTTTGCGTTACAAGCTGATACAGAGACTGCAGAGAACTCTGTCACCTTTCAAACTGGCAAAGACACAGCTTAATCTAACGTTCAGTCAATGGCCCTTTTATTTTCTCAACACTCCTGCCTCCCCATCCCCCACTCCCACCCAGCGTCTGGGCACTTTCGGAAGAGCCCTTTCAGTTTCCCGCCAGGTTCCTCCTCTGCGTGGTTCGAAAGTGACAGATTCCGGGGCAGTGCCAAGCAGACGTGTTCAATTCCATGTTGCTGCCAAAGCTGACGGTCGAGTCTGGTAAGGGGCACATGGTGACGTGTGTGCACCCGACGTTGGGTGTAAGTTAGGGCTGACACCTGCCCGTTGGTTGATTTTACCCAGTCTTTGGTTTTTCTTTTGCGGTTGGCTTGAGAGTGTCCAGTCTCTCCTGGATGGGACAGGAAGGGAGATGGACTGTTTCTGGTGGTATTCCTTTTCGGCTTGGTCTTCTTACCAACCGCAGGATGCGCAGGTGTGACCGCTTCTGCATCTTGAAGCCGTAGTGGGGAAAGGCATCCAGGTGAACCAGTGTTTTCAATTCCGGAAGAAACGTACCACTTTTTTCCTCCCGGCAAGCTTGGGCCTCCTCGGTGGACAGTCTTCCCAGTGCTCCCCCCTTGCGAATATCTGGGGACAAACCCGCGGCTCCTGTGTCAATCCCGCTCTCCCCTGCGTGTGCCTGGGGCAGAGAAGAGGCGCAGCTGTTCGCCCTCATCTTACAGCTCCTGGGTGCCTGAGCCCGGCCTTCTGCGCGGACGGTCTGCTTTGGACCCAGATAAGGACGATTGTTTTGTGATTCATGTGTTTTTGTCACTTTTGTGGTTTTCCTACTGATGACAAGCCATGGCAGGCCTGCAGCCTTGCCTGAGCACCTGCTGCGTCCTCCTGTCCCTGGGCTGGTACCCTGCAGGTGTCAGCTCATTCGATCCACACACAGACCCAAAGTGATCCTCCCCGAGGCCGGGCCCCCTGCTGGTATCCGTAGGAGACCGGCTGGTGCTCTCACAGTAGGGGGTGTGAACACGTGCCATCTGAGAGGGAGGCTTAGGGATTAATCTTCAGAAGTGAGCCCTGACCCTCACACATGGGTGGTGGGGATGTGGACTTGAGCAGTCACCTTAGAAAACCATCTTAGAATTCCTCGAAAAGGTAAAAAGCGAGTTACCGTATGACCCAGAAATTACACTCCTAGGTATATATGCCCAAGAAAATAAAAAGAAACCTCCACTCAAAAACTTGTACATGAATATTCATAGCATCATTGCTCATAATAAGTGAAAAGTAAAAACAACTCGCTCATCCATCTTCTGACAAACAGGTGAACCGAATGCGGAAGATAAACACAGTGGAATATTACTCAGCCGTGAAAAGGAACGGAGTACCGCCGCGTGCTGCAACATGGGTGAACCTTGAAAACACTGTGCGAAGTGAAAGAAGCCAGACACGAAGGTCACGTACTGCCTGATTCCATTCATGTGGATTGCCCAGAACAAGCAAATTTGCAGAGACGGCGAGTAGGATGGTGCCTGTCCAGGGCTATGGGTGGTGGGGGTCGTGGAGAGAGACGGGAGGGGGAGGCTACGGGTCCAGGGTTTCTTTGTGGGGTGGCAAAAATCTTCTGAATCATATTTGGTCATGGTGTCTCAACTCCATGAAATGTACAGTTTAAATGGATCAGGTGTAGGATATGTGAATTATCTCTTAATGCCGTTATAAAAGGTATCAGCTCTGTAGGTCACAATTACTTGGACATATTGAATGTAAGTCATTTAAACCTTGAGTAAAAATACCTTCAAGGCGGAGAGGGGGAGATTTTTCCCTTTTGGAATCTTAGAGCTATTTTTATTTTATTGTTATAGTGGATTTGTTGACAAATAGGAATATGGATTTGAAAAAATGCTAATAATTCTTTCCTGAGTAAAATGTTAATCTGTGTTTGCACAAACAGATGGGTAATAATCCACCCTACTTGTTCCTTAGTTGAATTCGATGTGGAAACGTAAATAATGGCTCCTGGGGCACTGTGAAATTATTTTTTAAAAAACTTTAACCCTCGGAATTTAAATATTAACGTGCAAAACATTTTAGTCTTTCTGTTTCTTAATTCATGCTAATAAAATAGAGAATTAATAGCAATAATCTGTCATTCTTATAGGCTTTTATATATTGTCAGTAACTCAATATTCTACATTTTTATTTGAACAATATCTTTGTGACACCCCCCCCCAAAAAAAAAGAAGCCCAAACGGCGTTACTCCTGTCTTTTAGGTACTGACTGGCAAGGGTTGTAGGGGTTATGTGACTTGTGCCTAATCGCACAGTTCACCGAGGTAAGACCGAAATCCAGGGTCCCACACTCCCACTCTATCACACTCAGCTGTCCCAGTGCAGAGAGGGACTTCCTTCCCCCGTCCTCATGCCCAGTGACAGACACACACGGAGGCTCTTTTATACTTAAAACCCTCTCTCTAATCCTGGTCCCCAACTTCTCCATGCATCCATGCTCTCAGAAATCAAGTGGAAGGCTCTGAAGGAAAATCGAAACGTTTGCTCCTGGGCACCATCTCTCCCTGTGGAATCCCCTCGCGCTGCCCCAGTTCTGAGCCCGGAGGGCCTTCTGTCACCTCCTCCAGGAGACGAAGGGGCTCGGTGACGGAGGGTGCAGCTTTTCTCGGAGGCTCGCCTTATGGCCTCTTTTCTTTCTTTACCCATTTTTAAAACTGACCCAGAGGTGAGGATGTAGAAGAGAAACGGGCAAAGCCAGACCATTTCTCCTGCGGATTCTCTCTGCTGGCGATCGAGACCGCTCCCAGAAAGGAAATGCCACCAGCGGATGGAGGTTTGGATCGGGGCCGAGTCCCGGGCTGGATCGGCTGGCAGCTCTCTCCCTACCTGACGGTCACCTCACCTAAGCCTTCTGAGTTTGTGTTATTTTACCTGCCAACAGGAGCTGGGCTGCTGAGAATTTTATTTGGCACCGTGCACATGGAGGCCACTGTTTGTTACCTCCACAGCCAAATATGGCGGCGCGCAGTGGACATTTCGGTGAGTGAGGTCAGACGAGGTATTTTCCTTGATTTTTTTCCCCCTCTTAATATTACTGTGAAATGTTTTTTTTAAAATTACTTTATTGTTCTTCAATTACAGCTGTCTGCCTTTTCTCCCCTCCCCCACCCCACCCATGCTTTTCCTTGATCTTTGATGACTGCTAACCAAGATGGTAGAGGGGTGAGGGTCACCTGTGTTTTCTCAGCACTCGTGACCCTCCCAAGCCTCTCAGGTCCAGTCTCCGTCCTCCCAGCATCTGGAGGGAAGACGGCAAGGGAGCAGCATTTGCAGAGTCTGCCCGGTTTCAGCTACTCCTTTAGGGATGTTTACCTGGGCCCCTCTGCTCAGGTGTGGATACCAGAGGCTCCCTCAGGTAACCAGATAAGGGATTAAGATGGGACCTGACCCAGAAGTAATAATGTGTTAATAGTGAGAAACTAAACGAAATCAAATCTTTCTGAGTCACTCAGGCATGCCTTTATTTGTTCAACAATCATTTATTAAACATCTTCCTAAATGTTTATTAAGCAGTGCTGCCAGCCCTGGGGGGTTGAAGATAAGAGGCTCACACTGCTCCCCTCGTGAGGAGGTCCCGACAGGGTCAATGTCAGGCCGACTGTGGGAGTCCAGAGCTAACCCATCAGGGTCGGTATCTTGGCCACACCAGCCACTAGCCATGTAACTTTGGGCAAGTTTTGTAACTTTTTCAAATTTGGGGTTCCCACCAAGTGAGATGGGGAAGCGTTTTCTTTGCCTCTGAGGGTGTTGGGAGGCTTGAGCAGGAGGACCCTTGAGAAGGGCGTCCCGGGGGAGGGAAGGAGTGTGGTTCAAGTACGGGTGCCCTCGACGGCCCCCAGAGGAGATGTGGGGAGAGAGCCAGCCCTGTGGGGACATGGGAGACCAGAGAGGATGCTGGGCCTCAGGCTGGGGGAGAGGAGGTGACATTGGAGCAGGGTCCAGAAGGGTTAAGGGCAGGATCGCCCCAGGAGGGGGGTAAGAAGGGCATTTCTGGCAGCGGGACCAGCACGATGTTTGGTGTTCGGGCAGCTGTGGTTGTGCCACGGGGCTGGGTCTTGGCATGGTGACACAGTGGCAACACGGGAGAAGATGCTTTCCCAGTTGGGAGGCAGTTCCCGAGGTCCCTCTATGCGGTGGAAGGAGCCTGGACTTAGTCAGCGGGGACTGCCCTATGTTGCCGTGTATACTGCACAGTCTTTCAACCAAATTTTTGAGGGAGAAATAAGGATGCGCATTATACATGGGTGTAATGAACACCTACCATGGGTGTAATGATGGGCGTAACATCCCGTGTGCGAAGCCCACAAAACGTGGGTGCGCATTGTACACAGCAAAACGCAGAAGCTGGAAGGAGAGTTTCCGAGCTGTGTTTCCAGAACCCTCATGTTTACGCTGTCCTGGAGTCTATGAAGCAGGCAACAGCATCATGTCTAAAAACACAAGGTGGCCCGGCTGGTGTAGCTCAGTGGATTGAGCGCGGGCTGGGAACCAGAGGGTCCCGGTTCGATTCCCAGTCAGGGCACACGCTTGGGTTGAGGGCCAGGTCCCCAGTGAGGGCCATGTGAGAGGCAACCATACATTACTGTTTCTCCCTTCCCCTCTCCTCTCTCTGAAAATAAATAAATAAAATCTTAAAAAAAAACAATAAAAACAACACAAGGTGCAGACCTCACTTAAAAATACTTCTGTTTTGCTAAAAATGCTGACGATCACCGAGTCTTCAGCAAGGAGTAGCAATCTTTTTTCATCATTGTTATTATTTGAACTAATATGACCAACATGTGACAACAGACACACCAAGTGAGCAAAGCGGTTGGAAGAAAGGCACCGGCAGACTTGCCGACACAGGAGTGCCACAAAGCTTCCGTTCGTAAAAAAAAACGTAACATGCAACAGCCGTGAAAGGCAGTGCAGCTAACACGAGGTATGCCTGTATTGTCGAAACAAATACAATGATGCAACTTAAAATGTTTATAACCTCTGTCCTCCTTCCCAAGTCCCTTCCACTCCCACCCCCGAGGAGACCAGCGTCAGGCTGACCGGCGTCTCTCGCACACTCGTACGGACATAGATACACACTTAGAGAAACCCCGACTAAAAGCAAAGTGGCTGGTGGGGGGGTCAATGCTCTCAGACAGGGGGTCTGCTGGGAGGCGCCCCCAATCACACCGTCCCCATGACGAGCTTCTCTTGCAGTTGGCCTTTGTGTATGTCACAAGGCTCATGATAAATGAGGCATCAGAACTGGTCCCCATACTGACTGTTTTAGTTGCTACAGAAAGAAAAAAAAAAGCTTCTAAATGCGTCTCCAGCTAGCGTGCTAGTGAAGGATCTGCTATCATGTGACCTGAAGGAAAGGAATAAACAGAGGCCCCTACGCCTCGAAGAAAAACAGAGCGATGCATTTCTTCGTGCACAAGAAAACATCCAGCATGTTTTACTTTGAATAATTTTTAAGATTAGTTCTTCGGAAGATGGCATAGGAAGCAAAATGTGACTTCTTTGTGGCTGGGCTAGTTCAGGGTGCAGTGTTCCACACCTTGAGGAGACACTGTGGCTATTAGCGCGACAGTGACAAATGGTGGACAGTTGTGTCACCCTGAGCTGGGCCTTAGGACTGTTTCAGGGACTAAGGCAGAGGTTTCGTGGATGCTGGAGGCTCCAACCAGGACCGGAAGGGAGCCAGAGACTCCGGCTTCTACTCCCGAATGTGTGTTGGTGAGCGTCAAGTGTTATCGGGCTATCAGATTTGTCTGGCAATGGACTTTAAAAGTCATTTGGACTCTCACTATTTTATTCGAGAGATTATAAAGCAGGACTCAGATCATACAGTGAATTCATTTGGGAAGAAAAGCTGGACTTTTAAGGTAAAACTGTTCCTGGTAAGAGGATCTCTACCTTATTAAAAACCAGAGGCCAGAAGCCACCCCGCAGAACCCGGTTAGAGCACGGCCCGTCCTGCCGATGTAAATCCGAAAGGCCAGGGGCCACTGGTGTCCACGGTCACACGGACACTGAAGGTCGGGCATGATGTGATGAAGCTGAGCGGGGGAACCAAGTCTTCCTTTTGACCCCAGAAGCAAAAAATTGATGTGACATGTCCTGTCTCTATTGAGGCCCCAGCAGCAAAAACACGGCAGGCACAAAGAAGGATCACATCCCCAGGGGTGGGCACCGAGGAGAGATGGTGACATAACTGAGGAATGGTGCCAGCAGAGAGATGTCAACTCCTGAGAATGAGGGGACGGTGGGAATGGAGGGTGTCACAGGGCCCCTGTGAGCGTTGGAGGAACTGTGCCCGACAGGGTTGAGGTCAGCAGACTCCGCGGTCTGGTGGGGAGGAAGGAGGGAAGGTTTGTCAGACCTATCCCCCCTTCCCGCCCTCTGGTCTGCTTCCTGCACCCGTCCCTATTGGCTGAACCCACAGGAAGTCAAAGCATTCGGGAGCGTGGATGCTGCAGCAGAGAGGTGAGAGGCGCAGAGGGCAGGGGGCAAAAGGGAACCAACCAGCACTCAGTGTTGACTCTGCGTCCTTATATTTTTAAAGTTGTAAATAAAAATTAGTTGAACTTGCATTCTTATTCTATTTCTAAGCATGTTTTTAAGAGGTCATGAGCTATTGTTCTGAAATCTTTGACCTCATGGGAAGACTATCATGGCTTCAAGGTGGAGAAAATGTGATTTAGAAAACAAGGAACTCCTGTATTCGCTGAGAAGTTTGGGTAAATGGGGTCTGCGGCACTATCTGCCCCTTGCTTTTGCATTTGTAAAAATAGCTACTTGGTGATCTAATCCACATACCATGCAATTCTCCCGTCTAAAGTGGACAATTCAATGGATTTTAGGATGTTCACAGAGATGCATCCCCGTCACCACATCTAATTTTAGGGCGTTTTTGTTACCCCACCAAAAACCCTTGTCCATTGGAAGTCAATTCCCATCCTCCCCTTTCCTCCTTCCCAGCCCTAGGCAACCACTAATCAATTTTCTGTCTCTATGAACTTGTCCACTCTGGACATTTTATATAAACAGAATCATAGAATATGTGGTCCTTGGTAACTGACTTCTGCACAGCATAGAATGTTTTTAAGGTTCATCCATATTGTAGCATGCATCAGTATTTTATTCCTGTTTACAGCTGAATAATATTTCATTATATGGATCTACCATATTTTATCTATTTATTAGTTGATGTACATTTGAGTTTCCATTTTTTGGCAACTATGAATAATGCTTTTAAAATATTCATATACAAGTTTTTATGTGATGATAAGTTTTCATTTCTGTTGAGGAGATAGCATAAAATTGCTGGGTCATGTATTTATGTTTAATTTTTTAAGGAGCCGCCCGCTGTTTTCCAAAGTGGCTGTATCATTTTACATCTCCAGCAACATTAACTTCAAATTTTCAGTTACTGCAAATTTTTGCCAACATTTGTTATTATCTCTTTATAAGGCTTAGTTAAGTGGTATCTCATTGAAGTTTTTATTGGTATTTCTCTGATGACTAATGCTGTTGAATATTTTTCCTGTGTCATTGTTCATGCACATACCTTCTTTGAAAAAACGTCGCATTCAACTCGATTTTCAAATTGGGTTATTTTTTTTAATCATTATGTTGCAAGAGTTCTTTATATATTCTGGATACAAGTCACTTATCAGCTACACAATTTGGAAATATTCTCCCACTCTGTGGATTGTGTTTTCCCTTTCCTGACGGTATTGTTTATAGCACAAAAGCTTTTCATTCTGATGAAGTCTGATTCATGCATTTTTCTTTTGTCACTTGTGCTTTTGATAAGACATCACCTAATGCAAGGCTCCAAACACTCCTATCATTTCTCCTCAGAATTTTCCAGTGGTAGCTCCTACATTGGGGTCTGTGATCGACTTTGAGTTAATGTTTTGTGTGTGATGTCAGAAACGGTCGACTTTTATTGTTTTGCCTATGAATATCGATGTATCTGAGCACCCCGTGTTGAAAAGATTATTCTCTCTGCCTTGAACTGTCTTAGCACTTTTGTTGGAAATCAGCGCACCGGTTCAGGACTCCTAGGTCTGTTCTGCTGATTTACGGGTTTCTCTTCATGCCAGCTCCACCCTGTCTTGATTGCTATAGCTTTGAACTAAGGCCCCGCCCCTTTGATTGATATAATTGACATGTGACGTTGTAGAAGTTTAAGGGGTGCAATGTAAGGACCTGACATACAGATATACGGCCAAATGGTCACCACACGGGCATTCGTGCTGTGCCGGCACCGCTGTGAGCAGAGGTGATTCTTTGTTTAACCTCACGAGAACCTCGCAGGTGGTGTGCCACGGCTATTCCCACCCTGCAGATGAGGAAACTGAGGCCTGGAGAGGCGAGGCAAGTTGCTTAAGCTTCCATTACTCGTACGTGGAGGGACAAGCTCCAGCCCTCATCTGTCTGACTCTGAGGTCGATATTAATCTTTATTTGTTTACATGCCATGCATCACATAAAAGACCAATCTGTTGGGAAAATTCATTTAAAAACCACACGTCATTATCTATCCGCACCATAGTAATGAACCGTCGCTATGTTTATTTAAAAGTTGCCCACAGGAACGGATCGGATAAAGGTTGGCAAAGGTGAAATTGTCCACATTTATTTAATTTGTATTCAGAGCCGCCTTGGTAGCTAAAGAGAAAAATAAGACTGATTCCATCATCTTTCACCCCTTTGCATCTTCTAAATTAAGACCGATCATAATGAGGTTGTATCTGCTGGTTTTTCCAGTCTGAGTAACAGTGAAAAGTAGAAACATGCCCTTTTGCCGCATCTTGCCTCCACTGGCCTCTGTCTCGAGGGGCTGCTGCTGAAATGCCCGGCCTGGGACAGGACGTCCTCTGGGAGCTGGACCGGGCCCCATCTTTGCCTCACTTTCCTAAGCGGTGAGTTCAGATGATGTTGCTATTATAAGCCAAGTCTCATAAAAGTCTGTGGATAAGAAAAGAGAGTGTTCAGCATCCGGAGATTTATATTCCTTTCATGGTAGCAAGAAGGTCATTCTGAATATCTACTTGCAGGAAAATACAGAGCTTGGAACTTTCTCTGCAGGTTCTAAGTTCTCTCCTCTATGACAGGTCACTGCACGTTCCTCTAGGAAGTCCAAATATAGAAAAAAGGAATTGACTGAAGGAACATTTGTATTCAGCCACACTCCTTCCCCTCGTGGTTGATTATGGAAACCCCCAACCTAACAGATGGCTGGGTGTGGGGGGCTCTGTGTTGAAGATACTATTATTAACAAATGAAGTGCAATGTGTCCGCTCCTGAGGGTTCTCGGGAGGCCAGCGCCTCAGCCAGATGCTGACCTGAGATTCTATCCGCTGGGACGAAGGCAGCACTGTACGCGGAAGAGAGAATTTTAGAATCAGCTACTTTCACATCCTTCTGAAGGGCAAGGATAAGAGCTAATTCTGCATTTATCTTTCCTTAATTGGAAGAAGAGAACGTCTCAGCCTGAAGAGTTACTTCCTGGCCATTGGACTGGTGAAGAGACCCCAGTTCCAGTGTCTAGAGAGGCTTTAAATTTATACTAATCTGATTAAGAAACACAAATAAAATTGCCAGAGAAGAAATGGACGGGCAGTTGCTAACTGATTCACTGGTTCTTTGTGGTTTATTGAGCCAAATGTACTGAAAATACCCCTTAGGGATCCATAGTTACCCAGGCTTAACTCTCACTGGGACTATGCTTGTGGCTTCTCAGAGTCGGGAGGGATCTCAGAAGCCAAAACGAGTTAGAGGAGAAAGGAGGGGCCTGAAAAAGTAAAGAGGTACCAGGATGGCTACAATAATGAAAAATCCAGATGCTTTTTGGCTTGTTACTTAGCTTTTATTACTTTATGCTTGTACGTAGCATCAATAAATACTGAATGATTTAGGTTTCCATGAGGCAAAAGCACCCACACGTTGTAATACTTAAAATGTATGAAAGGTGACATAGAGCCTTAAGTCACAACACTGTAAAGAGGGTAAAGGGACAAGTCTCTCACTTGGCTGGTGGTTGGAGAGGTGTGAGTTATGTTTACGGAAACACCTGTCTCGTTCTATAACGTAAAGTCCGCTCCATAGTTTTCTTCTGCATTAACTTTATTATGAAGAGCAAAGGCTTAGATATTTCCAAACACATTCTCTGGCTGCAGGTTCGAGAAGAATATTCTGCTCTGTCCAATAAAACTGTCCGTAATAACCACTGTGGACGATATCTACACTGTCAATGTCCTGGCCACTGGCCACTGGCCACCATGACTGCCGAGCACTGGAAACATGGCCAGAGGCACGAAGGGACTACATTTTTCTTTTAGTTTAATTAATTCGCTTTCAATGGAAATGGCCACATGTGGCCAACAGTTGACATATTGGTTCATAGAGTTCCAATATATTGGACAAAGCTACAGGTATGACTTAGAGCTCCCTGATATCGTTTTATGCTAATGACTTTTCATTGAAAAAGCACACGCATGCAAAGTTAGATGAAATAAAATGAGTAAGAAAATGTCTATTTGAGAGGAAAAGCCTGTGTCATGAGATTATGTCCTCCTCCCATGTCCTGCCCCGGTCCCCTTTCTGAGATGGAACAATGGACAACAGCTTCTTATCCCTTCTGGGAGTGGTCCATCCGTGTGTGAACAAGTGTATGCACACCCACTTTATTGTGTCAGTGGGAACACACAGCACCCCTCTTTTGTCTACCCTACTGCTTTCACTTCAGAACATTCTGGAGCTCTTCACACATGGGTGCTAAAGCTGACTCATCTTTTTAAAGGCTGCATAGTATTCCACTGTCTAGGCACACCATTATTCATTTAACTGGCCCCCAGTAGTGGATATTTGAGTTTTTACTTCCATTTGCTATTGCAAACATCACTCGCTGACCGTCCATCCACTTACATCTTTGTCTAAGTGTGTACTGCTGGTATTTCCCATGGCTGTGAATTGCATGAGAAGAGAACTCTCGAAGACAATGGCGGGTTACCAATCAGTTAGGATTTAATAAGTTGCTCTCAGGAGCAAACCAGAGTGAGTGTAGTTTCCACCTGATGGGCATAATGCTGACCAAGCCCCGCGGGCGAAGTTGTTGCTGTCCGTCCACCAATGTAACTCGTGTGCCTGCTGTCCTCGCCCGTGGCAGGAGCTCGATAAGACTTTGTCATACAGGTGAGGAGCGGCCCTAGCGATAGGTCACATTCTGGGTCTCCATCTCCTTTGGAATGATCTGCCGAGATTAACAGGCGATCTTTGTCAGAGATGGCCAGGGCTCGTAATACTTCTGATAAGCGAATATTATTTAGTTTTTAATTGTGGCATACCCATTCCTGGAGCAATATCCTCTCCTGTTCCCACAGAACGTAATGAAGAATTTAAAATACTTTGCAAATATCAAGAGTGCTTCAAGCCTTTTCTTAAAATTTGGCAAATTCAGCCCTGGCTGGTGTAGTTCAGTGGATTGAGCATGGGCTGTGAACCAAAGGGTTGCTGGTTCAATTCCCAGTCAGGGCACATGCCTGGGTTGCAGGCCAGGTCCACACTGGGGGCCACGTGAGAGGCAACCACACATTGATGTTTCTGTCCCTCTCTTTCTCCTTCCTTCCCTTCTGTCTAAAAAGAAATAAATAAAATCTTAAAAAAAATTTGACAAATTCACATGGAAATGGGTATGCGTAAATATGTCATCGCCTAGTCCGGGGACTAAGAGTTGTGCTTAGTTGCTCCCTTAGGCCTTCCTCAGCTGAGGGGACCCTGCCCTCGGCCACCCTAAGGTGTGACTAGTTCCAACCAGGCCAGACCAGAGAGGCCAGGACAGGAGACAAGAAGATTGACGTCTAGGGTCAGCACGTGAATGCAGCACATGCTCCCGCGGACCATGACCTTGTCAGGCTTGCTAGGTGACTTTATGTGTTTCATTAGTGTCTTTTAATTTCATTTTAGATATCCTTATCAGAAATAAAAGGGATCAGACAACTCAGAAAAGTATAAAGAACAAACAGATATCGCAGTACCGACTACCATGAGCATTTTTTTTTAATTTTTTTTTAAGATTTTATTTATTTATTTATTTTTAGACAGAAGAGAAGGAGGGAGAAAGAGAGGGAGAGAAATAGCAATGTATGGTTGCTTTTCACATGGCTCTCACTGGGGACCTGGCCTGCAACCCAGGCATGTGCCCTGACTGGGAATCGAACCGGGACCCTTTGGTTCCCAACCCACGCTCAATCCACTGAGCTACACCAGCCAGGGCCCGACTACCATGAGCATTTTAATTGGACATTTATATTTTATATAAGTGAGCTCGTGTTAGACATGCTGATTTTTCTGAATGAACCCCTCTCTTTTTTCCTTCAGTTATTTTTTCCCTTCTCTCGTCCCCTCTCCCCACTCAGCCCAGGCAGGTGACAGACGTTACATTGTGGTGCCACACTTTTGCACACTCATGAGATTGCTGACAAACACACACAGCTCTAGTATTGTTTGCTTTACAAAAAATGAGATATTTATATGCTTTTTTGCATCTTGCTTTTCTCTTCATTAAATGTGAAAATGTCCTCACATCACTGGGTTTTTTTCTGTATTTTTTTACTGTAATGTTCCAATGTTTGCATGTTTTAAAATGTGTTCAGCATTCCCATTCACAACACTCAGGTTATGTTCTTTCTTTATCTTTACCTCTTTTTAAAGATTTTATTTCTTTTTAGAGGGGGGGAAGGGGGGGAAGAAAGAGAGAGAAACATTGATGTGCGAGAGAAACGTTGATTGGTTGCTTCTCCCACAACCCCAAACAGGGACCTGGCCTGCAACCCAGGCATGTGCCCTGACCAGGAATCGAACCGGTGACCTTCTGGTCAGCGGGATAACAAAGAACTCACTGAGCACACCAGTCAGGGCTATCTTTCTCTTTTGTTTTCTCAGCAAATAATGCTGCAGTGGATAGAATTGTACAAACAGCTTTAAGTACTAGTTTTTTCCCTCCCTCAATGGGATAGATTTCCAACAGTAGAATTGCTCAGTCAAAGGGTGGGTATATATTTTTTCATTTTGTTTCTTCAGAAATACAAATTGCCAGAATCTGTTAAAAATAAAGCTACAAAACCATCACATTTCTACTTTTTATTTATTTTTTATTTTTAAAAAGATTTTATTTATTTGTTTATTCTTAGAAAGAGGGAAAAGAGGGAGAAAGAGAGAAACATCAATGTGTGGTTAACTCTTGCACACCCCCCACTGGGGACCTGGCCCAAAACTCAAGCATGTGCCCTGACTGGGAATCGAACTGGTGACCCTTTGGTTTGCAGGCTGGTGCTCAATCCTCTCAGCCACACCAGCTAGGGCTCCACTTCTTTTAAATCCTTTCAGTTTTGTGGTGAAAAGCCATGTCTAATTGTTATTTGGATTTGTGTTTCATTGCCTATGAATGTGGTGGAGTGTCTTCCTCCTGGGTGACCTGCCACGTTCAAATCATGTGCCCATTTCCTCCAACTTGATGGTCTTGGTTTTTGGCTGGTAAGTGTTCAGTCTTTTATTGATACTAGGACTCTATCTGCCCTCTATGTGGTGAACGTGCTCCAAACTCGACCCTTATTGGTTCTTCACTTTGTTTTACTACGTTTTGCAAGGAATGCCTGTAGCTGGCTGTGTTTTACAGCTCCTGGCATTCTGTCCTGTGTACAGGTGTATCCCTGTACAGGTTAGACACGCTTTCTCCAGGATATTCTCCTATTTGAACTGGTTGGCTTAACATTATTTTGGTCATTGAAATGTTTTTCTTGTTTAGTTTATAAATGAAGCACATTTTAAATGGGTCTGAAATGAGATCAGGGTTCGAGTTGATCTTTCCCCCGACTTTGTCTGACTCCTCTAAAGCCATTAGAATTTGATTCATGTAAATCAAAGAGAAACCTCCTGATGATTTTCTTTTCTTTTTCACCCCCTGCTGCTCACCCCCCCCCCCACCCCGCTCCTCTTTTCCTGTCTCCTCCGTGGTCCCGATCTGACCTATCGCTTCTACTTTGCCCATTTCCTCTGCTCTCGCATCCTTGCCTGGGCAGTAAAAGTCCCACCAGCAGCCACAACACCGAAGGCAGCGGCGACACCTGCAGCAATCACTCACGTTCCCTGGGCTTTGCACTCTCTGCCTGCCGGGCACTGCTGTAGGTGCTCTGCCCGCTGCAACTCATTTCAATGCCCTCCCAACTCCCATCGCCCCACATGGCTGAGGCAATGTGAGTGGGGTGGTCATTGATGAAGAAAGTCACTGCTCAGCGTCACGCAGCTCCATGGGCCCTGCCAGGCCTGGCTCCACGGTCTTTGTCTTCCCCGCCCTGTTCTGGGCCCACGTCCCATGACGGGAACACAGGGCTTGTTCCCCTTGCTTTCCCTACTTGCTGTCTTGGTCCCTGGCTCCTCCCTGTCCATTATCTGCCCCTAGGAATGACAGTGGCCCCTCGGGGGTTTCATCAATACTCTTCCCCAGTGGCATTTGGTGTGCTGCTCATGCAGCCACAGCGCTGAGCCGTGCCTGGGCACCCGGGGGCACCCACGGAGCCTGGCCCACTTCCCCTACTGCTGCCCTCGAGTCACACCCAGTGCCAAAGCCCCTTAAGCATTTCTCATCCAAGTTCAGACATGAAGCCACTGAAATGCGGTCCAAACCCTGCCTGGTTCCAATACCTGCCTGGAACTCCTCGCATCTGTGGGAAATTTGCGTGAACACTAGTCTTCCCAGAGGGAGCAGTTGGTGGTTCCTGGTTTTAGACCCAGGTGGACACGCAGGGGGCTGGCCAGAATGAGGGCTACCTCGGGAAGAGTCCTCCCCACTCTCCCATCCCCCCTCTCCTCCAGCCCCTTTCTGCCACCAGCCTCCTTCCCTTCTCTCTGCTCCCGGTGGGCTGGTGCGATCCGCGCTCTCCATACGGGCTTAGTTTCCCTTTGAAGTGTTTGCTGCTTCTAAACCGTATTTGATACCAACCCCGCCTCGACCTTCTCTTCTAATCCAAATCCCTAGGCTCCCAAACTGTCTTCATTTGAAGAAGAACTTGTTAGAGCCCATCAGCAAGCCACCCGCCCAGTAGGGAGTAAAGAAATATTTATTTTGATGAAATGTGTATGCAAGTTGGATTATTTGACATGTAAGAAGGTTGTTTTTCCCCTGCATCTGAGTGTCCTTCTTGTCACTGCAGTTCTACGTGTCTCCCAGGAAGGGAGACAGAGGGGATGTGACTGAGGTTCTGTGTGGTTTTGCTTCCTGTGAAGGTTCCCTCGAAAACTGAGTCTTTCTTTTTCATCATTCCGCAGTTACTCACTGAGCACTTACTACACGCGGGGCATCGTTATAGGTGTGGTGAATGTGATAGTGAAGACAAAGTCACGGTTTTGTAGAGGCGGATGAGGCAGTTAATGAATGCATATGTTTATAAATAAACAGAGTGGTGTAAAACTTGGGGGCTAAGTACTGACAGGGGAGAAATGCTGCAGGTGGCCAGGGGGTGGGGGGTGGTCAGGAAAGACTCTCTGAAGAGAAGGCATTTGCACGGGGAGTGATGGCAGTAGGGCGTGAGCCATGGGGGCATCTGAGGGAAGGAGGGTGGGCACATGCTGGTTGTGTCTGAGGAAAGTCAAGGAAGCCAGTGCTGAGTGTGCAAGTGGAAACGTAGCAGATCTACCCTGAAGGCTGGTGGCGGTGGTAGCGATGGTGGTGGTGGTGGTGGAGAGCACAGGACCCACGTAAGGACTTTGGATTTTATGCTGCGAAAGATCAGAAGGCAATGGAGAATTCTGAACAGGACCTCCAGGGATCTGATACATGTGTCCGTATTTTAAAAGATCTCTCTGGCTGCTTTATAGGGACTAGAGTGTGGGAGTCGGGGTGGAGGAGAGAGGAACGTTAAAATCCTGTTAGAGATGATAGTGTTCCTGTTCTTGGTCAGTGGCTCCTCTGACCAGACAGGCAGCCCAGATAAAACCCTGGGAGTCATCTTGGTGTCCTCCCTATTTCTCACCACTTCCTGCCTATTTCTCACGACTTCCTACCTATCTCTCACCTGTCCCTGCCTGTATTTTACCACTTCCTGCCTGTCTCTCACCTGTCCCTGCCTGTATTTTACCACTTCCTGCCTTTCTCTCACCTGTCCCTGCCTGTATTTTACCACTTCCTGCCTGTCTCTCACCACTTCCTGCCTGTCTCTCACCTGTCCCTACCTGTATTTTACCACTTCCTGCCTGTCTCTCATCTGTCCCTGCCTATCTCTCACTGCTGTTCAGAGAAGACCAATTCTTTCTAGACCTAAGAGCCTTGTGCTTGGATTCAGTCCCGGCACCGCCCCTGACTGGCTGGGTGCTGCAGGGCCTGCTGCTGAGCTGAGGTTTCCTCGCCTGAAGTAGGGGAGTACTGCTAACAGCACCTACCTCCCCGACGAGAATTGAATTCAGTAAGCACGTACAGACTTGGCATGGAACTCGACATGCCCATGCCGAGCAAACATGAGCGATGAGCTGAAGAACTGCTACCCTGACATTGATGACAACTGTCATCACTATTAGTAGCATTTCCGAGTTCTTATCATCCCACCTTTTAAACGTCTTCCCATATTATAAGATGTGAGTGTCTTCATCGCAGTACCATGGCTTTCACCAAGTGTAAGTCATTTTCCATCTGGATTCAGGCTAATTTTCTAATGGTCTTCCTGCGTCCTTCTCAAATCCCGCAGGTCATTCTCTCCTGTGCCGTTATCAGGGAAGGTTTCCAGCACATAAATCGGATCCTGTCACTTTCTCCTCACCACACACCAGTGGTTTCCTCTTCCCTTCAGGATAAGGTCCAAATACCTCTTTGCACTGGTCTTTCCATGCCGGCCTCATTTTCTGCCGTGCCAACACACGCACATGCACCCACACGCGCACACACATCAGCTGGCAGACGTAGTGTGCCGCCTCCTGACTGGGGAGCTTATCTTGTCAAATTATTGTATCTATTATCTGAACCCCACACGGAACTGTGAGATTAGTAGGGACTGTGTTTTAGTCACTTCTCATGTACAATAAGTGCATAAAACACACTAGTCTTAAGTGTACAGCTTGAAGAATTCTTCTCTGTGTGTGTGTCCGAGTAGCTTTCACCCAGATCCAGACAGAGACCATTTCAAGCCACCCCAAGACTCCCTGGAGCCCTTCCAGGCCCACGCTTATTCATCTCCAAGTGCTCAGGATCTATTATAACGACTTGTAGGTAAAACGCATGCTCTGAATATTTGTGGAAAAAATGGACGGGCCATTGCCGACACTCTTGACCGTCACTACCCTTTGCTATTCTGAGACCAGAGGTATAGTAACATCTGATTTCAATTCAATCAAAGCTCCAGCAGCCAGAATGCGACTTTGTCAAGTAACAAAGTTACTCGAAATGTTTCTCAAGGTCCAGTTGTGGACAGTAATGATTTCATGCAATTGTTCTCTGTAATCTTTATCAAAGCCAGATCCTATACCCTTTAAGATAAGAAGAGCAGGGAGGATTGATTCATTTTCAAGGGAAGAACCTGAGACTCCAGGATAAATTGTGACCTTCTTCTCTGGGCATATGCACCGCAGTGGGCCTCTGGGGCTTATGGTACAGATGAGAGGTGGGGCGAGACCTTGGAGTCTTCCTTCAAGTCCGTGTTCCTTTCTCTCAGGAAACCCTTCCCATGCCTCCTGCCTTTTGATGTAAGGCATCTTGCATCTTGTTGTGGGTTGAAATGCGTCTCTCCCGAATGATATGGAAACCCTAACCCCCAGACCTCAGAATGTGACCGTCTGTACAAGTAGGGTCACTGCAAGTTACAGGCGTAATTAGCTAAGAGGAGGTCTTCCTGGCTCAGGGTGAGTCCCTTATTGTATAGGACCATGGTCCTTATAGGAAGAGAGGAGACTCGGAGACACACCCAGGGGCTGGCCATGTGAAGACAGAGCGTGGGGTAATGCCTTCACGTGCTACATGATACTGAGGACCACGAGCAGCTGGAAGAGGCATGGAAGGATTCTCCCCTACAAGTTTCTGGAAGGATGGCCCTGCCAACACCTTGACTTGGGATCCCTGTCCTCCAGCCCTGCGAGATAGTACATTTCTGTTGTTTAAAGTGATCTTGTTTGTGGTCCTGGTTTCGGCAGCCTGAGGACATTAACACTGGCAACCGCTTATCTTCTGGCTCAGGATTAACTGCAGGTGTCAGAAGGGAGGGAGCCATCCCGCTGTGGCCACTGAAATGCCTCCTTCTGTATCCTATCTGTGTGTAGTCCCTCCCCTCCTTAGAACACTGCCGAGATGCCGCCACTCCAGAGTGGTCTCCCTGATCCGCCAACAAAAAGCAGAGGAGTCGTGGGCGATGTCACTTGTTGAGGCTGCTCACCAGAGGGTGTTGTTTCTCTCTTTGCGTCATTCAAATGGATACAAGCACAGTCTCTTCGATTTGCCTCTCTTCAGCTAGGACGGCCGACCAAAGGCAGACAGGGTCGGGGGCAGCGATTCCACGTGGAAGGCTTTCAGGCCAGGGGTTGACCTTCAGGCGGCCAGGTATTACACCAGTTAGGAACACACAAAAGGATCCCATTGTCGGAGGTGGTCATCCGGAGGACCTGACTGCCTATTGACGCTGGGGCCAGAAGGGGAAACTGGAGGCCCCACCCCCGACCTCCACCCCTCCTTCTGGTACTAGGAGCCTTCAAGGATGAAACTTTGAGACAGTAGGTGTTGCTGGGTTCATCTGGACCCCATACATGACTGAACCCCATTAAGGACTCTACATAAACTCTTAAGGTGCTGGTGGGTGGGTGTGGACACCCAGCAAGGCTCATTCCCTTGCTTATTAAAACCACCGCTGACAAATCTGGAGTGGCCTTCGAATTTCACCTGGGTAAGTCCCGAGGAGGTGTAAAACCAATGCACATTAAACCTGAATGTATTTGATAAAGCTGGCTTTTCCTGATATCTACTGGATCAGGGAAGGATGTCGTTTGCCTGGATTCAATGTTCATGTTGATATCTTACCTGAACTTGAAGGACCAGCTCAATTGCCATTGCCTCCGACAGACTTTCTGAGGGTGAGTAGGGAACATGCACCTTAGGAGTATCTTGGAGTGTGGGTCACTTTCCACGTGTGTTCGAAATCTGCATTTCATCCCAGGGATGTTGATAGGGCAGGTCCCTGTACCAGGCACTGTGCCAGGATTCAGGGGCAGCTTCTTGAACTGGAGAGATGCAGGGTCTGATCATGGAGCTGACAATTTCAGGGGATGTGTTCTTATACTGAACTATGTTCTAATATTATTTGTGAAAAGAGTTTGGACTCTGTTAGTCACATTCTAAATAATTAACCAATTGAGTCAGTGGCAAGTACATCAGACAGACAACCACAGAGGGTTGGCTTCATGGGGTGGGACAAGTGGATTGGGTGGGCCAAAAAGTTTGTTTTTTTTCCTGTACAATGGTTCTAGTAGTTCTTAGTTGTCTTTAACTTCATTTGACACAATTTTGTTAGGTTGTATTGTGACAGCTGTCATATCAGCGTGCATCAAAAAAATTATCAAAATTGGTGAGTTTTTGTGCAGCCATTTTAATATTGGAGTTGGATGAAAATATGCTACATTTTCAGTGTATTATGCTTTATTATTTCAAAAACAGTAAAAATGTGACTAAAATGCAAAAAAAAAGATTTGTGCTGTGTATGGAAAAGGTGCTATGACTGATGGAACATGTCAAAAGTGGTTTGCAAAGTTTTTTGGTACTACTGACATTTTGGCCAAATAATTCTTTGCTGTGGGACTGTCTTATGCATTGGAAGATGTTTAGCAGCACCTCTGGCCTCTACCCACTAGAAGCCAATAGTGGGAGACAGCCAGCATACTCAAAATATCCAGATCAATAAAGTTATTGGTGAAAATAAAAAATGTGTCTCCTCTTTTACAGAAAAACCTAAATGGACTTTTTGGCCACCCAATACGTACACTGAGAACCCCACCCACCCCAAAGGGCTAGCACCTGGGGTGAAATGCTCTGTAACTGCCTTCTTGCAATTTTTATTAATTTTAAAAATTAATTTTATTCATGCACTGATGGCTCCCAAGCCATCCTGCCTCCCACCACCTCCTTGGCAGGTATTCTTGGCTCACCACTCCCCCGTTCCGTGGTGCCCTGGGCCTTGACCCGCCTCTGTCCCCCACATTCTTCCATCACTGCTGCTTTCCGATAGGGTGACAGCTGGGCCACATCGGAAGAGTAGGCCTGGGTTCTTTTGTTGGTCACCCTCAGTCTGCCCGGTGGGGGCCTGGAATGCACGCAGGGAGTTGGGCATCGTATACGCATATGGGTGGTATTTTAGTGCGGGCTCTCCCAGCAACTGTCCATACCCCAGGCCACCCTTCCCATGACAGAGTCCACAAGTGTGCTGAGTGAGCCCCTCTGATGTAGGTGCAGTAATTCCCAGCTCGGAGACTGCCATCCCTTGGGGATCTTCCACCCACCGAGCACTGGGGCAGTGCTCTGTGGGAAAGGGGGATTGACTGCTCCTCCCCCAACCCCGATCGGGAGCACAGCACGTTGGTCCTGCAGAAGGTGGTAGATGCGGGCCACTGGTGGTGTCCTGGGTCACATGCAGTCACCAGTGACTCTCCCTATGCCCAAGGAAGCATGACACTTAATAGCAAATAAAAACCACCTTGACAAGTGGAGCGATACCGAGAAAGAGAGGGATAAGTTTTATATTTTAGTATGTTTAATTTTTCCTTTTGAATAAGGAGCCCCTCGTTTCCATTTTGTGCTGGGCCCAAATTTTGTAGTGGGCCTGGCTCCCAACCTCAGTAATAACCACAGCCGTCACTGTGACTGTGACCACGTGCTAGGAATATGCCATCAGATCTCTACAACTGTGGTAAGTTAGGGGCCTTGATAAAGTCCATTCTGTGTAGAAGGGCGGCGATGAGGCACCGTGCTGGGCACGTGGCCCCAGGGTCTGAAAGTAGCCACACGGGGCTCTGACCCCAGGTGGGTCTGACCCCAGTGCTTGAGTGCTATTAGTGAGGCTGAGTGGAGCCTCGTGAATGGCCAGCCTGCTGTGAAGAATCTGTGAATTGACTTGCACGTGTTGGGGAGCCGCATGCGGCAGCTGAAATCACCCCGTCACGTGCCTCCTGCACTGCATGTAGGAAAGCCTGGGAGCACCCCATGCAAGCAAAGCCCGGAGACGCTGGGGCCTGCGACAGCGCAGGGCTGGGCGGAGGTCCTGAGTGGGCAGCAGCACGTGACCACCTGCAGCTGCAGAGTGATGGCAAGCACGCAGCACCACGGGCTCAGCTGGCCCTTCCTCGTACACAGGGCCTGGCCATCTTGTGCCCAAGTCGGGTAAAGCACCATTTTGTTTCTGCCTCACCATTTGCTTTTCCTGTTATTTGTGAGCCGCTCCAGGTGTAATTCCCCTTTTATATTTGGAGCGGCACATGGGGCCGGGGCGGAAGACACCCAGTGCCCAGCAAGCCCACTCGTTTCCCATGAGACCACCCTCCCCGACATATGCTCATGCTCAGTCGGTTCGCCCTGCCTCTCAGCATTCTGCCTTGGATCCTAAATTGGGGTGCAATCCAGCCCTGTGGGTCATTATTTTGCAAAGTGAGGAAATATGGATGCATTCCCTTTTAAAGCCTTTATTTGAATATTATGACTTCAAGAACCTTACAGAATATTCAGGAAGTGTGATCATACTGGCTTTTCACAGCATTGTGGGAGGGGTTATATGTTTGGAATTACTCAGATTATCAGCAATTTTAATCAGTTTTTTTGCGCCATTCAGAGAGTAAAATTAGAATGGCCTGTGTTTGTAGTTTACAATGTATTTGAGATGGTTAAAAATTAGCTGGTGAAACCATAGAGATCTTTATAGTAGTATAAAGCTTTGGAAGCATCATCCCCTCCAGGCAGATGAACTGGACTTTTATGGCAGTAAATACGAAGCCTGAATCCAGCTGCACATTTTATTAAAACAGCTAACATTTCATGGTCACCTCTGCTTAGCTGACAACCTTCTGGAATAGTCACCCCTGGCCGTATCTTATTTGCAACCGGCAAGCAAATAACTAAAAATGATCGGCTGTTGAAACGACTATTTAAGCCTCTGAGAAATGCACCCCGATGACTGCGTGAGCGTGCGGTGGCTGCGCGCTCGCCGGTCCTGCCTCCAGTTCGCCTCCAGTTCTCCGCGGCTGCTTTAAGACTGCAGAGCGCCCGGGCGGCCAGAGGCAGGGGAGGGGTCCCCGCTCGCCTCCGCTCGGCTGCTCGCTCCTCGCCCGCCCGCCCGCCCGCCCGCGCGCCTCCCAGGCAGGGAAGGTGAGCAGGGATCACTGTGACTCGGGCCGCAGGAGAGGAAAGATGCGCCTGCCCGCCCGCCGGCTGCCTGGGTGTGGAGGCTGAGGGGCCGGCGCACCGGAGGCCGCTTGCTGTGCAGTCGGGGCGCCGGGCGCCCGGGATGAGCTCACGCCCGGGTCGGCGGCTGTGTGCACCTGCCGACCTGCCGGCCGCCCCCTGAGCTGACGGCGCACCTGGGCTGCAGCCCCGCGGGCCCGCTCTGGCCGCAGCGCGGGGCGCGGCGCCCGGGGGCAGGTGTGCAGGCGCGCGGCGCGCGGCGAGCGCAGCCCTCGCCCCGGAGCCCGGCCGCGCCGCGTGCCCGGGCGGCTCCGCAGCAGCGGCGGCGGGCGGGCGGCGGGCCCCGGGCAGGTGGCGAGCGAGCGGAGCCGGGCGGGGGGCGAGGCCGGCGCGTCGCTCGCGGGAGGCCGGGGAGCAGCAGGGGCATGTGGATACTGGCCCTCTCCTTGTTCCAGAGCTTCGCGAATGGTGAGCCTTTCGGTTTGTGATGAATTTCATTTCTTGTATTGACCCGAGCATGGGCGGGGGGTGTGGGGGGGGGGGCTGGGTGCATGGGGGAAGTCTTTCTCTGGTTTCCCCGTCGGTGCTTAGTTACATTTTCATGCTTTTATTTTTAAATTATTTTTTTTTTTTTTTGCGGGGAGGAGAGGAGGCAACGAAGAGAGGCCAGGGGAAAAATTGCTCTCTAATCATTTAGAGGAGCTAACCTAGCAAAGTGACAGCTGGGAGCTAACTCCAGTACTAGGTAGCTACCTCATTCAGAATCAACCCGGTTCGGGGAGAGGAGGAGAGCAGGGGAGATGGGCACTTTGACACATGACAGCCTCCAAGGAAGGTGACATTCCAAGTGCAGGCAGGTGGAGGGGTCGATTAAGAGCATTTGCCTTGGGATTCAAAGCTGGACGAGCATTTATTTAAAAGGTGTGCTTCGAATTGGTTACAACTGACACTCACCAGCAGTGAAGGCTTCAAGAAAGATCTGTCCTTCCACCCCTGCCCCCCCGTGGCACTACACTGTCCTCACTCGCATTTATGGAAAAATATGCACTCATAAGCATTACATCATCTGAGATGTGGACCAGTTTTTAAAAACACCTGTGTAGTTGTAAAAATGAAATCAGTGAATATTGTAAATAGCCCTGCTTTCCTCATGACCAGCCCTGTACTGCATTTTGAAATGCTTTCCTCCTGGGTATTTGAGCAGCTATTGCTCTTGAGTCAGACCCAATTAGTGAGTGTGCCTGCACCTTCGGCTGCCCATCACCGTGTAAACATGAACTTACATGTATGAATGGCTTCCTCTTATTTGGGAACGAGAGGAAACTGTCATCATTTGGCATCGCCTGGGAGTAGCTACAGCGTCAATTCCTATTTCAAATTTTGGAGCACAAATCTGCATAAAATGTATGACTCGCTGACAGTTAAAATTAAAGCATTAAGCAGAATCCCCTACCCAGGAGAGGGAGGAGGGAGGGAAAGAAGGAGGAAGGGAGGGGGAGAGAGAGAGAGAGAGAGACCAAATCTCGCCCTTGTGAGAAAATACCAGAAGCCAAGGGGAGGCTCTGAGATTTTCCTGGAGAATGCACAGGAAAGCTCTGAGTGTTAGCTGCATAGGGGTACATTTTCTTTGCCTATCTGGATGGTATTAAAGAATCAACATGCCGACAGGCCTGAGGAAATGCATAAACTTTGTAAAATTAAAAAAAAAAGGATGACAGAAAAGGTAGAGCTGAAAGAAGTCTCTGCTGAAATGCACATTAAAAATGATACTTTACTCTCTTAATATAACCTAAAGCAAAGTGTTCAAAACTTTCATTTGGGAATTTCCTAGCAGGGAAGAATTGCAACAAGTTCTGACATGACACCCATCTTTCCCAGAGGGCACTACACCTCGTCTGCAGCCTCCCGGGAATTTACCGTGGGGGATAGATCTGCTTTGGCTAATGGGTGGTGATGCATCAGGGCCCGGCCCTTCGTGCTGCTCTGCTGCTGTGAACTCAGAGAAAACGCAGGAGGGCTCACCTATGGGAGCCAGGGCCACGGAGCCTTGACGGCCTGGCTCCCCTGTCAGGGCGTGCGTCTTCGGACTCCTAGGGGAGGCCTGGTGAGAAGATGAAATAACGCTTCCGTCCTATGGGGAGGTGTGCTTCAGGATGACGACAGCGGTTGTGCTTGTAATTGTCAGTCAATCAGTGCCTGTTTCACGGTTTCACAGTTCTGTATGACAAAAATAGTGTAGAAGAATCGCTGATATAGTCTCCGATACAGCAGTGCTCTGAATCCGTGAATCGGTTTTTACACTGAAATAATCATAAAAGAATCATATATATTGAGAGATGGTATAAAACCTCAAATGTGCTACTATATGGAAAATATGTGCAAAGCATATGTGTGTGCAGAATGCCAAGTTCTGTGAGCATTACCTTCTCACACCTTTTTCAAGACCTTTAAAGTCGATTGATAATCACCCTGATTGGGACTGTAATGAATGCAGGCAGATTTTACACATAAGATACAGATCGTACTTGCAAATGGATATTTTACATCGCTGTGTAATGTGTTCTGATCTTCTCTACCAGAAGACTATGGGACTCTTACATAAAAATGGCCCTCTCTTTATATGATCAAGCACTGACAAAAAAAAAAAAGCCTGACTATAGATTATTGAGCTCTGTCATTTTGGGGAAACTAGCTTTAAAGAGTTTTTCAATGATGCTCAGTGGTCAGTGCACACTGTGTGAAGGACCATAAAATATAGAGTCACATTAAAAATAAAATGAGTCCAGTTTGCATGCTGCCTCTTCGTAGGACAATATGTCAAAAATGTGAAATTAAATGGTGCCTACCCATCTGAATGAGAGTTGGAAAAAAATGGAGAAATATTTTTTGACAACTGTCATATTTTGGTCTACCTTAATTTTGAAAAATTCCCAAATGTGCGTGATAAAAGATTCATGAGTTCTAATACTTAAACTGATCACTGCTAGGCCACAAACACCAAACGGTCTGACGTGATTCAAAAATATCTATTTGAAAAAGATTATGTAGTCTGGCATGCAGGGCGCTAGCAAAATAAGGTATATCTACATTTTAACAGTAGACAGTAGCATTTTTCCCAAAGATGTAATGGGATGTACATTTATTTCTTAATAAAAGCGTGGTTGCTGGGCAGGCTGCAGAGGGTGCTTCGGGTAAAAATGAGAAGTCAGGGATCAGTACGTCAAGGGTTAAAGCCTTGAATGAATTACCTCACCTGATCAGGTGCAGTCGTCACATTTAAAGCCGTCAACTTGCTCTGCAATATTCCAGAAATGCTCACGGGAGGCCTTCGGTTACTGTGAAGGAAACGGTCCACGCGTGTGCACACGCGCAGCCACACCAGTCCCTCCGTGTCTTGGGACAGAATCTCGTGCGTTCTGTTTCATCACGATTTCTCTGGGTTTCGAGCCCAGCAAGCACAGTCTAGATTAAATAGATTCTTGCTACAAGCCTAGATGGGCCTCCGAGAAGCAGAATAATGACTCAGAAGCAGCTTTATTCTATAGGATGCATTTTTGTCCACATCCTCGCCTCTGCGTTTCATGTACACATGTGTCCCTGCCGTTGCCTTTTTCTGAGCTCTGGAATCTCTTGCTTTGCCACGTTGCTGTTTTCAGGGAGCTCGTGGACATTGGCGAGGGTGCGGTGCTGGGAGGGGGGTCGTCAGAGAGAGTGGGGTGTCTAGAGCCTTCCAGGCCTCACCGGTTCATCTTGACAAGGATTTACGTGCCACAACTTGGTATTTTATTTACATTTAGGAGCTGACCTTTGTGAGTACAAATGCACTTTCAGGGTTTTTAAGATGATTTTTTTTTCTTTAATTCATGTAAATATATATAAGTAAAGGATGGTATCAGGTGAATAATTTCAGGGCCACCTCCCCTCCTCCCCTTCCCCTGTTTTTATGAAGCAGATTCAATTTCATACCAGAATTTCAGGGGTCATCTACAATTTCTAGGTCTCTTGCCCCTACAAAATGCCCTCCGTAGGAAAACCAAATGTCATGCAGACCTTTAATAAATGCCAGCCGATCCTTCCCCACTCCTGGACTCTCTCCTGGGTGCCACTTTGGTGCGACCACTGTTCGTTGCTGCCTCTGGGGATCAGTGCCTCGCTGGATGGAGCATAATGCAGCGTGCTGGCATGGAAACAGTTGTTGCTGAAAAAGAAATGCTCATCTAAATCTGTAATTCCTGGGCCTCCGTGTAGCTGTCACAATGTTTTATCATTGATGTGTCCAGGGTGAGGTGCAGTGAGTGTTTTCTAAAGAGACGCAGTGTAGTTTGCATGGGAACTGGATGTAAAGGGGCAGGGGGGAGGGGGAGGGAGATGAGAAGGGTCATTTTATGAGGAGAGACCTAGGAACACTGAAGGAGACTGGACATTTATGTTTGGGAAACGGGAGGCTGCATCTCTCAGCGGATGCATTTCCACATCCAGGGAACCCAAATTTCACCAAACGAGTGGAATCCTGCAGGCGAGACTGTGAATGCGCCTCATTCATAATTAACAGGCAGGGAAAAGAACGCGTTAGGCTCGGCAGCAGCATTTCCAGAGACACCCGTTTTCCTGGTTCCCCTGTGTGTCTGGCGCACCGGGAGGAGAGCAGGCCCGGCCCTGGGGCGTTCGCGGGCAGACCGCCGCGTCTGGGCATTTTCTTGGCTGCTGTCCCGAAGTGCCTGCTGGCTCTTGGTGACCAGCTCCATCCGCGGCCTGGGAGGTAGTCAGGTGGTGCTACCTGCATGTCAATTGTGTCCCTGCCATAGGACACCAGTGGGCGGCAGACCTCAGCAGTCTGCTGCAGCAAGCCTTCAGCAGAGCCGGCAGCCTCGCCGCCTCGCCGGGAGAGACGCTGTGCACGGGGCGGTCGGAGGCTTTCCTCCGCGCGATTTGATGGCTCAAGTTCACGGTGCTCAGACTCCCGTGTCCGGGAGTTCATTCTAACAGGAGCAACGCCAAGGCTACGGCAGGCCGGCAGGGTCTGACTGCCTTTGTTTCCAATTTTGCAAGGGAGGACCGCGTTCAGAGCGATGTTTTGAGATCCAGAAGGTGGACAGAAAAGCAGAGGAGGTGTCTGGGGGCTGGAGGGCCCGCACCCCATCTCAGACGGGCCGGGGAGCCCTGCCCTGCGTGTGTGCAGCTCTTCTGGAGGTGGCGGCTCCAGGAGCAGCCCCGCGCCTGATTGGCTGACCTTCCAATGTCATTCCAGGAGGCACTGCTGGCTTCTCCTCCCGCGGATTGTGAGGGGCGAAGCTTCTCCGCAGTCCCTCCATCTCTGGGCTGTGGTGTGGTTCTCGGGAAGGCCAGGGTCCCCTTGCTCTCCCCAGGGGAACTGGGCAGCATCTTTTCCCCAGGACCTGACATTAACTCTTTGTATTCCAGAGAGCTCAGCACAGAAATTCCCATCTCTCTCTGCCCTTCCCCCCACTGTAGTTATATTCTTTTTGTTCATATTTTGAAAATGAGAGAAAATTCAAAGTTGCTTTTTCCTCACCACATTTATGGCGTAAGATAAGACGGTGGGCATGTGAGATCCCAGCAACCTGACATGTGTCCCCAGCACAGTTCTAGATTCCGAGGAGGCAGCCCAAGGGTGCTTTGTGCAGGTGGCAGGGCAGCCACTGAGGTGGCAGGAGGAGAGCACCGTGGGGCTGGAGCCCACAGCCGGGTTCAGGGTTAGATAGCTTCAGATCAGGACATTCGGAGGGGCTGGACCAGACGCCTGCCCCCCAGATTAGATGCTGGCATTGTGTTCTGTTGTGAAACCAAGTTCGTTCCTTTGGTGGTGTCTGGGGCAACCTCTGACTCTGTTTATTTGGTGCTGATTCGCTGAGTGACGACCTCCCTCCCTGGATGGAGAGGCCCACAGGTCAGGCTCCTGGGATGCCCGGGTGTGTTCGTTCACATGCGGGTGCAGAGTGCATGCGTGGAGAAGGTGGACGCCCATGTTCAATGTCTGAGTGAAGAGGGGCCAGATGCGGCAAGGAGGCTTCCTCTCCTCCGGACCTCCCCTCCCTCTCCTGCTGTCTCTCCTCCTCCCTCACCAAGTCCCCTCCTTCCCCGCCCCCAAGTTCTGTTTCCAACATTGTGGAAAATGCAGGTGAGCCGCCACGTGGTTCCCTTGGCTCCCCCATCTCGTTCCGACGCACTGACCCCATGGCTCTAGAGGCGTTTATTTTCTAGAAATGCTTCTGGGGTATTTTCTACTCTTTTCCAAAAGGGATTCGCATTTGGACTCTGTGATGGGACTTCACCACCGATACATCACGTGATAGGCTGGCTTGAGGTGCTCTTCCTGAATGGAGTGGACCTGTGTCACAGAAATAAGTTTGGGAACACGGTGAACACCTTGCTCTAAAGTGTGTTCTGCTCGCAGTGGGTTCAAAACCCTCTACAGCCTAGAATACCCTGCCCGTTCTGAGCTCTAGTCGTAAACATCAAGCCAACACAAGGTTCTTTTCCTAGGGCTTCCTGGGAGTTCATTTCTCCACCAAAGAGCCGCCCAGGACATCCAAACAAAGCCGAGTTCTTAGGCTTGAATCGTCTAAACAGAAAACAAACAACCCGTACTATTTTCTTAAGTAACTTATTGATTTATGGATTTCTCATCAGTATCTTATTTTCTTATTTTTGCAGCAGAACTAAATGTGAAAGTTGGTTCCTTCTTCAAAGTACCATAAAAGGAATATGTTTTTTATCATTGTTAAAATTTTGATTTTTATTCAAATACAAGAATCAGTTAGGTATCTTATAGCTTGCCCTATTTACCGTCCTTTGTATTCTGGAGATCGGTATTTGTTCAGTGATGATCGATACTTAGGATTTTTTAAAAAATCGTTGAGTTGGCTTAGGTGTTGCTGTTTAAGCCTCGGGTTATGGAAATATGTATCTTGATTTAACAGAGGGGGCGAGTGGGGTTGACAAGATCAGAGATGTGGGGAGGAGGAGGAAGGCCGCTACACAGGACAACAGAATGACGGGGAGGAATGAATCTCGCCTGCATCCCCATTTAAGTTATTTTTACGCAGGAGACAGTGAGTAAGATTTAAGGGTGACCAAGCAGTCCTATTTATAGAAAACCCATTTAAAAAGTGGCTTCTGAGACAGGAAAGAAAGAATTGAAAACGCGAGAGATCGCCTCCACACTACATGCCGGCTTCCCCTAACCTCCTGGCACTCTACAGAATTTTTGGAGGAGGAAAAAAAGCAGAGCAACCCTTGCGGAAATATTGAGAAATCACTTTGACTCAGCAGAACCTTCTAGAAGTGCTTACAGGGTTTAAGTCCTTGTCAGACTTGGGGGGTGAGGGTAGGGTGGGGAGCTAAGACTCGTACGCAGATTATTTGGAAACTGCCCTTGGGTGATGATCAGATGTTGAACTTGCAACCCTGCTGCAAATATTTATTGCACCATAAGCTCTTCCTTTCTGGGAGAATCCACATGCATGTTTCCAGCAGAGCAGTCACTCAGGGAAGCGTTCCAGTTTCGGGTCTTGTGATCGTCACCAGTTCCTCCGTGTTAACCAGATATTAAATTCTGGAGATTTAAATTGTGGTTTATACTCTTCTCCTTGGTCATTCAGATGGGGCAGACGATGTCAGCACAGGCCGCTTGATTGACGGCAGTGTCGCTGGACAAAGGAAAAAGAACACACTGGCTCTGAAAGATGAGCTAGTCTCCCCCCAGGACGGCATCTCTCCCTTGTGACATTCTGGGTGCACTGTTTCACGTGGGCTGTGTTTTCCGTTGAGAGCCGAACCCTCCAGTTTGTGCAGCAGGACTGCTGGTCTTCAGGCCGGAAGTCTGCACAACGGCCAGGTCCTGACCCCGCCCCAAGCCTGACGCTGTGAAAAGCAGCTGGCTTCTATCTTCTGAAGAACCGTCTGCAGAATGGGTGGCACAGACGCACGGGATGAGGTGGTGGAGAGAGATGTGAGTGATCTAATGCCTGACTTTGGAGGAGCCTTGCCTCTTTTCATATTAAAATGAGGAGCCAGGAAACTGTAGCTGGTTTTACACAGAATTTAAGCAGTTCTTTGTGTCCGCTGTACGTAAATACAGTGAAAGTGAGTTTATAATTCTTTCTAGACACCAGGACTCTCAGATTATTGGATTCTTCTGCCAAACAACAGTGGTGATAACGCTCCCGGTGAAGCCCAACGACCTCAGAGTCCCCAGGTGCCTTCTCTGTCCTCCTGGGGCCCTCACATGATGCTCGGGTGAAGCTGGGGTTAGAACCAGGTGAATGGGTTGCCTCAGGCAGGCAGGATGCTGGCTGAGGTAGCCTCTGTGACACACGGAAGGGCCATGTCATTTAAAATAGCCAATGGCCATGGAGACTCTTGCCATTAATGCCTTTTTCTAATACTGAGCAAAGCACTGATATTTCCAGGCAGTCCTGTTTTTCCACTCACCGCACCAACTTTAGGGTGACTAGAAAATTTCTACTCTTACAGTAAAGACAAAGGCACAGTCTGAAGATAATTAGAATCACGGCAATTCTCCGCGTTTTTAAATTTTATTCCCATTTTTTATTCCCACATAAAGGCCCTGAGCTGTACTGAGGAAACTTTGGAGTCAACATACATTCTCATTAGAAAAACTGCTGATGCACTTATTCCCTCCACGGCGGCCCCACGGGGGCGTGATTTTGATCTTGGGTTCCCGCAGGACGCACAAAACCCCAAGCCCCAGTCTGCTCAATTACAGTGTTTACTTCTTAATATCAGTGGTAGAGCATTTTTAATAACTGATTTGTAGCTGCCAGGGTAGGAATAACAGTGCTGTATAATATTACGTGTGGGATTTCAGGAAGGCACTGAAGACCCCACTTCAACAGCTGGCTCTGCAGGCGACTTCAAGACGCAGAGAGAGTGCCATAGTGATTTTCTCAGCCCGCAGGACCTGACCGTCGCCAGTTCCTGCAAAGGGGAGTCCGTTGTCTAGTCCCCTGGCCAGTGAAAAGGAAATCTGTAAACAATGGGGAATGCTCTCTAAGGAGCAGAATTCTCTCATCAGTCATTCAGGTTGGTAAAACCCAGGTTGGCAGTCGCTGTTTGGCGCCTTGACATGCTAGCAGGAAGTGGGTAGGATGGTTAATTTCCAGGCGTTTGGGTGTGAATTGCGACTCACCAAGACCAATAGCTGTTACGTCTTTGGAGGCTGCTGTTTTACAATAGGCTCGATGGCTATTTATATAGAAACATGGGCAGGAAAATTCGACCTAGAGGGGACCTTGGTGTTTGTTTTGGGTAATTACTTGGAGCAGTGGTTGGTTCCTTGGTGCCTTGTGGATCCCACATCACAGCTACAACCCCATGCTTCTTGTTAATAGTCACGAGGGACCCGCCTTTCTCCCGCACCCCCCCCCCCACCACCGGGCCCCGCCCAGCCCCGCCCCATGGCCGAGGACGTAGGTGTTTGTGGTGTCAGATGCTTAGAGGTGATGGAAGTACAGACCAAGGAGGTGGAGTAAGGGGCTGCACCAGCCCCCATGTCAGATTATAGGAATACGAGGGGGCCAAAGGGAGAAGGCAGGGTGCCTCTGGGCCACGGTCTGTGGGCAACTTTAGCCCCGTACTAGTTAATGTGCCTCTGCCTGGACCTTCCTAGGTAAGGATCAGGGGCACTGGGCTCAACTCCCAGGTAGACTGGGTCAGAGAAGAAGATACCGGAACTTCCTAGAGAGCCTGTCCCCTCCTGAGCCTCCCACAGCAGATTCTGATGCCAGCCCCATGGTTTGGGGAATGGGCTGTAGTTTGAAGCTCCTCGGGTCTAATTCTGGTCTGTCTTTGACATCATTTTGCCACCCCCACAGGGACCCTCGGCTTGACTGTGCGTGAGGCTTGCCTGATGGTTTAGTTTGTTATGTGGTTTCCCAGGCCTGACCACCAGAGAGTCTGGTTCTACAGCCACGGGGCCTAGGAATCTGCATTATTATGCTCATCCAGGTGACCCATAATTCGCCTCTGAGAAATCATCCACTTGAACAAGGGGCTGCCTAGCCCCTGTTTGAGGTAGAAGGTCAGACATAGCTAGAAAGTCAACCCAGTAAATTTTCAAGTGTACCGCTATGCACTGTTGGAGAACTCTGTACTGAACAGTGATTTATTGGGGGGATGTACACACAGGGTTAGGTAAATGTGGGGAGAGTGGCAGTGGGCGCTGCTAACAGGGAAGGCGCTGCTAACAGGGAAGACCCTGCTTGGAGGGAGGTGGAATCCCTCCTGGGGCACTTCTGATTTGGATGCTGGGAGCCTGAGAATGATGTATGCCTATATCTACTATCTATACATATTGGCATCCACATGTATAAATATATATATGTGTGCATGTGTGCACACCATTTTTTAAATTGTCTCTGCACATTTGATGTTCAGGTTGACTGCTAGCATGTGCTTAGCTTGTGCACTTGGTTCCGTCGTGTTCTCTTGCATGGACCCCAGTCGGGGATCTGCAGAGGATCCCTCTGAGACCTGTGTGACCACAGGGCTCCACACGAGGTCGGTAGTGGGAGACCGGTTGAGAGATGAGCCAGGGAGGAATGGGGCAGGACAGGGATAGGGATCTGTTTTCAGCTTGAGGTGGTGTTCTGATGCGGGCGCGGGAACAGAACACATGGCCAGCTCCGCCGAAGCATCGGTGCGTGAGCTTCTTCTACAGCCAGATGTTGTATGAACGACTTGGGATCACTTGCTCCTCTGGCTGTTTTTGGCCTCTGCTCCCTCCTTTTAGGCCGGTGACCCCAAGTTGGCTCTATTTATTATATTAAGCATGTATCCTAGATTGTCATAAAAAGAGAAAATAGTGTATAGGGACAGATATGCCTTTTGAACCTTGTCACATATATGATAAAATCGAGGACACTTATGAGTGGCAGAAAAATCCTTTCAAAATACCGTGTCCTTAATTTTTGAACTAAAATAGACTGTAATGTGTGCTGGAGAGAGGCCTAAATTCAGAACCTTAAAAATATCATTTTGTGTCCTGAGATCCTATTTTAGGTCATATTAAAAATAACTCTCCCTCCTAGGCATCTTAAACAAGTTGGATATTATAATGCCTTGGCGGTTTTATTGTGATTCACTATAGAAATTATCGTTCAGAGCGGCTGTTTTGATTTTGAGCTTTAGAAGAAAGCGGCACGAAAGCCTTCGTGGGCTGAAGAGACGTGAGTTCTACTTACTCAGACCCGCACGGATCGGGCCGGCGGCGGCTCCTCCGTGCAGCGGGCTCCGACACCCAAGTTCCTTTCAAACGGGGGGCGGGCCCCATGCGAAGAAGTCACAAGCTCTGCCAAGGGAGTTTGTAGAAGAAGGCGGTTTAAAATAGCTCATGGTTCCTTTCTGATTTGGAGTTTTCCCAACCTGCACAGCGTTGTACAGACTGTTCTTTCTCAAATGTCCAGCAGAGCAGGCCGACCTTTCTTCCTCTCTTCCCCTCGGCAAAGGCTCAGATGCTCCTGCCATCAAGCCGAGTAACCTGTGGTAGACCCCTGAGTAGCTGTAAATGCTTAAACATGTTCCTTAGGAAAAAAAAGAGAGAAAGATTGCGTGACTCAGGTTTATTATTAGATCAAATGACCTTAACCCAGAGAAAATATTTATTACTTAATAAGAGGTCAGTGTTCTTCCCTTAGGTTTCCAACATCTCTCCATAAGAATGAGCATTAGTGGGTACAGTCTGACCGAGGGCCAGGGCACTTTAAGGATGGCTGTCGTAGTGCAGACGCATTTGCAAGGAATGGAGGGGCTGTCCGTCATCTCTCCTCCTCATTTTGCCTTTCTCCCTCACTCCTGGGAAACTGGGGGCAAATCTCAGCGCCCAGGTGCAGATAGTGAGAGTGTAGGAGGACAGGGATAGTTCCCAGGGGTCTGAGGCTTCCGCTGCCTCTCGCATTGATTTCCTAAGTCACAGGTGGTTTGCTGTCACCTGGGTAGGTGGAGGGACACTGCTCTGACCCCTCAGTGGCTCAGAGCTTACTGAAGTCTGGAAGCAAAGGACAGTGTTCTTGAGCCTGTGGGTGTCCCCCTCGGGGGTGCCCCTGGAAGTCTGAATGGGGAGAGACTGGCATTTAATGATTTTTTCTGAAGCGCATGAGCATAGACGTTATGGGGTATTGTGAAGCTCCGAACAGAGCCATGAGGTCTAAGGTCAACTCCATGGAGTTTATTTGAGGTTTACTATTTTTCGTGGGTCGGTGTCAAAGACTTCCCCTCCCTTTATGAGGTAATCACTTTTAAAGGGTGTGCTCCTAAACAATTGCATGCGTCTGTCAAATCCGTGGCTCTATGCAGGGGCGGTTTCTCCCCCGGGAGACATTGGGCAGTATCTAGCAGCATCCGTAGTGGCCAGGCTCGGGGGAGCAGGGGCTGCTGCTGGCACCTAGTGGGCGGAGGCCGGGGATGCAGCGGGACATCCTACAATTCACCGGACGGCCCTCACAACAGACAATTATTTGGTCTAAAATGTTGGTAGTGCTGAGAAGCAGCCCTAAGTTAAAACATTTAGAGCCTCGTTGCTACAGTATGATACCGGTTTCCCGCTTGTCTATGGGTGCTGGACGGGCCCTGGACGGGACGGCAAGAAGGAAGGCAGTTCTCCATCTCAGCTGTGACTTCTCCGGCTACAGGAATCCTAGCTATTGTGGTGATGCTTGTCATCGCCTATGCTCTGTTTACCATGTTTTTCATGAATAAAGAGGAAAACAAGATCTCCAGCCCCTTCATCAGTCGCTAAGAACATGCCTGCCCCAGTCATCCTGGGTTCCTAGAACCTTTTCCCCTCAAGTGATTATGCTAATTGGTGTTTGATCAGATGATTAAATTATGATTCTACTAATCCTGTGTGCTAAACGCTCTGACTGCGTGTCCTCTCGCCTGGTTCCCTGGTGCCCGAAGTGCTGTGCTCCGCAGTCTGATGGAGGCTTGTGCTTCCGGAGGACATAGGTCCCTGGCTTCAAGGCTCTGCAGTTGTCTTTGCTGTATAGGTGAAGGCAGAGGGCGTGTTCTCACAGCCTGTTCTCCCAGGCAAGGGCTGGACTGCAGAGGCCTCTGGGAAGTGTGGGACCCTAGTTAGAAAGCTGTGATTATTTGAAGCCATCAGGTGCAGAGAAAGGCGGGAGAGGAGGTGTGGCCCGGTGGGGAGGAAGCTCTGTGCTACCCCGTCCCTGAGCCTTTTCTCCTGGGGGAGGGACCCCGACCTCCCAGTTTGCATTCCTTTCACCTGCGCAGGCCGGGAGGGGCCGTGGACCAGTCTCTGTGCTTATTTCAAATGTGTATTTTGCCGAGAACGGCTCCAGCATTTTGTTTTTGTTGGTTTGGTGTTCTGAATAGTGTGGCTTAAGGTGCTGGTGTTCATCCCTGTTCTCATTTCGTGAGCGTCCTTTTCCATGCCGGTACGCCAGTCTAGGTGGTTTTGAGGTCTGTTGAACTAAGATGCTTCTGAAATGCTTTCTGATAGAAGAAAATTGAGAGTGTGCAGGAAAGGGCGTGAGAAAGATCAAGGAAGTGTTGCTACTAATGGATTTCTGCTCTTGGCTAAGGGGTTCCCATGGTGCATTTTGCCGTTCGAGGACCTTAGCAATGATGGGATTTGTTTTCATAGCCCATTATTTTTTTCACTCTCTATTAGTATAATGGGGGTGTCTAGTTACCAGAAATGTACATAGAATGTGTGTCATTTTTTAAATTTTTTAAAATTTATTTTTTGAGAGAGGGGAAAGGAGGGAGAAAGTGGAGAGAAATATCAGTTGGTTGCCTCTAGCATGGATCCTGACCTGGGACTGAACCTGCAACCCAGGCATGTGTCCTGAATGGGAATAAAACTGGTATCTCTTCGCTTTGTGGGATGATGCCCAACCCCCTGAGCCAGAGCTGTATAGATTTTTCTCTTTTTTAAAATATCAGAATGTGGATGTGTTTTTTTTTTAAGATTTTATTTTTATTTATTTTTAGAGAGAGGGGAAGGGAGGGAGAAAGAGAGGGAGAGAAACAGCAATGTATGGTTGCCTTTCACATGGCCTTCACAGGGACCTGGCCCGCAACCCAGGCATGTGCCCTGACTGGGAATCGAACCAGGACCGCTTGGTTCCCAGCCCGCGCTCAATCCACTGAGCTACACCAGCCAGGGCAGAATGTGGATGTGTTTTATCTTGCTGGTACTTAAAGCATCTTTCACTGAAGAATGGCCACCAATGAAACTATGTATCGCTGGTCCCACACGTTGCATCCTAAGAACCGCCAGTCCACCAAAACCGATGATAGAGAGAGTAAATATCTGCCTAGATTTTCACATCGCCCCAGTCCAAAAATTGCACATCCTTTGTAAAGATGAAAATCTCTTGGTTTTCTTTGAAGAAAGAAATCCTGCTTACATTTCTTCCCATATAAAAAAAATGAGAGTGAAGGGGCACTTACACCTGTGGAGCATGCAAGTGTGTAGGCACTTGGCTTGCCATGTTACAGGTACTAGCGACGATGATTACCACAGTAGCGATGACCATGACATTAATAGTCGCTGACACTGTTGATTACTAGATGCGAGGCAATGCGGTGAGTGTTTATGGCGTGTCCAGTAATGCTCGAAGCTGGGAGGTGGCATCATTGTGGTCACAGCTGCAGGGAAGCTGGGGGGCAGCCAGGTGCTGCCAGTCACACAGCTGTTAAATGGCAGAGCCGGGCCCCCACCTGCATCTGTGCAGAAACCCACTGGTCTCTGCGGCCTCCGTTCATCCTCAGATGGTCCAACGAGAAAGGATTTTAATGTCAGTTTCCAGAAAGTGAGGTCAGGGTTGGGAGATTGTGAGCACTGGCCTCTGGTCGAATGGGGGCCGTGATTCAAGGGGTTTGGTTTCTTCACACCACGAGCGCCCCCAAACCTTCCACACAGAGCCTCATGCATTCATCTGACTTTTTCAACTTTGAAGACAATGTTGTTAAGTTTGCCTTCAAGTTGAGCAATAAGAATTGTTTTGAGAAAATTAAAACATCAATTGTTATGAGTCAGGGTATAAATGGGAAAATTCATTTACTTTTTCTTGCCAGCTCCCCCTCACCTACTGGAGTTCGGTTAGGTAAGAGAAGGTGACTAACTTTTGTTCATTTTAGCGGTTGGACTATTTTGTCATCCTGTGTTCTGTTGTGAGTGTGCTTGAGAGTGAAACTGGGGGAGGGAGACATTTATATCACATTATGGGATCTTTACTAACCTCCACGGTCTGTCTTTAAGTACATTTAAGAACATTTCGTTTGTCCGAAACTGACCATCAGTTTTCTCAATGCCAAAATAGTAGATACAAATGTTTTGGAAAATGGTGATTGGAGACCGATATTGAGTGTGAGTTCTGTATTACTCGGGGCTTTTATGAAAAAAAGGCACAAATCAGTTTTATTAATACAAGTCGTGTCTTATTATTGTAACTGAATTTTTTTACAGTAGTTCTATGGGACCTGTTTCTTGGAAAATATAGACAATCCTACCTAGACCTTCTCATCAACTGAACTTAAATGGAAGCTCTTTTAATGAGTAATAATAACGCATTATTGTGAACACATATGTGTGTATGCACATAAGAGCCATGCTCTGATGACACTCTTACTGTCCCTGACATTTAGGTAATGTCCAGCCTGTCCCTGACATTTAGGTCACAGAACCTGCTTGCCTTCCATGGAGGCTAGGCGTCTCCACTGCATGGATGTGGTGACGAGAGCCCAGCTCTGTCGGGGCTCAGAGCTGGGACAGCCTACGCTTCCCTTAGCTGCTGGCTGGGAGGTGCAGGGCCCTGTTCAGTGTTGGGGTGGCTTCCTTGCCCTGCACACTCTGCCTGGTCCTCATGAGGCCGTGACCTGGACCCTTTGTCGGACCCCTCTCATGAAGGCTGCCGTCACTGCTATTCAGCTGACCATGTCACAGACCCTTGTGGCCCATGAAGGGCTCCACCACAGAGATGAAAAGACATTTGGCGTCCTCTCTACTGGCTGAGCAACCTGCAGTCCATGGCTCTGATAATGCCTACAGAGCCACCTGTTTGTTTGTTTGTTTTTTTAATGGAGTGAACTTATTTCTTTATTTATTTTAAATCTTCATGCAAGGATATTCTTTATTATTGATTTTAGAGAGAGGGGGAGGGAGGGAGAAACATTGATGTGAAAGAGAAACATCAGTTGCCTCCAGTACACACCTCACCTTGACGATCGAGCCCGCAACCTAGGTACGTGCCCTGGATGGGAATTGAACCTGCAATCTCTTGGTGTATGAGATGATGCTCTAACCAACTGAGCCACCAGCCAGGGCTGGGTGAACCTATTTATAATAATTTCTAATGCTTACCGATCTCTTACTTTCCACCGGGAACTGTGCTAAGTGCTCTGTCGTATCATCTCAATGAATGCTCAGACAAGTCTTTGAGACACTTACTCAAAGTTTTACACTGGCGGAAAATCGAGGGCACAAGGGTGAAGTGACTTCCTGGAAGTCCTATTTTCCGCCAGTGATGAGGGCAGGATGTGAACCTGGACAGTCTAATTCTGGAACTCCTGCACCTGGCCCCCGGGCCATATTCATCAGTTCCTGAGCTCCTGGTATTTGGGCCGGTTCCTGAGCACACACAGTATTTTACATGGCAATCCTTATCTAGAGCCCTGAAAATACGAGATCCCAGATTGCTGGGATGGCCCAGAGAGCAAAAATATTTTTCTTACCTTTCTTGGAGGAAGGCGCTTGAAAAATGTGGCAATGCTGACACAGTTTGTGAGTTTCAGGGTTTATTTGTGGGGTTTTTTCCAATTTTTTTATTAGCATTTTTAAAAGTTGTTGTTCAAGTACAGTTTTCCGCCTTCCCCCTGCCCCAGCCCAACCCCCCAACCCTCCTCACCTCCCTCCCATTCCCACCCCTGTTTATTTGTTTTAATTACAGTGTTTCTAGAATCTCAGCCCATTTCTGAGATAGGGTGCCTAGTCACCAAAATACCACCAAGCAGGTGCTGCCCAGCCTGCGTTACCGAGCACCTCCGCTCCTGACACGCGGCCTGGGTGCATGTCCTCATTATCTGTTTCTATGGCGATTGTGTCAGTGAGTCACCCCTCCCAGTGTTCGTAGACAGTGCTCAGTGGCTGCAGCCTGTAGTGATTTCAAAACCTTTTCTGGTGTGTCACCTGCCAGGTGGCCTGCCGACCACATGCCTTCCCTTCAACATGCTTTCCAGGGACCCGTTTCCTGCAGGTGACAGGTCTGCCCTGGGTCCCCTTGGGTTCTCAGGGGAGCACGTGATTGGCTTGTGTGAATAACTCCACACGTCTTCAGGCAGGGCACTGCCTCTGCTACTGACGCTGGGATAAGCAAGACCCCTGCCTGGTCCCTTGATAATGAGGGTTGTTGGCTGGGGGACTTTTCTGTGGGGACAGAAAAGGGGGGAGCTAATGGCTGGGACATTTGAGGCCCTTCTGACGTTCCCAGATGGCACCTTAGCCCACATGTACCGCCTTCCCTCCATGATGGCGGAAGCAATGGCTTTGTTCTCCTTGAGGACGGAGACCTCCAACTGAGTCCAGCATTTCATCATCTCCCATCTTCGCAAGGACCTGGCCTTCCAGTATATGCTGCCCAGTACATGTGGCAGGAAAATCAGGAGGTGGTCTGACCCTCAAGCCTCTCCTGGTTTTCCTGCCATCTGGGCAGCATACCAAGACAATATCTTTCCCGTAAACATATACTAACATGTAAACTTGCAGGGGTGTCCAACCTGTGGCCCAGCATGGCTATGAATACAGCCCAACATGAAATCATAAATTTACTGAAAACATTATGAGATTTTTTTGTTTGTTTTTGTCAGTGTTTGTGTATTTAATGTGTGGCCCAAGACAACTCTTCTTCCAGTGTGGCCCAGAGATGCCAGAAGGTTGGACACCCCTGGTTTAGAGGAATATAACTCTTAGTGGGCCGATGTTGCCTCTGTTTAGTTCTATTTTATACTGCATTTTTTTCTGAAGGAGTAACAGTCTTCCTCTCTACGCTGGGAGTTTTTTTCATATAGAAGATTTGGACATGCATATTGATTGAAAGGTCAACAAACATTATCCCCTAGAAATTTCAACTCTGACCTATTCCTAGAGGCATAACTATAAAAATTCCTTAATAAAAAAACTTGAATATCTACATAATTATAAAAATATTATATGCATTGTGGAGAAGACAAAGATATTTAGTTCAAGAACTTTATACAAATATTTATTGAGCACCTATTATATTCATCAAACTGTAAGCTCCAAGAGAGCAGGGATTTTGTGTTGTCCATCACGGTAGCCCCAGATCCTGGAACAGGGCCTGACACGTAGGTTGCTTTGTAGACATTTGTTGAATGACTAAATGAGGTGAAATCACTATACTGAGGACTGTTCAAGAAATAAGACCATTCATTCTCTCATTTATAGGTCATGGCAAAGCTCCAAGGAAGGTAGGACAAGCCCGCAGCTGCAAACAGGCTGGCCATGGTGGTGGTTGTCATGTTGGACGCGCAGAGGCAGTTCTGTGCTGTTTATGGAGCTGACATAACTGCTGATTAGCCTGTTGGAAAGGGTCCGGAAAGTGGTCTCAGGATGCGTGTGTTTTGGGGTGGGTCGCACAGAGTGGCAGAAGTAAAAGTGAAAAGCAGAGATCTTCCCAGAGGGGGAGGGGGGAGTGGCGCTTCATTAAGTTTCTGTGCAATGTCATAGTGAGAGATGCATCTAAAAATGGAACAGACAGCAGACTATGTGGGCACATAAATTCAGTCTCGAATTAAATTTGAATTGGAGGCTTATGTGTTAAACTCATACTCTCAAAGCCAGGTGAGCAATCCATGCTGGATTTTGGCTGTGGTGCACAGGACAGTTTCCAAAGCTGAGATCTGGTGGCATGTGACCCATTGCAGGCCATCCCTGGGGAGCAGGGAGGAGGCAGCCTGCTGTTGGGATATGCTGGTGGCGGATGCAGGATGGACAGGTGGGAGGACGGGGCCAAGAGGCAGATCAGTGGGGATAATCCAAGCTTGACTACTTCTAAAGTCAGATCTACCTTATCCCCATGAGAGCACCTCCCTACGAGGATTTACTGATAAAGACATAAAGAGGTTTGTAAACTTATATGCTTAATTACTACCCATACTTTTTTTGGGGGGACTGTGACATTTGCCTGTCTGCAAACTGTATGACAGTGAAACCATGGATGGGGTTTTCTAGCACCTAAGCAAAGCCATTCTGAAGTACAGTTATCACAGCATAACCCGAGATGCTAAGCCTGGGGCTGCAGAATGCATGGATCAGAGCGCACAGCCTGGGAGACCAATCAGCATAAATCGACAAGTAACTAACAATTCCTTCCAGCTCCTTCACATTTCTCCTGAAAGTAAAGCACACAAAAATGTAAAATCAACGGGGAGGTTGAGTTGAGGTTCTACAGGAAACACCATCTATTATTTTATGGGTAATGAGCTACGCTTCGGTTCCCTTTGCTGTGAACCTGTTTGGGTCCCGGAGACATCAGGAGAGGAAGGTCAACCACAGCCACGCAGATTTATCATTTTTGTCATGCAACATAATTAAATTAACATTAAAGTGCAGCAGTTGACAGTGTCATCTTCCAAACACCCATTTTTTCCCTTATTTATATACCATACGTCATAGAAATCTGTGATAGGGTTAAAAAATACACTAAATCATTTAGCACGTGTTATAAGTTTCCAAAGTGTCTCTGTGCTTAAAGTCAGTAAAATTTAACTTGATGTAACTTCACCTTCAATGTGATGCACAACTCAGTTCATATTCCACATTCATTTTCTCACTTTTTGATCTAACCTTTATTGTGCTTTTCCCATTACCATTTAGGGCCTTTCTACCTCCCTCCCCGCAGCACTCACCACACTCTTGTCCGTGAGTCCACTTTTTTAATGTGACTTTTATTTTTTTATTTATCTTTCATCCATCTCCTTCCTGGTTCTTTCTCTCCTTCCACACTTGCTCTCACATACAATCTGTGTTCTTAGATTAAGCATTATTTCTTATAATAACTTATATAAAAATTCCTTTGCTTTTGTACTTATTAATAAAGAATTATATTTTTAAAACTGAAAAATAAGATAAGGAAAGGCTTATTTTATATCTATATTTATCTATCTCCTTGATGCATATTGTGACAAAGTGGCATTATCTAAAGTGGCTGACCATTTGTAACAGAGTATTACTAATATTACTAATGACTGATCAGGAAACCAACATAAATTCACCAATGGGCTTTCTCAGAAGGAGAGTGTTTCTTAATTAACCTAACAGTATTTACTATGCTTATTTTATACCCTTGTGGAACATGGAATAAGATAAGAAAAGTGTAAAGATGATTTCTTTCCTTAACGAGTTGGCCATTTCATTGGGGAATTATGACATAAACAAGTACAAGGGAATAAGTTCTTTTTAAAACTGAGGTATAAACTAATAAAATAAGGAGATAAATTTGGTAATCTAATCTAGTTAGATTAAAAACTGAGTTGCTTATGGTTCAGAAAAAGCATTAAATTTAAAATTTGAGGAGGGAGCAAGCTTAGTTAGTGGAACTCAGGGAAGGCCTCTCAGAAGTGGAGCAACTTCGGGAAAACTCTGTGAGGCGTGGATCCTTGCCGGGCAGCAATTTGAGGAATGGGCTGCGTGTTGGCAGCAATGGTGTGGGTACACGTGTGTTGCCTGTGTACATGGGGCTTGCAGGCTTGGAAGTAGAAGTGAGTCCCACAAATTTGGAGGCTGACCTATGGCTCTGTAGGAGGCTGAGAAGCAAAGTTCAGGCAGGAGCAAGAAGTTTCAAAGACTCTCAGAGCAAGGTTGTGTGGGAAAGGCTCAGTGTTCCGTTATAGTGAGACATTTAGAAACGGAAGCACCTCTACAGCGTTCAGGTTGGTGCCGAACTGCTGGTATGCAGTCACAGTGACTGAAGCTATTTCAAACCCCAGAATTCGTTCTAAGTTTTTACAATATGGAAAGGAAAGACTTTTAGTTTTCAACAGGAAAAGATGAATGAGTGAATGAAAGAGATAAAATGAGGAAAACCTAGTGAGTTCTCTGTCAGTTACAAATGAAGGGTTTACAAAAGGTAAAATTTATGGCTCTCAGAATTCTGATACCAGCCAGGTTTTATGATTGTATAGTAACCAAAAACGTTTTGCCCAAACCTTAGAGGTTTGCGCTGCAGGTAGAATGGGTAATGTTTGCACTCAGAGGATTTGGTCAGAAGAGGGTCCTTATCACCCTATGTGAGGAGGAGTACCAGGAAAAAATGATCTTTATTTATTAATCAAATTTATAACCTAGTTGAATTTAGTCTTAGCTGAGAGCTTCACCTTAATCCTATTCATAAGCAAGTAAGATCTGTATTTTAGTTCTCTGACTTCTTACATGCTGTTTATTAGCTTTCCCATCAACACAGTTTTCCATTACTGAGTAGACTCACTTCCTAGATAGCCTTCCATTTCTTATTTCACAGGTTCCTTCTTAAAAAGAGTGATTCTATTTTTTAGATGTCTACTGCGGTGGCTCCTTGAATGGTGCCTTTAGAAAGGTGTCAGGAAGTGACATAAAGGAACGACTGAAACCTGGGAAGAGCTGAAGGAGAGCACTTGGCCAGGGTATCGCTGTAGTAACCAAACATGAAGGCTGGGACCAAGGGGTGGTCATTACAAGGGAGGAAAAAAGCATCAAGTCAAAAACACTCTGACTCATAGGATATGAAAAGTCAAAAATGACTACTTGACAAAAGAAAAGTGGTGGAGATGTTTTAAGAAATTGGAGTAGACCCGTTTGCCATGTTGTGCTGAAGATCCTTGCTTTACTAGATCACAGATAGTAGATGTTAGGGAAACTAAGTTAAAGGCATCATGAAATACAACCTATGATTCTGCTCTAGAGCAGTTATTGCTCAGTAAAGAAGTTAATGCCAATTCCCACGCTCGAACCTGTGGGGTCACTGATGTTTAAGTTGACATGAATCCTAGATGGGTTTGGATTCCAGCCATGCTGAGCTCCTCATCCAAAGATCCCCCTTCTTGCTTTTCCTGTCTTATTGTTTTCTCATAACCATGGACTTCAACTTTAAGGTAATGACTTGTATTTTTTTTTCAATATACATGTATGGCTCTGATTATGTACTCAAGTGCTTTTTATACTTCTGGTCACATGGAGGAAGCCTTCAGTTATGTGTCTCAACACACATTCATCTTCTTCCGCAAGTGTTCACCTGCTCACCACAGCTCATTCCTGACAAGTAACACCCTCCTTTTCCAGGTGTGAGGCCTCAGGATTTTAGAGTCACGGACAAGTAGAGATGGAAGGGACTTGGGCCACTGCCTGTCAAACTCTTGTTTGCGAGATGAGAGGGAAGAGAGGATCAAAGGTGTAAATAAACTACTTTCATAAGACACAATAGGATTTGGACAGAGCTGGGATTTAACCCAAGTGGGCCTGGACCCCCAGCTCTAGACAGGCGATGTGATTCCGCATGCATGAAAAGGAAGTATAGATCAGAGCAGATCGGTACGGGGCGCTATCCTGCCTCAGCTGTCCTAAGAGCCTGGCCCACAGTCATCTCTGTGGGCAGCTGAGCTGGATGCTTCACACCTGGAGTTTGTGAGCATCAGTAATTACTTGGCATTAGCTCTGTGCTCCTGAACCTGCAGTGTAGTGAATGCTAAATATGGCTGCAGCTGGAATCCCGTGCCCAGCCATGGCAGGTTTAGACCCTGCATTTTCCTCCCAGGACCGGGTGGGTGTCTTGTGTGAGTGCCCAGGGAGGTGTTCTAATGACACAGGCTACCCCTCTTGCCTGGGAAAGTTAACACAGGGCTGGAAAGTGCCCGTCGCTGGGCACAGCCCCGCAGAGTGCTGTGGTTCAAGGCGATCTGCATTCAATTATGGTAAAATGTTAAATTAGCTGAAAGAGAATTTTTCTGGTTACTTGAATCTGCCTTTTGGACTCCATTAATCATTCACTCATTAAATCATTTACATTAACCCTTTCTTGCTTAGTCCTGGAGTAATCAGCTTTCAGGAGGCTTGCTGTTCTGTTGTTTCCCATTCAGGTTTTTCCGGGACGGGGCCCTGGGCTGTGGTAAAGACTCCAGCACCCCTTAGGTGTTCAGCGTACAATGAGAGGCTGGAAGGAAAGTACGCCGTGTGCAGCTTATTCGATCAAAAATTCTGATTTCTTCCTACTTCGGTGGGGAATATCCCATGTGTACCTTAGTTCTAAAAACTTCATATTAAATCTAGAACAAGTGCTTTTTAAATAAAATAATGCATCATTTAAAAGTAACAATGTCTTCATCCAAAAATTATCGGTTTTCTTCTTGAACATTTATTTCTTTTTCCAGGGGTTTTAGTTGTTCTATAATATAGTGTTAGCTTAGATTGTTATCACATGTTCTAAAAGTGACGTTTTAGAATAAAGAGTGTTTTTCCTGCCACCACCCCCCTCCCCCACCGTAACAGTCTTGGTGGGAACTGGAGAAACCACATGAAGTTGGGAATTTATTTCTAAACCTTCAGTTAATTCTGGCCATTCCAAGAGTCAGTCGTTCTGCTCATGCTTGAGCATGGAATGAATGTCTTCTGTGAGTTTCTTGTTTATTTGAAAGAAAAGCAATGCCTCCCGTGGCGGGAGGGGTTCTGCAAGCCTGTGGCCCCGCAGGGACAGGCGGTGCCTTCTTTCCAATGCTGGTCCTGGGGAGCTTTGGTCACCAGGAGGTTGGGCCAGTGGTGAACTGTGCAGCCTTAGTTCCTTCTCCTTTTCTCCCCCTCTCATATAAATGATGACAAATTGCCTAGCTGTAAATTTGAAAGTCCCTAAATGGCCTTTTTGTCAAAGCCTTTAGAACAAAGTGCTTACTCGGAGAGATTTTTAAGTCTTGGGAGACGGGGCGGCGGGGAGCAGCCTAATTATTATGCATCGTGACACAATGCATTATGTATCACTCTGGCTTTTCTGCTTTTTACACACTTGTTATAGATGATGAAACTAATTTAAATGGTCAAACAGGGTGCTCTCCTGTACACTGCTCCTGTGATGTCATATTCTCCCTCCCACGGTAGCCCCTCAACCATGCATATTTTAAAAGGACACAAGTTAATAATGAGCTTGGAGATAATTGTCAGTCAAGGGAAAATCCACTTTGAGTCAAAGGTGCCTTGAAAGTGCGTGTTCAGGGGAGAAACAAGTGATCTGCTTTGCACTTGCTCTTGCTTCCTTTCCCTCCCGGCATTTGTACCGAACGAAACACTGCAAACTGGGTAAAAAAAGGCGAAGTGTGGGTGTGGAAGGGGAAGCCAGAGCTGTCAAATTGTTAAGACAAATGGGGCTTAGAGAATCCTAATTAAACTTGAAATTGCTTAGAAACAGGAAGTATGTATTCCTAATTGTTGGCACCAGGAAAAAAAAATCTAACTTACTGCATATCTTTAAATAAGGATAACCCGTTCTTCAGCCATACAAGGTTCCCAGCCGCACCTCTCGCACAGGTGAGTGTAGGGATTGTAAGTGCCACAAAATTCACCTCCAACATTCGGCATCGGATAGAATAGGGCGTTCAAAAAGGAGCTGAACTGGGAAGTCGGCATCAATTTTGTTTTTAATTTTCTTCTCCTGGATGTATTCTAGCTGTATCCTGGGGACATTTTACTATGTTTAAAACCCCAGAAATGTTATTTGAGCATTTGAAAAATAAGTGCAGGTATGTAGTCTCCAGACTCAAGGTATATGTTCTCAAAAAAACAGATTTGTTTTGAAGCCAATCCTGTTGTGTTGCTTAAAAAAAATACTGTCGTGCGCTGGGCTAGGGCGCTGGTTCTGGGAGCATGCTCAGGGTCTCTGACGAAATGGCGACAGGCTCCCTCCTGTCGTTGCAGCTCCTGGTGGAGATGATCAACCCCTTCCCCCGCCCTGTTTTATGGGTGGATGCGTGTGGGGTGGGGGCACAGGGAAGTCTGCCAGCATCTTGAAATCTTGAATTCATCATCGTACAGTTAGGGGCAAAGCTAAAGGCAAAGCACAAGGCTTTGCCTAGGTTTCAGACCACACAACCCCTCTCTCTTCAGCTCCCATTTATTTAAAATACACATTTGACCCCAGAGTCCCACGCTCTACTTCTTTTTGCTGCTTTTTACGTTGTTTTCATGGTGGAGTGGGAGAAAGGGATAGACTAAGGGTCAGGAGCGGCATCTTCTGTTTCTGGTTGAGTTTCTCACTTTGGGAGCTTACTGGCTCTGAGGCGGGTGGTCTCCTCGGTGGCGATGATGACAATGGCAGCAGATAGAAGAGTGGCAGCTGCAGCCCGCTGAGCACTTTCTGTATGCCAGGCACTGTACTGAGATACTCGATTATCACATTTAATTCCCGTAGCAATCCTTTACTTTGAAGCTCTCTGCCCTTTACAGATGAGCAAACTGAGCTACGGGAGGGTAGAGAAAATTGCCCTCGACAGGAACCCAGATCTTCTAACTCAAAGGCTGGGATCACTTGTCCAAATTCCTAAACTCTGGCTCATACCACGTGTCATGTGCATGTGTCATTTGCAAAACACGCCTCCCTGCAGCTGCCCTGGGTAGGAGACACTGGCATTCATCAAGTGGAAGAGATTTGATGAGCGCCGGAAAAGTTTGCCCTTTAATTTTTCCATCAGCGGTTGGTGCCCGCTTTATGCTGGGGGGCAAAGGGACCGACGTCTGCTCAGATTCACCAAATAGTGTTTTGTGTCTCGGTAAGGGAGCAACTTACCTCGAGGTGTTATCAGTGTCATCCCAGGTTGGGGGCTCCAGGAGTGGAGCTTGCTGGCTGAAACAAATGTGTTTTGTTTGGGTGGGAAATAGCCTCGTTTATGGTCAGTCCGTCCATTCCTATTTGCCCCGAGAAAATTACCGAATGGTAGGTCCCTCATGGGGTACAAATATGGCTTAGATTCAGTTGCTTTAAGATGGCCTTTTGTGTTTGTGACTAGAAATAAACAAAACGGCGACGAAAGGAAGGCCGAGGTTGGTGATGCTGGGTTTCTTTCCCCGTTCAGCAGCGACTGCCTGCCGCGTTGCAGCGCTGTGGCACGGGGCGTTCCTTCAGAAGCGGATCAAGTCATGTTTAGAAGAGTTAGTATGTGGCTCTTCTCAAGCACTGGTTTTTATTTGTGTTGACTTGAACTTGTAAATTGTCATCACATTTTTAAACCTTGTAATTGCCTTACAAATGGCTGTTTTTCCACTAATAAGAATGTGAGAAAAATGGGCCATCCCAGTATTTCCTTTTGCTGTTAAATGGTGGAAGCATGAAGCGCCTGGATGTTTTTAGTTATCCGGTCTACCTCCTGTTAACTGGCTTGCCTGGTTGCCTCTGGTGGATGGTTGTAATGTTTTGTTTGCCCGTACAGCTGCAGGGGTGTGGTTCTGGGTCCGCCAGTCACGTCTACAGGTCCGTGTCTCATCTGATTCTTTCCTTATGTCCTGTTCCGTCCCTGCCTCGAGACTGCCTACAGTCTGTGCCTGCCAACGAGCCGCTCGTTTGTCAATGTTGCTGCTAGGCCTTCAGTACCAGCGCAGTAGGGATAAATAGCTCCCTTCCTGCTCAACGCGCTTCTCTCAGTGAGCTCGAAGAATGACTATTACATGTGACGGAGAAAACGCAATATTTCTTTTTTCATAGCACATCTTTTTAGAGAGAGTTTGCCATTTCTAACTTTTTCTACTACACGAAGGTGGGGCTCCCACACTGATTATTCTTAAAATTCCCGTGACAACACTCATACAGCTTCAAGCATTTTAGCTTGAGGTTAAACATTGAAAAGTTTTCTAAAAGGTTCTTAAGGGAGCGATTGGATGTGTCCACAACTGGAGAGCCTGCGTGGTTCTGTGGTTCTTCACATGGACGAGAATTGCTCAGTTGGCACACCCAGCCCCTCCTTCAGGGGCACAAATAAAGCTGCTCACCAGCACGCTCCAGTGACGTTCTGGTCACATGTGCTTATTAGTGCCTTTGCTTTCCGCTGCTTCTTGGGTATTATGTGGTCGCTTGGCCGCAGCGGTGATTTTCAGCCGTGTCTATGTGACCCCCGGAGAATTGCAAGTGACCTAAAGATTGAGTCAGACCTGCCCCAAACCCCTGTCTGCATGTGCTGAAGTTATTTAATGACTACGTTTGGTCTCATTGGCTCCTTGCCCAACTATGGTTTTCAGGTCAAAGAGATGTGGGTCCACTGTCTGTCAACTCATCCTCCAGGCTTCTGTGGGGGATGAGGTGGCATGTTGTTTCTGCTCTTTCCATCATCTCTATGGTACCAGTTAGGATGCATTTGTCTGCATGGTCGTGCACATGAGCCCTTTCTTGTTTACTTCCCCTTCTATTATCCTCTTATCTCTGTCTTTATACCTCAAAGCCAAACTTCACCAAACACATGTCCATACTCACTGACCCCATGTCATTACCTTGTACTCACTCATCGCCCAGTCAGCCGTTTCCTTTTATTGAAACAGTTTACTCCAAGGTCAGCAGTGACTTCCATATTGCCAAGTTCATGGGCAATTTTCAGTCCTCGCAGTACTTTTCAAGACTGGTGACCACTCCTTTCTCCTGGGCGCAATCTCTTCTTTGTCTTCCAACCTCCCTGACTCTCCTGCTTTCTCCTATTTTCCTGGTCTCTATTTCCATCTCTTTGCCAGCCCATGCATCGCCATGAAGTGCAACAATTCATCAATGCTCAGTTACAGGATCTCCGCTGTCTTTATTCTCTACTCTTTTCCTGCGTGATCCAATGCATGCCCATAACTCACTATTTCCAGCTCCACTCTGAGTTTCAGACCTGTATATCCAATTGTCTAGCCATATCCGCTTGGAACTCTCAAAGCCACTTCTAAAGCGAATAGTTCACACCGAATTCCATCTTTGTCTTCTGCCCCTCACAGACAGCCCTGCCATAAGGGTGTGGGTAGAAACCGTTCCTCTGTGTCCGTAAAGAGAGTGTGGACATGCTTGGGAATTCAGCTGTCATGGCTGCCCTGCGTGATTGTTCATTGAGAGCTGTGGTGGCAGGGACAGCAGTCTGCTTGTTAGGGGACAGTGCAAGGGAGCCAAAGCGGTGAGCACCAGGAGGTCCTCTGAGAAGGCTGTGCTGGCCATCCCCATCTTTCACACACTCTGCTTGTGGCCTTCAACCCAAACACCTGCAGTGCAAGGGGAAGGTCTGCTTCTTGTGAGGAGTGGCTATTGGGCTGAGGCATCTGTGAGGGTTTCCAGCTGCCTTCAGTTTGTTGTGCTCTCTCGCCGCCCCTCCCTCGGTATTTTCCCCACACCTAAGGCAAGCTGCACTCTGCATCCATTCAACAACACCTTCCCTGCAAACCTCATAGCCTTTCCTTGTTCTGTTAACCTTCCCTTATTAGCCATCAATTCTACCCCACAGTACCAGGAGGTTGGGGAATGGAGAAGGAATATCCTCTTCTCATGGAAGCAGCGGAGTCTCATGTGGAGAACACAGTGGTTGTAAATGACCAAGGTGGATGTTCAGAGGCCCCAGGTGCCTTTCCCCCGGGAGGTACCACACGAGTCCTCATCAAGAAATCTACCCAGCCTGACTCAGCCCGCAGGGAGATTAGGTAGAAAGTACAGATTTCTCAAGATGAGAAAGTAGGGCCAGACCTGAAGTGGGACCCAAAGATGGGCTAGCTGCTTTCCTGGACACCAGGCTTCCACAGGTGCCACCCTCATGTCAGCTCCGTTCTCTCTCTGCTGACCTCCCTTCTCTGTTCTCTGGCACGGGCCCCCAGCTCTGTGTTGCCAGGCCCCCCTGCCAATTCCTGGAGGAAAGGATCCATCCCTGCTGAGGCCCATCTTTGGGTGAAACTTAAGTTTCTCTATAGTACACTTGCTCTTTATGATGCACATTGGTGAAGTTGCGGGAATATTAAGTCAACGAACATTCAACAGTCATGATTCATCACTGTTTTAGGTTTCAGACCAAGTGAAGCCAGGATTTATTCTTGGAGGGTCAAAGTTTAAAATAGAAATGCTCACTTGAAGTAAAGGCTCTCTAAAATGTGCAGTCTCAGATACTAATCTGGGGTTCTGGCTAATACGTAACGCCCGCAAGAAGTCATGGTGTGTTTCGTGTATCACGGGGTGCTCTTATTCTTCCTCCTTGAGTCTGCATGTTACAGCTCAGAAGTGATGAAATCAGACTCTCTCCTCATTGGCTGATGCTCACTGGAAAGGTCTTTTGAACCCAGACTGAGGGCACGCCGAGCCCCTGGTTTTCTTTGATGACCAGGGCTCTGTCCTTTAAACTTAGTGACCTGCTCTTTGCTGGAGGCTCCATGGTACCTAGCTGAGAGTTTCCTGCCTACACCAGTCATGGTACATCCTCTCATTTCAAACCTGCAAAGAGCTGGAGAAGGAGATTTTATTATTATTCCAGTGGCACAAGTGAGGAAACTAAGGTCTGGGGAGGTTAGAGCTGGGGCAGCAAATAACGGATGGGGCCAGATCCAAACCCAGATTACTCGGGCCCCAAAGCCTAAACGCTCCACCCACCCACCTGCATTCCTGGTTAAAAAGCTTCCTGTCAAGGGTAGTTGTCGGGCCTGCAAGGCCAAGGAGAACTTCCAGTGAATCCAGCCTCCACAGAGGAAACGGCTTACATTCCTAAAACAAAAAGCAGCTTCAGCTGCCTTTCTGGTCCAGGAGTCCAGCCACGTGGCCATAATCTGACAGTGTTGCTGGAGATGCCAGCAGCCTCTGGCGCTCTGGATTGGAGCCGTGGACGCTTGGCTGCCCCCCTTTTTTAATTATATTTTTCTCCAAAGACCGGCTTGCTGGGTCTTGAGCTAAATGTCATGTCTGCTTCTCATACCCAAGCCATTGCACTTTTCCTACACTGTGCTTGTCAGCCGCTCACAAGGGACCATTTTAGAGGAAGGGTTTTATGAAACCTTTTCTTAAAGCATTATTTTTTGTCCTGTATTTTTTTCCTCACCAAATGATATTTTATTATTGATTTGAGAGAGAGAAAGAGGGAGAGAGAGAACCAATTGGTTGCTGCCTGCATGCGCCTCAACCAGGGGTCAAACCTGCAACCTAGGCATGTGCCGTGACCAGGAATTGAATTAAACCCACAACCTTTTTTGTGTTTGGGACAATATTCCAACCAACAGAACCACCTGGCCAGGGCTTAAAGCATTATTTTAATGTCCAGAAAAATGTCTTTTTTTTTTTTGCCTCCACTAGAGTTCAATTCAACAAATAATTATTAAACAGTCACTATAAAGGACTCTGCTGTGAAGATGATGAAGATGAAAAGGCTAGCTGACAAGCATCACATGTAATGGGGACACAGGCACATGCCAGCTAACCGTAGTCTCTAGCAAGTGGTGGCTGAGCACAGGGCTCAGCTGATTGGCCACTTACCTAGTTTTATTTTTAACATATTTATAGAGGTATGATTTACCTAGCATAGGCTTCATTTGTTTTAAGTGAACAATTCACTGATTTTTAGTAAGTGTACAGGGTTGTATGAGTATTACCACAAGGAAATTTTAGAACCACCCCCAAATATTTTTTTAAATATATTTTATTGATTATGCTATTACAGTTGTCCCATTTCCCCCCTTTTTCCCCTCCACCCCCACCCCCCCATTCCCCACTCTTTAGTTTTGTCCATAGGTCATACACATAAGTTCTTTTGCTTCTGCATTTCCTATACTATTCTTAACCTCCCCTGTCTGTTTTCTGCCTCTGATTTATGCTACTTATTCTGTGCCCCTTTCCCCCACTTTCCCCTTCCACTCCCCTGTTGATATTCCTCCATACCTTATATACATCCCTTTAACATTTCATACAATAAAGGCTGGGTGATGATGAACTTCTTGAACTTGACCTTATCTGAGAAGCACTTTATCTGACTTCCCATTCTAAATGTGAGTTTAGCTGGATAGAGTATTCTTGGATGTAGGTCCTTGCCCTTCATGACTTGATAAACTTCTCTCCAGCCCCTTCTTGCCTGCAAGTTCTCTTTTGAGAAATGAGCTGACAGTCTTATGGGAATTCCTTTGTAGGTAACTGTCTCCTTTTCTCTTGCTGCTTCTCTCCTTATCTTTAATCTTGGGTAATGTAATTATGATGTGCCTTGGTGTGTGCTTCTTGGGTCCAACTTCTTTGGGACTCTCTGAGCTTCCTGGACTTCCTGAAAGTCTATTTCCTTCACCAGCTTCAGGAAGTTCTCCATCATTATGTGTTCAAATAAGTTTTCCATCCCTTGGTTTTCTTCTTCTCCTTCTGGCAGTCCTATGACTCAGATGTTGGGACGTTTAAAGATGTCCTGGAGGTTTCTGAGCCCCTCCTCCATTTTTTGAATTCTTGTTTCTTCATTATTTTCTGGTTGGATGTTTTTTTCTTTCGGCTGGCCTACTCCGTTGATCTGAGTCCCAGTTTTCTTCTTATTCCTATTGGTTCCTGCAGATCTCTCCTCATTTGTTCAAGTAATTGCAATAATTTTTCATTGAATTCTGTGAGCATCTTAATTATCAGTGTTTTAAACTGTGCATCTGATAGGTTGGCTATCTCTTGGTCGGTTAGTTCTGGAGCTTTGATCTGTTCTTTCATTTGGGCCGTTTTTTCCCCCCTCGGTGTGCCTGTTACTTTAAGGGGCGGAGCCTTGGGGTTCACCTGGGTGGGTCAACTCACGTTGCTATTTTGTGACGCTGTCTGGGGGGGTGGGGTAACTCTCATCACTGTGTTGTGACGCTGTCTGTGGGGGCGGGACCTGAGAGCACAATGGCACTTGCTCTGCTCTCCGCACCCACACTGCTTCCCACAAGCAAGTTGAGCCTCTCTGCGCTGGCTCCGGGGTCACTCCGGGGTGGGTGGACGGGCCTGCACAGTTCCAAGCCCCGGTGGGGCTCCCCAACGAACTCTCCTGTGAGGCCGGGAGTTCCTCCCACCTCCTCAACTCCCACAGGTGTTTACAACCGGTGGTTTGAGGTTTTATTTCCCCCGCTTCAATGGGTTGCGCCCTGCTTTTTCTCCTGGTTTGTCTGCATGCTATTAGGACCCCGCTGGGTCCGGGTGGACTGGGCGCCGGCCGAGTTTTGGTCGGGCACACCCGTCTCGGCGTGCTGCAGCATTGCCAGTACCACTCCACAAACCACGGTCTTGCCGTGCGCTCACCACCCGGCTCGCTGCAGAGTGGCCTCGCTCTCTCTCCGCCTGGCTCCGCCCCACTTACTAGACTGGATGTAAGTGTCTTCTTTAACTCCTTGGTTGTTGGACTTCCTCTCAGTTCGATTTTCTGTCAGATCTGGCTGTTTTTGTTTAATTAAATTGCTGTTTTTTCCTTGTTTGGTTGTGTGCGGAGGCATGGCGTGTCCACCTACGCCTCCATCTTGCCAGAAGTCACCACCCCCAAATATTTCTTTACCACCCAAATTTGCAGTTGCTTCCCACCCCCACCCCTAGCCCCCAGCCTGGTGACAACCCCTTTTTTACTTGCTTTCTACATTGGCTTTCCCTGTGTCTCTCATATAATATACAGCCTACGGCCTGGCTTCTTTCACTAGCGTACTGTTTCAAGGTTCACCATGCCAGAGCACATATCGGTGCTTCATTCCTCTTCATTGCCAAGTGCGGTCCTATCATATGCATGGGCCACACTGTGTTCATCTGTTCTGCAGTTGACGGCTGTTTGCATTATTTCCACGTTGGGAGGCTTTAAATAATGCTGCTATGAACATTTGTATGTAAGTTTAAAAAAAACTTTTTTATCCTCATCTGGGGATATGTTGACTGATTTTAGAAGGAGAGAAAGGGCAGTGGTAGGGGGTGGGAAAGAGAGAGAAACACTGATGTGAGAGAGAAACATCAATCAATTGGCTGCCTCCTTCCTGTATGTGCCCCGACTGGGGATTGAACCCACAACATAGGTATGTGCCCTGACCAGGGATTGAACCTGCAACCTTTGGTTTGGTGTACGGAATGATGCTCCAACCAACTGAGCCACCTGGCCATGGTAGAATACAAGTTTTCATGGGGCTTGTGTTTTCATTTCTCTTCGGCCCACACCTAGAGTTGCTGAGTTGTGTGGTAAACTTCTGTTTAACTTTTTAAGAAATTTTTGAAAGAAAGTTTAAGTTCCTTAAATGGGTGCACTGTTTTACATTCCCACAATCTCCTCATTTTTGTCACCACTACTAGTATTTACTATTCTTATTAGAGCCATTCTACTGGGTGTGCACTGGTGGTTTTAATTTGCATGTTCCTGAAGGCTTTATGTTGAGCACCTTTTCCTGTGTTTACTAGCTATGTGTGTACATTATTAGGTGAAACGTCCATTCAAATCCTTTATTGTTTTCCTATTGTTTGAAAAAAAGCTGTAGACAGCCCTGGCTGGTGTGGCTAGTGTGGCTGGTGTGGCTGAGTGCCAAACTGTGAGCCAAAGAGTCACTGGTTCAATTCCCGGTCAGGGCACATGCCTCGGTTGTGGGCCAGGTCCCCCATAGGGGGTGCTCGAGAGGCAACTACACATTGATGTTTCTCTCCCTCTCTTTCTCCCTCCCTTCCCCTTTCTAAAAATAAAAAAAATATTTTAAAAAATAAAAATAAGCTGTAGAGAAAGTTAAGCAATGGAGAAGTCCGCAGGCGTGGGTGATGAGTCACCCGTGAGCGTGGAGCCAGAGGGTACCGGTAGCTTGTGAGATGCAGCATCTCTCCCTATGACATGTTGTCACATGTGAGAATGCCCCTTGGCTGGGGCATGGAAGCGGTAGGCAGGCATTTGGGCTCCAATACCCTCCTCAGCAGTGCCCTCCCCTTGCGTCTCCTCTTCTCCCTCTCCTCTGGGCCCTGCCAGAGTGCGGCCACTCTGTGGTTCTGGCTTTGTTGTTGCTTCTCTATCCACTTTGCAAGGTGCCCCCTTGAACTTTGTTTTACCTCTGGGTCTGCCTGTCGTCAGCTGGTGTGAATAAGTCAAGGTCTCCTCCCGCTTGGTATGTTGAAAAGAGCCAGGAGTCTTGTGGTCACTCATTTGGAGTAAGTAAGCCCAGCGAGTAGATTGAGTTTTCTATGGGGCACGGACAGGAGGTGCCCCCCGGAGGGAGTATGAGGGAGGAGGACCGCGAACCTGCAATGTGGTTGATAACAGGTAAGGGGCATCAAAAGACCGAGGACAGGAATTCCTAAGTGGCCAACTGAAGGCTCAGGAGGCTGACCTGGAGGAAGGGTGGGTGTGAGAACCCGTGTTTGGGCCACTGGTGTATGGGGCATAAATGTTTTCCTGAAAGGGAAGGAACAGACACCAGAGGGTTAAGTGGTCAGTAAGCACCAAGGTTCAATGATAATAATAAACCACTAATCAAATATTTATAACCCTTTTCATTACATATGACCTTGGGTCCACTGTGCAAGACCAATGTCTTGTGACGGTGAAACCGATGGGAGTCCGGCCCTCCGATGCATTTGTACCTATTGTGGAGCATTTATTAATTTTTTGGACCTCATGATTGTCAAAATGAAGGATGAATTTTGAGTACCTCTAGGATTTGGAAATAAATGATGTCACTTTTTAGCCAAGGTCATCCAAAGCTGTTTGTGTAGCAATTCTACTTTATCATAGAAGAGCTCAAATGAAACTTCAACTATTCGATACCCACCAGGTAACCTTGGAGAAATGAGTTCGTTGGTTAACACCTATTTATCGAGCACCTGCAGTGGGCCAGGCATGGGGGGATTTGGGTGCCATCCTCATGGTCCCTGCCTTGTGGAGCTGACATTAGAGATATGGCAGTAACAGCAGCTTTTCAGAGGTCGGCAGTGGCAAGGTGGACTGCATGTCACGAGCACATCGTGGATGACTTAACGCAGCCTGCATGTCATGCAGGGCAGCAGTACCCGCCTCACTAGGGGCATAACACTTGGCATACTGCAGGCTCTGAGAAAAGGACGAGGGTACACCAGGCAGGACCCCAGCGAGAAATGGCTGGCATTCTCATGTTAGAAAACACTGGAAGCGTTTAGTAAGGGGACCATTGACAAAGGGGTGGCTGGGTGTCAGGAGAGCACCGAGGGAGGTGCAGAGCCCTGGGTACCATGGTGGCTGACGTGTCACTGTCTGTAAGTCTGGTGGGGGCGGGGGAGGATGGAGTGGTTCCTAGAACCCGGAAGGAGAGGCTCGCTTTGACAGGAGGCGTGGTCTGTGGTTGACGGAGGCAGCACACTAAGGAGACTGTGAGCATGTGAACCAGGGGGACTCAGAAGTCAGGGGGCATGGGCAGGGACGTGGATGAGCAAACAGCAAACAGAAGGGATCTTTCCAGAGACAGGGAGGGTGACACAGGACTGGAGAAGTGAGCAGTGGCCAGATTAGAAAGAGATGGTTGGTTCGCATTAAGGAATGTGTGTTGTTGAAAGGCCACTGGACAGTTGTTGAAACATTTAAGCAAAGGAGTGATGTGGCTATATTATTATAGGAAGGTAATAAGGCCGCAGAGTGGAGGATGGGTTTGCGAGGGACAAACATTCTGGACTAGGGTACAGCAGGTCATTATAGCTCACCAGGAGAGGTGCCGGGAACCTCGACTAGGGCTGAGGAATGTGGCTGGAGAGAAAGGAGCCAATTCAGGATGTATTTAGGGGAGTCCAGTTTGGACAGCAGGGTGGATGAGCCTTTCACTGGTAAAGAGATCATTGCAGTTAGAGCAGTCTGGGGAGTGAGGAAGGAGCAAAGCCAAGTCCAGCTGTGGTCCCAGTCAGTTTGAAATGCCCGTGAATACATTCAGGTGGAGCACCAAAGTGCAGTTGGAAGTATGGGTCTACAACCCAGGACATGGACCTGGGGAGAGTGGAGAGTTTGCTCACTGATGATGAGTTAGACAGTGGGTATCACTGAGTTTTCTGAAGAGCAAGTGTCGAGTGAATTGAGAAGAGGGCCTTGGTTGGAACCCTAAAAAGTCCAACATTTTGGGGTTGGACCGAGAGAGGTGACTCAGTAAGAAGACTGAGAAGCAACGGCCATAGATGGGAGGAAAGAAAGAGGGACAGGGCAGGAAGTAGGCTAGAGTGGGGTGGGAAGTGACTGAGAAATGAAGCCCAGGGTGCTTGCAGCTCCTCAGGGCAGGCCTGCTGGGCATGGGGAGGAGAGGGAGAGTCTGGGGTGGGAGAGTGGGGGTGTCGAGGGGAAACCTACTCAGCAGGCAGGCCTGAGCATGTGGAGATGGTGACCAGTCAGTGGAGAATGAATGGTGGTAGAGAGGACAGGAATCCGGGAGGACCTGGATAATGAAGAGAAAGTTCGGGATGAGGAGGAAGCCAGAGGCTTGTCATTCTAAGAGTGCCCATCCCAGCTTTGTAACCAGGAAGAACAACCCCTGTGCTTCCATGAAAGGAAGGTGTGCAGACTTTGGGCTCTCCTGCTTCGCAACTGAACTCAGCTTTGCAAGGCCACACCTGCACTTGGGACTCCCGGGGGCCTGTCTGCCACCTCCTTGCGGACATAGCCAGAGGGGTGGCTTGCACCAAAAATGTTGTTATCTCCATTGTGACCCAAGTGAGAGAAGAAGGGATCAGATCCTGGCAGGCTGGTAGACTTGGTGGTGGTGGTGAAGCAGTTAAAGGGATTTTTAACTGACTGGATCCCCCTTTTCTCTATGAAGGGGGAGGGAAGACTCACTCCTGAGAGTGGGGGTCTGAGGCTGGGGGAGGTTAGGGAAGGTGAAGGCCATTTCGGAGAGCAGGAGAGGAAAACTCTCCTTAGAGATGTGGAGGGGTCTGGGCAGGTTAGTGACCATGCACCTGTTGTGACACAAATTTTCCCAGTTGTGTGATCTTTCTCCAACAGGGCCCAGACATGGGCATGAAGGTGGCTTTCCCCAACCTCCCTCCCTTCCTTACTAATCTGTCCAAGTTGGAGTTCAGTGCTTAAGTGTCTATATATTCTAGTCATTGCTTTCTCACCAAGTAACGCAGAGATCCAGTGATCACAGAAACACAAATAGGTGATGAACTATGAGGAGAAAGAGAAGGGAAAGGTTGGAGGCTTACGATTGCCTACTGGTGGGTGTGGCAAACACTCTCTCCGGAGTGATCGGCCTCTGTGTCCTGGTCTGCCGCATCGTGTCTTTATGCTACAGGTTCTCAGTAACCTCCACTGGTCACTTTAGTTACCCTTCGTTGGAGTCTCAGGCTTGGGGAGGGTGAGGGGGTGGCACACGTGCACTCGCATGGCAGGTGGTGTCTCATTCTTTCCCAGCTCTCTGGGCAAAGAGAGATCATAGGAAAGTCAAAGCCATCATTTGCATTCGTAAAGCAGAAGCCTCCAGCCACATCTTTATCGACCATATGGCAGATGTGCCGTGATCGTCTTCAACAACATGTGAGTTTTCAGCTGTGCAGCACTCATCCGAGACTCGGGGGAAGAAGGAGAAATTCGAGAATGAGCATTCCTTTTCCTCCTAGAAATTTACTTATTTGACTTACCTGCCGTTTAATACTTCTGAAGAGAATTATAGTTCGTCATGATTCTAAGTATCAACAAAAATGTGCCAAAGTGCTACTCTATGGAGAATTCTGTAGGTTGGGCGTTGCCTAGTTGACTTGTAGGTCATGGTCAGCTAGATAATGCTGCCACCTGCTCCAGGGTGTTCAGGTCCTAACCCCTGGAACCTGTGGATATTATCTTATATGGCCAAAGAGATTTTGCAAATGTGTTTAATTTAAGATTTGGGATGTGGAGAGATTATCCTGGATTATCTAGTGGGCTTGATGGAATCACAAGCATCCTTCTAAGAGGGAAGACAATCAGAGGGATGGGAAGACATGGGATGATAAAACAAGAGGTTGGAATGATGTGAGGGAGGGGTCACAAGCCAAGGAAGACAGCCTCAAGAAGTTGGACAAGGAAGCAGAGTTTTCCTGGCAGCCTCCAGAGGGTGCACTGGTCTGCCCACTCCTTGATTTTAGTCTCATGAAACTGATCTTGGACTTCTAGCCCCCATAACTGTAAGAAATGATTTTGTGTTGTTTTAAGCCACCATATTTGTGTTAGTTTGTCACAGTGGCAGCCAGAAATTTATACTGTACTATAATTTATTTTAATTTTTTTCTTGTGTTTTAATGATCCATACCCTGATAAAGTTACGTGATTGGCTTCTCTAGAAAGGGGGAGATGATACAAGTAATCAGCTTGAGTTGACATGTTAGCTCCCATCTCAACCCCCTGGCAGTGTGGATTCAAAGTTAGTGAGGAGGCACCATCCCATTGAAAGCCCCGGGGGTCTGGTCCCACCAACCGCACTCACTCCAGAGTATGGCAGATGTTCACCTGCAAACACAGACTCAGAACTGAGTCAGTGGAATTTTTCTTTGGGTCCAAGCTATCTCCTGACACATATGACTTAATAGTGTCCTTTGCCTATAAGCATAGCTGCTGATATCTAAGAAAATATCAATGTAGGGTAATGACATTTGTCCAAAATTTGCCAATTTACTCTTGGAAGTAAGATATTTTGATTGTTTAGGCTATAATTTTATAGAATTGGGAATAATTTTACCTCTCATTCATGTTAAAGTTTTTTATCTAAATTGTTCCAGTTTCTAATTATTTTAAATTTTTTACAATGCTGATGATCATTTTTTTTTCTAATTCTGAAACAATAGATATAGAATGTGTAAAATCTGTAAAAAAAACTCGAAGCACACAAGCAAAGCCAAAGCAGTTGTAGTTCTAAAATGTAGAGATAGAAACTGTTAATATTTTGGGATTTTTGTCAGATATTCACTCAAGTTAGGTTCCTCTCTTTTTTTTCCTGCTTCCATATCATTCTATTTTATTATAAGTATCTTCTACAATTGACTTAGCCAGTCCTCCTCTTTTTGTGAGTTTAGGTTGTGCCTGGAATTTTTTTCGTTGCCTGTTCATCTGCTTTGCCCATTTCTGTTTTGATATATGATTTGAAGAATAGGTTTGCAAACTTTTTGTTGCTGTGTGTTAGGGTTATTTTTTTAACAGATATGTAAAATTTTAAAGGTCATTTTTTGCAGTATAATTTTGCTTACAGTGAGCTTTTTTGATATATACATATTATTGAATTTTATGTACTCTGTTTAACTTTTTCTTTTTGGGTGTATCTGTGGTGATTTCTGTTCTTTATTCGTTATACATTGATTTTCTTCAATTCTGACGGTGTACCAGAACTTAACCAGCTTCTCTTTTTAAATCAGATGGGGCAGTGGTCTTTCTAATTTTTAGCCTACTACTTAGGTCATTCTATGCTAAGAATCACTTTTTTTTTTTCCTTTAGCATATTTTTGACCCCAAGTCTCCTCTGTTGGCTAATTTGACTGTTGGCCATGTAATCTTATCTTTTAGCAGCTCTAGGCTGAAGTCAAAATATATAATGATCAATATTATGTGAGCCTGTGAGTGTGCACCTACTTATATTGTGAATTAAATACCTATGAAAGATAATTTGCATCCAATGAAGAGTCTTCTTTACCTCTACATGATCATGAAAGAAAATCCCTGATACGTAGCTTCCGTTTTCCACATTAAAGTGATGTCCCTATGCTTAACAACGTAAGCTGATAAATTAGAAAAAATACCAGATCCTTTCAATTGCATTAAAATTTGAAGAAAAAGTGATTTTTTTCCTAACAAGGCAAGGAAAAAAACAAAAACAAGCTGAAAAAAAGCTGGGCTTCTGGAGTTTCCCATTCAGCTCTTTCTCTGCTTATGTTCCAAACAATTGCGTTAAAGCAATCCTCAACAAATGTGTTTAGAGGCTGCACTCCAAAATACTTCCTGGTAATGAATTCTACATAACAAGCATGCTCTTTCCCCCGGCTGTTTGAATTTCAACTATACATTTTGCAGTAATTTTGATGACTTCATTTTGAAACAGTTCTTAACAGACATTTAGGAAATGTCTCATGTCATGAATTTATTCATAAACCAGCCTGTCAAAAACCTTCACTTTCCCTGGGGAGAACGTATCTGAGATGCTTGGGTAGCTGTTCGACCTGTATCATCCGCCATCTTGGAAGATCATGACTCTTCCATTACTACTTGGATGTGCTGGTTTAGCACCACTGGGTTTTGGGACTGGGTAAGGGTTATAGTCCTCTTCTAATTATCATGATAACTTGTGCTTGGGAAGCTGTGGTGTTTACTCTTATGGTGAATGGTCAGTGTCACTCCTCAAAAGGTGATAAACCACTAATGGGATCTTGGAACAGGAGAGTAAAGATAACCACAACGTGCCATTTTGTTCACATGCTAACAACACCTAATGAGGACTAACAGGCTCTAATATTTATTTATTCAATGACTAAGTCATTGGGTTGTAAACAAGAGGTCAGCATAGCCAGCAGTGAGTGGGAAGCGCTCCATTGAAAGATGTTATTTTGTGGCTAGAGAAGGTACTTGAAAGTTTTATAATAATATCATGGTGGTTACAGCACATGGTTCTTCCCCCTCTGATATCTGAGGGATGAGGAAAATAAGTACATGCTGGTGCCTTTCCATTTCCAACTGATGGCCCTTTGATCTTCCCCTTTCATGAAGCATAGCTGTTGTGCAGGAGTGTTAAGCCAGCACTTCTTACACATCAATGTGAACAGACATCACCTGGAATTTTTGTTAAAAGGCAGATGCTGGAGTGGGAGGCTGATATTCTGCATTTTGAACCAACTTCCAGGTGATGCTCATGCAGTCACCAGTCCATGGACCACACCTGGTGCAGCATGCTGATTCCAGCTTGCAGGATGGAGGGAACAGAGCCCACCAGAGTAGACTCAGGGCCTCTTCTAATAACAGGGCACGTGTTTAAGGGGGCAGAAGAGTATGATGGATAAAAGTGTAGGCTCTGGGTGGGAACTCCAGCTCTGCCATTGCTAAGTTTGGGGTAGTAATAACCCATTCCCAAATCTGTATGGTCAGCAATAACAAAGATTTATTTTTTGATCATGTGATGGAGGTATCAGGCTGAATATTGGCCACCAATCTCATTCAGAATCCACCCTGAAGGCAGCCTTATCTGGAGTGGATTCCCTCATATCTGTTGGGAACCTGTAGTGTCTCCTACAACTTCTGCTTGCATTAGCATATGTTATGTCTGCTCACATGATATTGGCTAGAGAAATCATATGACCAATATGAAGTCAGTAGGCAGGGAAGTAGACTCCTCCCACATGACTGTAGGTGTGGAGGTATCAGGAAAGGGGGTGAAAAGCTGGGGCAAGAACACAGTCTTCCACAGCCACCGGGCAGCTCTGTGCTCTTGTTATTTTCACAGCGTAGTTTCCAGAACTGAATGAGCTGAAATGGATAGCGCAGGGTACCTGACACATAGGAGAAGCCTAACAAGAGTTTGTTATCATAATTGTTATTGTGTTTGTTCTTATTCTTCACCCTGATCCTCATTGCTGAGTTGTTGCATCTTCCAGGCAGAGGAAGATCCCCCTCCCTGCCTTCTATGACACCTGGGACATGCAGAGGCCTAGCATGGACCATGAGATTAGGTCACCAGAGGCCATTTGGTCAGTTAGGCACTCACCTGCCTTTGTGGTTGGTGGGTCATCACACAGTCAGTTATTTCCAAATAATGTCAGCCAGTGGATTACTCTTTCTTCCCATCACATATTTTGAGTATGCTATCACTTGATTTCTCTTGTCTATTCTCATATTTTATCTTATGACCCATTCTTTGATCATTTATTCTGCCGATATTTATTGAGGATCTAGTGTGTGCCAGATGTTGTATGGGGAGCAGATGCAGATATCTATCTATCTGTCTGTTTGTCTGTCTACCCATCCATCCATCCATTTGGTCTGTTCAGAAGCTATCCAGCAATGCAATATGGAAAATAGAGACATTTATCGAAGAAGATACAAGATATGAGAAACATTGTACACAGGACAATGACACCTCAGTCCCTTTCAAAGTAGGCACTTTGTGACTTCACACAGTTCTCCCAATCACCATCAGCTGCCCCATTGTATTTTCTTGAATCTCATTGATGGTCTGAAATCTCTTCCCTTTTAAAGGTTATTTTAGTTTTAGGAAAAGCCAGAAGTCACAGGGCACCAAATCTGGGCTGTAGGGGGGCTGAGTCACCTAGGTTATTTGATGTTTTGCCAAAAAACTCTGTATGAGACATGATGCATGAGTGGGTGCGTTGTCGTGATGAAGCTGCCAATCACCAATTGCCCATAACTGTGGCCTTCTGAATCATCTGAATAGTTTCTGTAGAGGAATGCTTAAGCTTAACACAAAATTTGATTCATATCCATTGCTCTACTCACTCAGTCATTTTGAATGTGACAGCCACATGCTCATCCAACTGGCATCTACCACCCCCGCTGACTAGTACAGTGAAGTCATCGTTGTTCATGTGTGTGTATTCCAGTCCACTCTCCTCGGCTGCCAGGTTTCATCGATGCTGTGCAAACCATTCTCCTTATATCAACGATGGCTGGAATTTTTCTGGACAGGCTATATATACATATATAGAGATAGATATAGTATAGATATGTCTGGTATAGTTACTGTTGAATGAGCAGTTATGAGAGTCTGCCGTGTGTAAGCCCTCGTTCTGACCATCCGATTGCCAAGCGCTTGTATATGAGGCTGCAAAGGTGGGATCAAGCCTGAAGAAATGGGAGCATGGGAAACTTGGGAATGTTCCGTGAGTCCAGGGGAATCATTACGGGCCCGTGAGCAGGGCAGGTACATTACCAGGCGAGGGGGAATAATGCATTCATTTTGAAGAATGAACTTGTGCTGCAAAACGGATAACCAGACAGAGGCACCGGGAAAAGGTTCCCCATAGTCTGCACGCCAGTCAACCAGCTCAACTAGCCGAGGGTCCACTACATAATGTGGGTTAAAGACGTGTCAGTCTCAGTGAACCGAAGGGAGAGTGTATACAAAGACACAGGAGTCCTTAAAAAATGCTGGAGGATGAGGTCTTTCTTCCTGCAAGGGCTCATCTTACCAGGTGGGTTTTTTTTTTTTTTTCCAGTTTGACTAAGAATAGGCAGACTGTATCCGTCGACACTCTGTTTTTGGAGCTGCACATTGCAAAACAAAGTTAATGCGTTAAATTTCACTGCGATTTAAATTGATGCTGCCTGACCGCCCAGAGGCCCGTGAAATGCAAGTGTGGTGGCCCAAGCAGCCGCGTCTGCTGTTGCTTAATGATAGAAAAGATTTGAAAATCAAAGGCACTGGCTCAGCCTCACTGTGCAGCAAGGAACAAAATCGAATTAATAATGAATAAGCTGAATAAATAATTTAAATATATCACTTACTGACTCTTTATTGCTCAACACTTGAAAAATTATTTCAATTAGAAACTTAAGCGGAGTTTGATAGATGGCGAAGAGTGTGCAGCTCAAGATAAATGTAAATCCCTTTGTGATATAAAAATTTGATTTGGCAGGATGAGGTCTATTAAAAAGAAATTAATAATCTCCAGAAAAAAAAGAGGTCACGCCAAGAAAGGTTGGCCTTTTCCCACAGAATATTACTTATTTTAAGAGGAAAAAAAATCAATAAGCTTATTACAGAGATACTTTTTTTTTTTTAAGACAAACCACAAAATACTAACCGCCAACCTCCCAAGCTACAAAACTAATAAACCTTTGTTTCTTGGGTTTTATATTAAAATCCTAGAGTGGGACTCACTTCCTTCTTGGTGTGTGTTGACCTTGTAAAGCCCAGCAGAGCAAGCGGGTTTCCATTGGCTGCACCTGCAAAGGGAGGGATTTGCCTGGCCGAAGCCACCACACTGGGCATCATCCAAGACAAGAGTGCCTTAGAAAGTTGGCTTGCTCCCTGTGCTTCTGTGTCCCGGAGCTGCCAAGCCCTCCCTCCACCATCGGGAACAGAATACTAATTAACAGGAGCACCAGCTTTGGTACATTCTATCTGAACCCCAGAATCCTCCTGGTCACAAGACTTGGGGCAGTCACCGCTAGTTGATCCGAATAGGGGGGTGCCGGAAAGCCTGGCTGCCATCTGTCTGAGGACCAAGGAACTAAGAATCTGGCACCATCTCTGTGGCCTATGGACAGTTTGCATTGTCTGTTAACTACAAGCACACATCTATCAACTTAGGTTTTAGTTCAGGCTGTAGAAAGTTCTTTCTGTTCTGTCTGTGGGCAATAACGGCCAGAAGTAAAACTTTAAGGAAATGGAGTGACATGTGTAGTCTACCTCTTGGCCCTACAGACACACCCGAGGGAACTAAATCTGTGCTAGGAATCAGCTCCCCTCCTCCCTCCACCCTGTAATGAGCGAGATTCTCATCACCCAACAGAAAGCGAACACAAAGCCGGGCAACAGCTGGGCCTCCCATGCCAGCTGAGGCGGTTGTCAGCTCATTTTGAAAGTTGCCAGAAATTCTACAACGGGGATTGAAAACGGATGTTCTTCAGTCCATGGATATGTTTTGGTTGCACAGTTGGGTGTTTATTTCTTTAATTTGCCTGTGTAGGTCCCCTACTCTCCAGAGGCCCCAGGCTCCTTCACTGCCCATCATGATGATCCCAGCAACGTCTGAAGACAATCAGCACTGTGACTCCGGTCAGCAGACTTCTGTTCAGCAGACTCCTTCCTCATTGGCAGTCACGTGCTTAGTCCTCCCTCCTGTTATGGACTGAAATGTGTCCACCCCAAATTCCTAATGGAAGCCCTGTGCCCCCAATGTGACCGTATTTGGGATAGGGCCTTTAAGGAGGTAACTAAGGTTAAGCAAGGGTGCTGGGAGTGGTGAGGGTGGCGGGGCCCTAATCCAATAGGCCCGGTGTCCTTATAAGAGGAAGAGACACCGGGGGTGGGGGCGTGTGCACGCAGAGAAGAGGACGCAGCGAGAAGATGACCATGGGCAAGCCAAAGACAGAGCTCCCAGAGAAGCCAGCCCTGCTGGCACCTGGCTCTTCGATTTTCAGCTTCCAGAATGGCAAGGATTAAATGACTGTGGCATTATTTGCTGCAGCATCCTGAACAGACTCTGACACCTCCCCCTCTCCTGAAGCCATGGGCGAACCCCAGCACCTCTGCCCAGGGCCGAGGTGAGACCCAAACCAGGTGCTCTGCCCTTGAGGAACAACTCACGCTTCTTCATGTTTCTCTTGTTCTGAGCATTAAAGAATCGACCGGATCCCTGAGCAAGGGGACCCACACCTGAAAGTCCGGAAGACCTCAGGGCTTCTCACCAGAACCTGAATTTTTGAAAGGGCGACAGACAGCATTTTTACATTGAATGTTGGTTAGGAAAGGAAAAGATAGTGCGTTAAAAGTAGCTGTGTGCTTTCCCAAGCCTCTCACCTCCGCCACGGTCCCCTGTGAAGGAGATCCCTGTGTCGGAGGGGAGGCCACCACCGTGAGGATTCCTGGGCAGCCTGGGCAAAGGGACAGCAACAGTGGAGGGCCCAGCAAACCAAGGAGTTTTATACTGGGAAGGGCAGAGCATCCCTGTGGAGAAGGGTCCTTATAGGAGCGAGAGAGAGGCAGAGGGGAGGCAGAGACAGCTCATTTGGAGGACTTGGGATGTGATGGGAGAGCAATCAGAGGATCAGCAGCTGAGTGCACGCGTGTGTGTGCGTGTGTGTGCGTGTGTGCCCGCACGCTCTTTCCCTCCTCGATTTATCAGGGCCTCTTGGAAGACAGATATCAATGCGCATCACCCTTCAGTCATCCCTGGGAGTGCTCGTTCAGGTTTCTGCTTCCCTCAGCCAGTCAGCACTAAACACATTTCCCTAAAATGCCCTCCCCATTACAGGAATCACCAGTGCATGTTCTGGACGAATAACAAACATGAGTGGAATATTTACTATTTATTTGTTATATGATCCCTAAAAAATTGATAGACTCCATGTAAGTTATTGGTTATGCTGGATCCCGTAGCATCCCAGACATGCCAGTCCTCTACAGCACTGGAAACGCCACACATTCACTGTGTGTGGACACCCCCCACCCCCCGTGACTACCGTTCTTCCCACAAGTCAGCCAGCTCCAGTGGCCTGTTCCCGTGCTTCCACGCAACAGGATGGTGGGAATACAAGCGCCAGAAAGCCTGGGTGGAGATCATTTACACAAATGCATCCCGCGTCGTGTTCTTTAGTAAGATTTCAAGCACATACCTGGATGAGGAATTCTGAAAGTAATTCTCTCGTAGACAGCAAAACAAGCTGCCAGGGTCACGATGAGTTCCGTTACGTGTAAGAGAAATTAGACTTTAATCAAGGCCTATGAGAAAAGCCACCTCTAATAAGCTCAAAAAAGGTAAACATTCACGTGGGGAGCAGGGTTTTCACGGAAAGGGTTGAGGCTCCTGTGGATTCTGGATAGTGGCTAGTGAACCTCGGATGGGGGGAAGGAATGAGAACCGCTCATCTGTCTCTTCACTGAGCCCTACAAGCCAAGGCTCACCCCTCGCTGGGAGTAAGAAACAAGACCTGATGATGCTACAGCGGCTGGGCCACCAATCCGAGCCTTCAGATGGCGCCTGTGTGGTCCAGGCTCCCAGCACTGAGTCTGGGATGAACATCTGACTTAAGAAGTAGAGCAGAAAAATCAATCTACTCTTCTGCATCATGTGTGACATATTAATTACCTAGGCAGCTTCTCAGGACAGAAGGAAGCAGCTGCTATGATTATGGAATTTTGTCCCAATTACTGACCAAGCCGCACAGTGACTTCCGTGTCATTGTCATATCTCACAGGCCTACTGCGCTGCAGAGCAGGGGCTAGGCCGCATCTGTTGTCCCACTCAGATCATCGCTCCCTGGCTGTCACTCTTTCTTTGGAACGACAGGACTAAGATTTGAGTTATTCCCCCACATTGTGATTCGTTTTTATCTCAGTTGTTTTTGTCCACTCTCAGGGGTCCTTTCTCATCTCCCTGGTTGTCTCGATGCTTCTCCGGTGTCATTCTGTCCCAAAGGGTGATCCGCTCTCAGCTGCTCTGTCAATGCCCTCCCTGCAGACGGTGTGCAGCATCCTCTAGTTTTCCCAACGGACAAAATGAAGCATTTATAGTAAAGTCATTGTCACAGTTTCTTAGTAATGTTTTATTATTGTTTCAACTTGAGTACCAACTACGTTCCGGGCAATGACATAAAAATATTAATCTTTTTCTAGTAGAAATTCTAGACTTTGATTCTGACTGCTAAGTGGACAATAATTCTTTTATTGGTTAAATCTAGAACTATGGTACTGTTACATTGTTACATTACACCACAAAACCATGTAAACATTGCTAAATTAATCTTTGTGGTCGATTACCAAATATCCTTCCAGTAATCTGGTTTAAATTAAAAGTTGGATTATGGCTTTAGATTTAAATCACCATAGAATCCCTTCCATATGTTCTTCTAGTAAGTGGATTCTGATGTTAAAACAAAATCCACATGTAATGTTCTCCAGGGCATCAGGCATATTGTGTGCCCAAATCACTGAATTTATAGGACATTGGTGTTTGGAGAATGTGGTTAAAAATAGCTATTGCCAGAAGTCATCTAATATTATTCGTTCTAGGGCAGGGAAGTTGGACGCAATAACCAGCCATCCAAACCCAGAATGAGTCCCAAGAAAGAGACCAATACTGGCAAGAGATGCAACAGTTTGAACAGGTTGTGGCCCTGTGTCCGTTTCGGTTGGGCAGGCCACGGTAGTGCTTCCTCCTGGGAGGCTTTAAAATGAAAGTTCTTGTCTCAGTACCAGAGGTGCCCTCTCACCCCAAGCGGAGCCAGACTGATTTACAAACGAGATGCAATAGGCAGGGTCCCATCTCTCTTGCCAGAATTTTCATTACGTTGCCCTTTAGATTAAAAAGAGATGATCTGTGTTGGTCAAACACTTATTTTTATTCAGAACACAGATAGGGCTTTAGAAAAAAAAATTCCATACCTACTTGTGGGATACTGTTTTCTTAGTGAATAACATGCATTCATTTCAGAACTAAACACATTTAGTTTGTTGTGAACATTTAAGGAATTCTTGGAAGAGGTGAGGGAAGCGGCAGGCGTTTTCGATGCTGGTGTTAATTTGCTGGGGCATGAGACAACGCACAGGCAGTCAGCGCTGCACAGCAGCACGGACCGTCCCTGGGGGTCGGCTTTGCCGGTCAGCAGGGGTGCTCTCCCTGCCTACACAGCCTAGTGCCGGGTTCCGGTGGCTGCTTTTCCTACCTCCTGTTTGCCAGGCACCATCACCTCCAACTGATTTCTTCCGCGTAACGTTGGGGAAGGAGCGGAGAAGGTGAATATTATGGCCTGATTGTTCCCACGTCTTCTGGGTCCTGTGCTCCCACTCCCCCGAGTCTATGAATGGGCAGAGTGCTGTATCTGAGTATGCTAGAGTGGCTCCCCCTATTGACTGCACGTTAATTTTGGCTTGAGCGATCATAACTGTAACTGTGAAGGTCCTGTGTTATGTGGGACTACTTGGTACGTAGCAGGAATTCAATGAAGAGGCTCGGAACGGGTCATTGACGGTCAGTGTATGTGCCTCAGCCACCGTGAGTGGATTCTAAGAGGGGCCCCTGTCCAATTTTAACCAACGCAAGACAGCCCAAGTGACTTGACGTGACAAGAAAGGTGCCTCTTTTTTTTCCTTTTTATTGCATTTATTAGGGTGACACCGGTTAACAAAATGACACAGGTCCCAGGTGCTCAGTCCTACAACACGTCACCTGGGCACTGTGCTGCGTGTGCACTGCCCCAAGACAAGTCTAGAAAGTCTTTACGTGAGAAATGGTGGCGGACATAAGTCCCAAGCACGACACAAGCAAGCGATGTATCCATTCAGACCAGCCATTTAGCGATGATGGGAGGGGGTGGCTGAGGTCCGCTGTGTGTCTAGGCCAGGCCATATATGACTTTTATGTACTATATGGCAGTGGCATATCAATGAAGACAGGTAATTTAGCAGGTGCATCTGATGTCCCAGGTCTGGAGGCAGCCTTCAAAATGTTTTGTGACCCGCTGAGGGACCGGAGTGCAAGCTTTACATGAAAAGAAAGAGCACGTATGGATGACTCACAGGCATGGACAATGGTTTGGGAATGGACTGTGGGAGCAGGGGGTGGGTGGGGCGGAGGAAGGCAAAGGGGGAAAATTGGGACAACTGAAGTAGAACAATGATAACAAAGAATAAAAAAATAAACTCGGTGTTGTATTTGAAGGCACCTTACACCCCACATTGTGGGGGCTTCCCCCTATGCAGTAGGGGTCTGCTGCACTGTGGCAACTCTGGCTTTTGTGAAAGACTTTCCCAGCCTGTATTTCATGGACTAGACCTATATGACCTTTATAAACAAGCAAAAGAGTCCACACCAGGGGAAGCTCCGTGATCGAACATGTTTTTAAAAGCGCCGTAGCTGGGCAGGCTCGGTGCTCATCCTGGCGGGTAAATTGCTAGCTGAGTCATCTTGGGAAAATCAGTTAGCCACTCTGAGCTTCAGATTTCCAATTTGAAAAATGACAATTCTAATTTTCAGTTTCGAATGATTACACATGTTTATAGTTACCACTAGGACAGAGCCTAAGCAAGTACTCCACAGATATTAGTTACCATCCTTATTTTTATTTTGCGCCCCCACACGTTGCTGACTCACGGGCCTTGCTGCAGACGCAGGGACTCAGGGTGTCGTGAGAGGAACTGCGTTCCTGAAGTTTTTCTCTAGGTGATTCTTTCAGATGAAATAGTGCCATGTCAGCAACAAGGGCAGGATGTCATCTTAGTGGAAACACTGGTAGGCCCGTGTATAGAGGAAAGGCTCACACGCACACTGTTGTCCTTGGCGGTTTGATGACGTGACCGTCCCTACCCCTCTGACTAAGATCTGAGGAGAGGGACGTGTCTTGAACGCCCAGTGCCTCCCTTGTCCTCCCACGGGAAGGTCAGTGCGTATTGAATGGCTGACGGACTGACTGAATGGCTGACGGACTGAATGAACGAATGGACTTTTGATTTCTCCGGACGTCTCATGAGATGCCACGCCGCGGAGTTTGGGGTGAGTCAGAAAGACATGTACGGGGTTAGGATTTAGGTGGCACACGAACAACAGTGTTTTCTGTTTCCTGTGACTGAAAGGTTTTTCCTGTTATTCCTGTGATTAGGGTGCTGGCCTGTGGAGGTCATTCCTGCCCTTTATTTTAGGCCAGCGGTCCCCAGCCTTTTTGGCACCAGGGACTGGTTTCATGGAAGACAATTTTTCCATGGACTGGGGTTGAGAGGATGGTTTCAAGATGATTCAAGTGCATCACATTCAAGCTCACGCCCTGCTGTGAGGCCCGGTTCCAAACAGGCCTGGGCTGGTACCAGTGTGCCGTCTGGAGGTTGGGGACCCCTGTTTTAGGCAACTTTAGGAACATGTTGGGGCCTAGAAAGGCAGTTTTCCATGAGAGTGAGTCCATAGTTCATGGAAGGGAGCAGGGGCGGGTCCAATGAGCTCTTTGCTTACAGCATTTTCTTACTTGATGGCATCCCGACTCCTGGAGAATAATCAGAACCAATCAGGAAGGTCCTCAAACTGAGGTTGCTTGCAGACGCGTGTGTAAGGGGTGCGGGGGGAGAGGGTGCAGGTTCCTGTTTACGGCTCCGAACCTTACTTGGAATGCTTGATGTCTGTGCTCAAAACAAATGGCCTTGCCCTCATATAAATTTATTCCCACTTTGATTGCATTGGTCTCTAGTTCCAAACGTCTGGTTCAGCATCTTTCAGTTTGTTTGGAGACTATCTTTCTGTGCATTGAGACTTTGTGAACCAGAGGACAAAACAGTGTGTCTTAAGTGGGGAACCAAAATCACTGCATTAATAAAATATGCCATGATATGGCCTCCACTAGAATGGATGTGCTTATGCAAAGATTCTATTAAGAAATGTTGACTCATTTCTAGAAATCCATCCCCAGCATGTTTTATATATTTTCTTTTTTTTTTTTTAAGATTTTTATTTATTTATTTTTAGAGAGAGGGGAAGGCAGGGAGAAAAAGGGGGAGAGAAACGGCAATGTGTGGTTACCTCTCACGTGGCCCTCACTGGGGACCTGGCCCGCAACCCAGGCATGTGCCCTGACTGGGAATCGAACTGGGACCCTTTGGCTCCCAGCCCATGCTCAATCCACTGAGCTACACCAGCCAGGTTTTTTTTTTTTTTTTTTTTTTAATTTTTTTTTTCTCATAAAATAAGGCATGTGAGTGAACTTATTAAAAAAAACTTGCCTTGAAACAAATTTTTTTCATTAAGTCCCCAAATACTGTATGTTCATTAGATTATACATAGAGTCATATTTGACCTTCGCAGTATTTTCATGGTGAAGTGAGGAGAGCAAAGCAATTTGAGGAGAGCAAAATGGTGTTCCCCACCACCTTGGGGAACAGGCATCTTAGGAAAGCGATGGGTTCGTAAGTTGGGCCCCTCAAAGCATTGCATCATTAGCTTTTCGACAGCTCGGTGCCAGTGGATGTGGGAAAGATGTTTTATGTGTGAGCGGTTCGAGATGCCACGCGAGCGTCTCAGACTGGTTCTATCCAGCTCGCCCTTCACTCTGGTTTTCTAGAGAGCCCCATTTAGGAGGCTTGTCCTTCACTGTTTGCCCCATGTGACTCCACAAATGCCCTTCCTTTGTCTCCCAATGGAGAATTACTTTTCCACGTCAAGTGCTTTTACAGAATGACCCTTCTCCCAGAGCAGAGCTGAGGCCTCCCAGTCTTCACTATTTCCCGCACACACATATGCATGCACGCACACCCCGCCTCCTGCTCCGAAAGCGCATGGCCAACGCTTTGTAGGAGCAACAGATATATTGCTCTGTGTGTTACTGCAATGGCACGTGTCACTGGTGGTCAGAACTGGAGGAACCAGTGACCCCTCCTCTCATGGTGTAAATCCACACTGGACGTGGGGGAAATCACATCCCTGCACTGGCCGCTGGGGCCGGCCGATGTGCTGTGGGACTGCCTCAGCCACGCCGCCTCCTTCAGCAGCATATTGCTGTTTCACTGGGCTCTTTCCAAGGCTTATTTTCATTCCTTCTCCCTCTCTTTTCTCACAGTAATTTGATTGTTCTGTCTGAAGGTCAGAGAACAATACCACTAGAACCACAAGTTGGCCCCCTGACAGGTTCCGGTCCCGTGGTCTGGACCTTTCTAAGAGTTGTTCATGACGGCAGGGGACTTCAGGGCTGCTGTGGTCAGCCTCAGGGCAGGTCACGGGACATTGTGACCTTCCTAGAACTTAATGAAAAGGTACCATGCAAGAAGAAGGGGAAAGTGTTACTATGGAGTTATTTTTAAAAACACTGATGGTGCCTCCAGAGATAAAGGTTTAATGACCTATTTTGTTTTTGTAGAGCTTAACTCCATGACTCACCTTGCACATGGCCTTGGAACTATTCCAATGCTGTGTTGCACATGTAGTCTATGCAGCTGCTCCGTGGATGAGTGTGCTGTGGCTGCTGAGACAGAGGACCACACACTGGGCAGCCTGAACCACAGAAATGTGGTTTCTTCCAGTTCTGGAGGTCGGAAGTGCAAGGTCAAGGTGTCATGGTGTTGGTCCCTCCTGAGGCCTCTCTCCTCGCCAGGTAGACGCCATCTTCCTCCCATGTCCTCGCGCACCTGTCTCTGTGTGTGTCTGTGTCCCGATCTCCTCTCCTGATGAGGACGCCGTTCATACTAAATTAGGGCCCACCCACTGGTCTCACTTCATCTTATTACCTCTTGTAGTGCCTCATCTCCAAATACAGCCCTATTCTAAGGTATGGTGAGTGAGAACTTCAACGCGTACATTTTGGGAAGACACTCACCAATCTATCATTCTTCATGTTTGGCTTTTCATTGCCTGAAATCTCAAGACAGGAAAACAAATTCTGGCCACAAAGAAGCAATCAGACTAGTGGTCCTTAAATGCTGTTGCTTTGGACTGTGACTGTCGAATTCAAAGCAATCTTCCTATGGAAAAGTCTTTCCTCTCTCAGGGTCATAGTCTGAACATACGTACCCAGAATTCATTCTCTACTTTAAGGTAGCACGTTTGCTCCTTCTTTGGGATCATAAAAAAAACCCCTAAAATTCCAGTCCCTTTACTTGTTGATTAATTGTTATTTCCTCCTCTGGATGGAAATCCTCTGGAGGGTACTCAGCGGCTGCTCCAATCAGAGCTTCCAGCCCCTGGTTATCCACCTCCCAACTGCTTGGACTTGGCAGTTTGGTTGTGATTGAGTACCACCAGCTCTCTCCTCGTGGGGGCCTCTGGGAAGCTGGGTCCATAGGGAAGAGCCTCTGGTGAATAATTAGGTAAACTTAATTGTTATAAAGCCAAGCCATTGCATTAGGATGTTTCTTCCTTATCCTTTTCTTTCTTCCATCTTTTCTTTAATCTCCCTTCAAAGAAAGAGAAGAAAATCTACGGTGCACCTCTGGTTTCAGCCTGGGACATTAACATTTGAAGATGGGACCCAGTGCGTCACTTCCTGCCAGGCTGAAGAGCCTTGTCTGAGCTCAAGACTCCCCAAGTGAGGGAAGCCATGCATGCAAATGACTGCAAAATACAGGGTCCGGCCCAAATAATGCCCCTTTTATTATAAAATCTGTTATTACAAAACCATGAGCATGCCATTCTCTAACATAACAATATCACACTCAAGCACACCATGTGACATTTCAGGTGAAAAGTTCAAATTAAAACTATAAGCTATGTCCTGGCTGGTGTAGCTCAGTTGATTGAGCGCGGGCTGGGAACCAAAGGGTCCCAGTTCGATTCCCAGTCAGGGCACATGCCTGGGATGCAGGCCAGGTCCCCAGTGAGGGCCATGTGAGAGGTAACCACACATTGCCGTTTCTCTCCCCCTTTTTCTCCCTGCCTTCCCCTCTCTCTAAAAATAAATAAAAAATCTTAAAAAAAAATAAAAAAATAAAACTATAAGTTATTACACCCACGTTATTACCCGGCCCACCACAGTCCCACCACAGTCAGACGGCGTTACTCCTGCGGGACCCTGTAGAACACTCAGCTCTTTGACGCTCCCCCCTCCCAGTGCAGACAGCAGCAGAGGGAAGGTAAGTCACTTGCCCACACTCACGTGGGCAGTTGGTAACACATCTGGTCGGGTAATAGCAATAGAGCTACTCCCACTCCGCCGTTTCCACAACTGCACCGGGTAAATGCGGGCACTGAGTATAAATAATGCATGACACAAATTTAAATGGAGGCCTCTGACTTCTTACATAAAAATGCAGATGGGTGACGGAAGACAGTTGGAAGTCTTCCCGGGCCAATGCTGTAGTAAATTAGACAGTATTCCAGAGTAATCCAAGGAACTGGCTGGGCCAGACTTCAGGATGACAAGTGGCGGCTGTGATTAGAACACGCTTAGGTCATTTGTGAGCAAATGTGAGGAGTACTGCAGTGACCAACCTGGATCACTCAGGAGACATCACAGCATGGTGGTAGGGAGCCGGGAGCCCGGAGCCAGCACGCCTGGCTTCAAATGCTGGCTGTATGGCTGAGGGACTGGGTGACTTTAGGCAACTTACTAAATTTTTTTTTTTTTGCTTCTGGTTCTGCACTGTAAGATGCGGTTAATAATGCTCTCTTACAATAATGTGATGATTAAATGAATTAAATATATAAAACTCTTAGAACAGTATGTAGCACACAGTAAGATCTACGTAAACATTGGCCACACTTACAGTTATCTGTTGGTATAATACCTCATCCTGATGTTTCTGATTTTCTAGAACATTCTAATGTTCATGTAGATAGTATGAAAAACGATGGTTCCCATCAATGTTTCTGACTGATGAGGGTCACCTTGTGGTGATCAGCTGATGGATCTTTGTCACCAGCCTCCTCAGCTGAGTCTGTGCACTTGAAAGATTTTTTTCTCTATCCTGTGTCTGCATGAACACGGCTGGGAAGTTATTTTTAAAAAACATTAAAATAATGCAAGCAGAGCTCAGTTTTGACTTTGTGCAAGTCCACATGCGTTCATCAAATTTCACTGACGCCTCAGAGTAATTACACTGGAGATGAGATCCAGGTGAGATGGTAAGAAGTGAGTCTGCGGCACGGGTCCCTCTGCCCCCGCGTGTGAATGTACTAAGTGACGAAGCAAAGACAGCAAAGTGCGCATGGGCAGAAACTAACAACCGGCAGGAGCTAATGGATGGATTCTAGAAAAGTGGGTCCTCTCCAGGTAGGGAAAGGTAGGCAGTCTCAGGAAACAGCTGCCACCCAGCAGTCAGCCCAGGAAGTTGAACGGGTGGTTTTGGAAACTTCAAGAACATCTTCACCTCAGCCAGATTCAGAGAAAAGCAGACTGTCAGGGGTTGGGGGATGTTAGATACAGCAAATAAAAAGACAGGATTCCCAGTTAAATTAGCTTCAGATAGACAGTAGATACTCTCTTATGTCAGTATGTCCCCAGCACTGCACGGGGCATGTGTTACTGTCCTAGAACGGTCCCGCGGGGCCCCCCATACTGAGGCTTAAACAAGAGGCATGCTCTCTCACAGCCGTGAGGCCAGAAGTTGGATCAAGGTGTCAGCAGGGCTGGTTTCTTCTAGGGCTGTGAGGGAGCATGTTTCATGCTTCTCTTGGCTTCCGGTGCTCCCAGGTGTTCCGTGGTTTGCAGCTGTGCCACCTGAATCACCCATGGCATTACCCCTGTGTGCATGTTTGTGTCTAAGTCTCCCTTGTAAGGACACCACTCATTTTGGATTAGGGACTAACCAATCTTACTCTATATGGCTTCATTGTAACTGTGTCTACAATGACCTTATTTCTACACAAGGTCTCATTCTGAGATCCTGAGGGTTAGGACTTCAGCATAGTCAAATATCTTACACATTTGCATAATGGAATTCTACTCAGCTGTAAAAAAGAAGAACATTTTACCCTTTGCAACAGTATGGATAGACCTGGAGAATATTATGCTAAATGAAACAAGCCAGTCAGAGAAATACAAATACCATATGACTTCACTCATATGTGGAATCTAATGAACACACCAAACTAACAAGCAAAACAGAGACAGACTCATAGATGGAGAGCAGATGACAGCCGGGGGGGGGGGGGGGGGTAGCAGGTGGAGGGATTGAGGAAAAAGGAAAAAGGACTCATGGACATGGACAACAGTGTGGTGATTTCCGGGGGACAGGGTGTAAGGGGACTAAATGGTAATGGAAAAAATATAATAAAGATTAAAAAAGAACTTAGGGGAGGAGATACAATTCAACCCATAACACACATGTTCCTATTTTAAAAGTATATGTTGTTTATCTGAAATTTAAGTTTAACTGGGTGTCGTGCATGTTCATTGGCTAAACCTGGCAACCCTAGAGGGAGGTTGGGTTAGTAGGTCACACAGGGGCAACCTGGAACCTTCTTACCCCTAAAAAGTCCTGAGGGAAGAAGTACTGGAGATAAACAGTATGTTTTTTATAGGTTTGCAGGGAAGAGAAGAAGGGAGTTAGCTAGACTGTACCTGCCCATAATTAATCCCATCTAGTGATAAACAAGCAGGTAGCAGAACACACTGGCCGGAGAACACAGTTGGCCACTGAGGCCTGTGGGCTGAGGCAAAGGGACGCTGAAAGCCCTTCTCCGACGCTCTTCACCTCTGCAGATGGACCGGGCCCAAGCCCAGGCTTTCTCCTCTCGTTTCTCCAGCCATAGAAGTAAAGGCAAGGTGACTTTGGGGGCAGCGAGGGGCTTACCATTTCTGGTATAAAATCTCCCAGGCCCGCTTTGGGGAGAACAATCTGAATCTCAGACTCACCCCCTCCAGCATGAATAGGTTCTGCCTCTGACCAGCTGGGGTGAATCTGGCATCGGAATACACACAGAGAAGCAGGGACTGGTGCTTCCAGACCCAGGTTCTTACAGACCGTCTGGGAGCAAAAGCACCCAAGCGACTCCCCCACCTCGGCTGCAGAACGACCTCAGCTTCAGAGAAGCACACGGAGTGCAAATCTCCTAGATACACGCTAGAATTTCTGAAAGGAAGGGCAGCATGTTTCAGGTGAAGTAGGAGGAGAAGCAGGAAAAATGTACCTACTCTAAAAGAAATAGAAGGTCTCGCTTGAGCTGCTCAAATCAAATGTGATTAGTATATGGAGAAATTACCTAGGAACTATGCAAAAATAATGCATAGAAAGAAGAGCAAAGAAACGTAGTGTGTAAAAGACATACGAGAAACCCATCTGGGAAGAAAAACACTCTGAAACAGAAGAAACTACAATGTTTTGTTTGTAAGAGAACTTCAAACAATGCAAAATGAATGGAAGAGAAAAGAAAACAATTGATTTAAAAAAAATATATGGTTACTAAAAAAAGGATGAGACCCAAAATGGCATGTTACAAACTAGTATATAAAGTAGACATAGCAATAAAGAAGAAAGACACTGATGGAAAGCTAGTTGATTTGGATGGCACATATTAGGTATGGAATTCTTCCTATGGTTAAAAAATAACCCAGCCACCTGCCTCCACAAAAACACAACAAAACAGAACAAAACAGCTGCTAACGACGGAATGTTTGTGTTCTTCCAAAACTCAGGTCGAAATTCCAACTCCCAAGGTGATGGGATTAGGAGGCGGGGCCTTTGGGAGGGGACCAGTTCAAGAGGGAGGAGGGGGCCCTCCTGGTGGGATTAGTGCCCTTATAAAGCAGACTCCGGGAGCCCCCTGCCCCCTTCTGCCCTGTGAGGTCACAGCAGGAAGGCACCTTCTGTGAAGGAAGTAGGATCTCACCAGATGCTGGATCTGCTTGGTGCCATGAACTTGGACTTCCGGCCTCCAGGACTGTGAGGAACTCGTGCGTGTTGTCTGTAAGCCACCCAGGCCCTGACACTCTGCCAGAGCAGCCAGGTCTCAGTCAGGACAGCAGGGCTCCGGAGCACTCTGACTTGATCACCCATCTCCAGACAGACTTGCACTTCTGCACTGTTGTGTGAACTTCTGCTTTTCATGTTTTTATCCCCCAGATGAGGCATTATTTTATCTTTGTCTCACTCAATGATATTTGTTGGGATTTTTACCTACAGTTTTGTCGTTTCATGTATATATTCCTACTTGGATCTCAGACCGTCCTTGCGAGATCACGTTCCTGTTTCTTGAACTTTGTCACTTAGACCCCCCTTTATTTCCAGACTCTGTGGTACGTTCCCTTAGTTTCTGTTCTAACTGTCCTTTCTTCGTCCTTTCCATGAAGGATGCTTGGCTGGGTACACAACTCTACCACGTCTGGTGTTTTCCTGCCCCACTTTGAAAGTTATACATCACCGTCTCTGGCTTTTATTGGTGCAGTTGGGACACCGGCTGTCATTTAGATTGTTTTTATAGGTGATTTGTCGTTTTACTCTGGCTGCATTTATCTTCTCTTTGTATTTTATGTCCTGTAATTTTATCAAAATGTGCTTAAGTATAAATTTCTTTTTATATACCCTACTTTAATTTATTTTAGTGTAGTGTGCTTTGGGGAACTTGACCTATCTTTTCTGTCAGTCCTGGAGATTTCGCCATCACTTTCCTTTTAATTATTTCCCCTCGTTCATTTTTATGTTCCTGAGATTCCGGTGAGATGTCTGTGGCCCTCTCATTGCAGTCTTCATTTCTCTTCACGTCACTCATACTTCCCATCGCTGTTCTATTATTGCCTTCAAAATAAAGGATCTTCTAGAATTCCTCGCTGGGTATTTATTAGAGAGAGTGATAACGATGATAGTGCTGACTTAGTTCTTTTTTTGTTTTTTTTTTTTTTTTTGCCCTGAATTATGTCTCATCCAGGGTTCAGGGTCTCCCATTGATTTTTCTTGGTTATTGCCTTTTATGATGTGGGCTTTCCTTGAATGTCTAATGGCTGTTGACATGTATTTATATTCAAGTTTGAGCAAATAGGAAGAGAAACTGAAAACATGATGGAGGTGGTTGGGATTCATGGAATCCCCACCCTTGCTTTGTGGCATGGGGTCTGCACTTCAGAATCTGTTGAAATTTCTTGATTGCTGAGAGCTCTGCTTTCTTTGCCATCGTAATAGGTTCCCATTTTCTCTTAGCCCATGACTTTTATTGACGGGAAGGTTTGGGAGAGAAGAGGGGAAGGTTACAGACTTATTCTGCCATCTTGAATTAAAAGGCCAGAGTGATTTTTTTTTTTTAAAAAAGAAGACTCTTATCATATTAACCTCTTGCTTTAAGCATAATAGTTTCCCATAGAACAAAGACCAGGGTCTTTACCTTGATCTCTAAAGTTCTAAATAGCTTTCTTTCCACATGCACTGTCAGCCTAACATGAAGTGATTCTTTTTCCTTCTCCTCCATCCATGTGCCTCCAAACCCCAGAGTAGACAAAACTTCCCTCATAAATGGCCTCAGGACATCAAGTACCCTTTGTAGCACTTATCAGATAAGTAATTTTACTTTTGCCTCTAAGATTATCTGGCTAAATCTGTCTCACCCAAAAATCTAAATGCCATTAGGGTAGTGATTCTGTCTGACTTTGCGTATCATTTTATCCCCTAGTTTCTATTCAGTGAACAAATATTGAATAAATGAACGACAGGTGAGTAGCTGTAAGCTGATCTAGCTCAGTCTGTTTTTTCAGATTATTTAGATCTGAGATGAGTCCTTTAAGTGATTATAGCAAGGTGTTTAACTAAACTGATTCTCAAACTCATCTGAAATACAAGTAGGACTAAGTAATGATTAATGTGGCTTCTAGTATAAAGATGCTTTATTTATGTCTGAGGTTTTTAATGTGGTGTTACATATTTGGACTAATTCTATCTTCATAACTTGATGGCATATTATGTTGGCTCACTTTAATGTACTACAATGAGACTGACTCATATTACTGTAAGTTATGAGAGTTTATTGGATAGGATCCATTTGGGAGTGAGAATGTTAAGATCCTCAGATACATGACCAAGTATCAAGAAAAACAAACAAACAAACAAAAAAACAAACTGTTGCCCAGGTAGACCCTCTGTAAACTAGAACGGGTAGCAACAGAGGCTTCTAGACAGCTCCGGAGACCACGTCTCATTGACCCTTCGTGTGCAGGGCATGGTCTTCTGTTTGGTTCCCACCAGTAGCTTTGCATGGTTAGGTTTGGGGCATGGCCACTTTTATCTGTGTGCCTCTTACTACACGGCCCTCTGTGAATATGGTGAATATGCTTGTCTTTCTCTTTGCCACTCTGATGATCTTTGACTCTGTAGAATCTGAGAGAGAAAGAAATGCTTGGTTTTATGGCAAAACTCTCACGGTAGCCAAGTCTGGGGTGACTGTCCTCGCAGGATGTTGTAGAAAAAGGACAAGCATCTGAAGGAGCTCAGGGGGCTCTCTCCTGAGTGCCAGATGGGGTCTCAGCTGGCGCTTTCCCCCTGTTCCCAGTGGGGCCACTCAACCCAGTTTCAGTTTCCCATGGGACCAATGACTTCCTTCCCATTGGGGGAGGGGTGCACCTGAGCCCAACTTCCAGGGGATCCCCAAGGCTCCAAGGTGCTGGGCATCCCGCCCTCCCCAACAACTGCTGCAAACAGCTGGCATCTCAGCCCACACTGCCTTGGGCTCCAGTGTCCTGATTATTGCCCTGCTTTGCGGGATTGTGCTCACACTTGCCTTATAAGAGGGGAGAGCAGCATAATGGAGGGAACCTTCCTGGAACTCACAGCCACAATGGCATGTCCATCAGTGTCCTGCCCCAATGTGCCTTTCTGTGGGGTCAGAGAGATCAGGAACCCTGTGCCTTCTCTTGCTAACCCTGACTCGTAGGCACTTTTCTCAATTGTCTTAGTTTGGTGTAGTGGGTTGAATGGTGTCCCCCCAAATCCATGCTCACTAGGAACCTCAGAATGCAACCTAATTTAAAAATAACCAACAACAAAACAAAAAGACAATTGACCAAATGGGAGATGATCTTGACAAACAATAGCCGTGATAAAAGGTTAATATCTAAAATATATAAAGAACTCATAAAACTCAACACCAAACAATCCAATTTATAAATGGCAGAGGACCTGAACCGACACCTCTCCCAAGAAGACATACAAACAGCCAACGGCTATATGAAAAGATGTTCAGCTTCACTAGCTGTTAGGGAAATGCATGTCAAAACGACAATGAGATACCACCTCACACCTGCTGGAATGGCTGTTATCAGCAAGACAGGTAATGATACCTGTTAGGGAGGTCGTGGAGGAGAGGGAACCCTCATTTAGTGCTGGTGGGAATGTAAACTGGCACAGCCGCTAGGGAAAACAGTGTGGATGCTCCTCAAAGGCCAAGAATAGAGCTACCATATGACTCAGCAATCCCTGTCCTGGCTGTCTACCTGAGAAACTCAAAGACATGTATTTGCAAAGGTATATGAACCGCTATATTCATTGCAGCATTATTCACAGCGGCCAAGACATGAAGACAACCAAAGTGCCCTGTGATTGAGGATTGGATAAAGAAGATGCGGTACATATATTCAATGGAATACTACTAAGCTATAAGAAAAGAGGAAATACTGCCATTTGTGACAATATGGATGGACCTTGAGAATATTATGCTAAATGAAATGTCAGAAAAAGTTAAAAACCATATGATTTCACTAATATGCAGGATATAAAACTGACACTTGTATAAGCAGCAATGTGGTGGTTGCCAGAGGGAAAGGGGTGGGGGGTGGAGGGGACCTAACGTGGTGACAGAGGATGGCTTGACTTTGGGTGGCAGGTACACAGTGCAGTGTGCAGATCTTGTAGAAGTGTACACTGGAAGCCTGTGTGATCCTGTTGACCAATGTAACCCCAATAATTTAAGGAAAAATGGAAAAAAAAGAGGGTCTTCAGATCCAGGAAGGACCTGGAGGTGAAATCATCTTGGATTTAGGGTGGGCTCCAAGTTCAGTAATGGGCATCCTTGTAAGAGAACGTAGAGGAGATTTAGACACAGAGACACAGAGAAAAGAAGGCCATGGGAAGGTGGAAGCAGATATTGGAAGGATGTGTCTACAAGCCAAGCAATGCCAAGGTCAGCCGACGAACACCAGGAGCTGGAAAGGGCATGGTGTGCTTCTCCCCCCAGAGTCTCTGAGAAAACCCACCTACACTTCAGTTTCAGAGTTCTGCTCTCCAGGACTGTGAGATAAGGAATTTCTGTTGTTTTAAGCCTCCCATTGTGTGGTAAATGGTTATGGCAGCCCTGGGTACCTAATAGGGTTGGTTCCCTGGAGGCAGAACCTGAGAAGGGGGCTCCTGTGTAGGTGAGTGGAGGCTCCGTTGGAGAACAGCAGTGTGAGGAGCTGGGTGAGTCAGGAACATGGTTTCAGTGAGAGCCTGGACTTGGCCCATGTGTCCTACAGGATTTGTTCCCCCTTTGGCAGTGGGGCCAATCTTGTGAAGTTGAGGTCAGCCGGTTACTACTGACTCTGGGCTCCCTGGGAAGGGAGAGGCGTGTCCTTCAGGGTGAGCTTGGTCTCCCTGGGCACAGACACTCTCCGGGGCAAGCGGGCGAGGGGAAGCTGAGAACAGTGGTTGTAACACTCACGGGAGTCAGGAGATGGGTCCCCCGGTTTGGAACCAGCTCAGCAGAGGTCCCTCTGGGACAGGCTGCCCCAGCTTCCACCATGTCAACAATGATCTCTTAATCCAGATCCTGTCAAGTTGTGAAATTTGCTATAGGTCTTGATGGGTGACAAGTGCCAACCACTTTGCATGGCCGGAGATGCTTTTGCATGGCAAAGGGTATTGTATAGTGTGTCAACTGTCCGCCATTGTTGCAGCTATCTGCATCTGGGAAGGGGGCATCTCACGATTCAGAGGTGCAGGGAATTTGGCAGGAGAGGTTCAAAAGCCATAGCGGCTCTTGGGATGGACAGGGCTCCTGCTGCGGGGAGACTCGGGCAGTTCCTAAGTCTGCGGGAGCTCCACTTAGACCGTGAAGAGCAGAAGGGGTCAGATGCAGGTCTGATATGTCTTGAACTGCTAGGAAGGAGGCAGTAACCACTGCATTGCTTTTTCATCTATTATTCACAAAAATGAGGAATGAATTTGTGTTGACACAACAGGACATTGTATCAATCCTTATTAAAAAAATTCTGTATCTATTCCATCAATCTTGGCCACCTTATTTTGCGGTATCAGCCTATGTAGCATAAAATGAATATTTTTCATGGCCTCCTTCCCATTAGTGTGGTCACATTTTATGAAATAATATAAAGCATTCACATAAAGATGACATTATAAACTCCAATCTTCCTTTCTTTTTTTCTCTTCATTGTATGCAACACATGCATTTCCCCTGGAAATAAAACGTGTGTAAAATTAAATTACCTGGCGATTTTAGGTTGCCGTCCCAGTGTACCTACTTGGAATGCCTTTCCAAATCAAAAACAATTTTTGAGGCGGTAACAATAGCATCACAAATCAAACAAATTGGTTTCAGAGTTTTACCTAAAGTAATTGAGACTAAAAAATGCATAGTGCTGCTTCCCCATTATATCATCCTTCCATCTTCAGCTTGTGTTTGATTTACTTAGAAGCACAGTTGAGATGCAAATGAACCATGCACTGAGGGACCGAGACAGGAACTTCTGGAAACACATCTCTCAGCTCTGGTGTCAAGGAGGCACCGTGTCTCACACGGTATAGGTGCCAAGTAAGGAAACCTTGTTTGCAGTCCTAGGGAGCAGCACACACTTTCAAAACTCCACATTCCAGAAAAAATTTTAAAGGCATGCTGTTCTTGGAGATGACTTTCCCTGCTTTCTACGCCCAGGACGACCCCCTCCATCCAGTTTCCGCCACTGCAGCTCCTGACCAAGTTGTGACAGCAGCCAGAGCATGTGCCCAGGCCCTTGAAGGTCCCCCAGTGCCTGCTTACAAACCACATGCTTCTTGTGCCGGTGGCTCATTTCCTTGCACAGCCCCCTGTCCCTCCCGTATTCAGCACGCCCACCTGGCCCGTGTCCTACAGCTTCAAGCCGGAACTTCTCTCTCTGCCCAGGATACTCAGCAGCTCCCTGGCTGGCCAGTGCCCCAGCTGACCCCTCTATGGTTGGCCAGCCTGGAAGCGTCAGGAGCATTGACAGTTCTACATCATCTTTTCTAGAAGATTGCGCAGAAAATTCAAACGACTAAGAATATTTATGGGGGAACAAGTAGGTCATCACAGAGAAGTAAATGTCACCTTTTGTTCTGGAATGTCCCTGGTGTGTGTATGTGTTGGGAGGGCAGTGGGGAAATCTGGAACTGATCGTGGCCCCTTGGAGCCTTAGAGGAGGCGGCCGAGGGCAGGGCAGGACCCCGTGAGCCTCTGCGGTGTAGACTCCAGGGAGTCATTCTGAGCAGTGCCCTCCCCACTGCCCTCTAGAGGCTTTTTAGCCCCCACATGACTTCACCTTGACATCAAGAAAGGTCTTTACCTACCGTATTTTGTATCAATCCCTCTGATAACCTGCCCTTTTGGATAAACTTCGGCCATGTCTCACATAGACCTCTGCCTTCCACTTAAAAGGAAAAGCAGTGTTTTTCTCCTCCTCCACAAGCCCCTCCATCATTACCCCCAGACCCTGCTTACGGTTCAGTGCTCTACCTGTGCTCCTGGTACCTGCTGGCTTTCCTCTGATCACAGCCAGCGTGTTCCTTGAGAACCATGCCTCTACCTGGAACCCTTCCAGATCCCGCGATCAAAGTGCCTCAGTGCTTCGAACAGCAGATGGACTTCCGCCCTGACCAGGGAAAGACCGTCCCGTGATGTTTGCCAGCCTTGCAAACGCCTGGGAATGGAAACTGTGTGTGACGAATGTGGACTCGGGTCTGGTCTGTGCATTAGGCCCAGGTCTTGTCTGGTCACTAGTTATGGCTGAAGGAATTGCCGGGAGGGGCAGAGAATAATCATTTCTGTTTGAGGAAGACAAGATGTGACTGTGGCAAGCATTAGATCGGATAATGCCCATAAAATCATTTGGAACCCTGCATAAAAGTGCAGGATGGATATACCGTGTGTTACGAGGCTGTTCTCAGAAGGGTCACACCGCGGTCCCCAGAGGCAGTGTCACTTGCAAAGTAATGGGGCAGGTGGGCAGGTCCCCTTGGGTGGCCCAGCACCGCAGTCAATCTGCAGTGCTGGGTGGGCTCGGAGTGACCTTGTTTTCTTTAGTGAAGTCGCAGCCTATGTGGGAAAAGCATGGATGAATTTCTAAAATCCACGTTTATGTTGCTTGCCATTATTAGTCAACGTTGGAGTGTTTTATAAGTCATTTGTTACTTAATCTCACTTTTCGTTATTCTTTTTTTTTCTTTTTGAGCCTGTCACCAAACCGCTGCGTATGTAGGGAAAATAAGTGTGTGTGTGTGTGTGTGTGTGTGTGTGTGTGTGTGTGTGTGTGTGTGTGAATAGAGATAGAGAAAGGGAAGAATACAACTGGCAAACTGGTGATGTCAAATCACTGTGGGTAATACAGCTCAAAAGACCCCAAATGTCACATGGGGCCGCCGTCTGGGGAACTGGCAGCTCCTCCCGTCGGTCGGCTGTGATGCCCGGGACCACATGTGAGCAGGGCTGGAATTCGTACCAAGCAAAGTCTCGAGTCTGAAATTCAGTCGGGAGCTGTCGTGATGTGTCCAGTCCTGAGGTCGCTGTTCTGGGCGTGGCGAGGGCGGCACTTTAAAGGAGGGCTGTTGCGTTGGGAGGTTGGGAGAGCGCGGGTTCTCTGCATCTCCTCCGATCCCAGCGGCGGAAGCTCACGCAGAGTCTACGCCGTCCTAAAGGTCAGCCTGCTCAGGCCGGGAAAGCTAACAGCTTCGGGGAAGCAGACCGCCGCTGTGCGGGGGCGTGCGGGCCTGCCTCGGGCGGGGCCAGCGGCTGCCAGCTGCCCAGGGCCCGCTTTGTTACCCGGAGGGTCCTTGCTCAAGGGGCTATGGACCCCGAGCTCCCGGCAGGATCTGTCCATGCTCCAGTTTTGCCCCGTTCTAGTCACCTGTCCAATTCGCTCCCCTTATTTCAGACGGAATCCTTGTATGAGCTGCGCCTCCAGGCTGAAGGAGCTCTGGTTACTTCCGCGGCTGGCAGAAGCAGGGATGTTGCTTTCCTCTGCGTAAAAGTCTTTAAAATGTTCTCTCTTATTTTTCTCAACTCATCCCTCCCCCTGGGCTGCTGACTTTTAAAAAAATTTAAATTGCAGTTGCTACACAATATTATATTAGTCCCGGGTACACAACATAGTGATGAGACATTTCCATAATTTATGAAGTGAGCCCCCGCGAGTCTAGCGCTCCCTGACACCGTGCGCAGCTATTACAGTATTGGTGACCGCGTCGCCTGCGCTGCACTTGGCATCTGCGACTGTTTTCCTGTCTGGCAACGTGCTCATCTCGATCCCTTTGCCTTCCTAACGTGTTGTAGTCAGCGGTAGAACGCCTTTGCACATCACCTTCCTTCCTTCCTCTTTTCCTCCCGTGCTCCCCCACCCGTGAGTCTTGCATAGTTCCCGTCAAGCACCCCTCCTTTTCACACAGAGAGCCGCAGAACTGAGAGAGCTTTAGGGTGGTGGTGATTTTTTAAAACGAGTGGTGGTGACCAGCGCAAGGAAGCGGTCACGGCAGTGAGGTTGGCGAGGCTCGGTCTCCACTGAATCCTCACCAGCCATCATTTTCTCACAGTAAAAAAAAATCACACAAGAAAAGAATCTGAAATGACCCACTTTAGAAAGAACATCAAGCCTTAATGTTCATAGGCAGTATTGTCATATAGTCTCCCAGTGTTTAGTGGATTATGGCGCCTTCCCCTGGGTTTAGGAATGTCCTGTGTCAGATACGCTGTTGTGATATGCTTGTAGTTCTTTGGTGATGTATCCGTCTGCACCAAATACATGTAACATGGGAAGGAGCTATGCTGCCGCTTTCTCTATGGGGGAAGTGGGGAGCATTTCCTTACTCTGCAATTTGGTCCTAACAGTTCATTATTTTTAATAAGTAGCCATCTCTCCGGCAGCACTTTCCAGTGTAGGTTTAATCAGCCTTTTTCCCCTCCTTTTGCTAGCTGGCAGAGCTGGGAGGAGGGAGACGGCGGCAATTTGAAACCTTGTTAGAAATTTATGAAGTGCTAAAATGTTTTATTCCCAGAGGCTGGCTTGCCAGCTGTCACCGGCGCGCTGGCTGTCTGCCTCCCTCGGTCCGGTCCCGGGAGCAGGGTGGAGGTGTGGCTGCCACGTGGGACAAATGAGGCCGAGTAATTAGCACAGTGTAGGGGAAGCTAATGATTTTCCCCACCGTTGACCAGTGGTGTGGAAGACGCGAAATGAGGGGCATCTGGAGAGGGAAGCGCAGAGCCAGAGATGAAGCCCGTCGCTGCCTTTCTTGTAATAAAACACACGGGCAGCGTCTTGAGAAGGCTCGGCGTTGGGCGTGGACATCAAAGTAGATAAACACCTCTCAGAGAGGAATCTCCAGCAGACACTTAGCCTATTTCTAGCAAAATGCCCCGAACTAATTTCTTCCAGAGAAAACGACTTCTCGTAGCAGCTTTTACAAGACGTCAAGGCCAACCTTTGCGGGGCGCATCCCTACTGCCATGACGTGGTGCCTCCAAATCCACCCCCACCCTTTTCTAGAGCCTCCAAATCCCACCCCCACTCTTTTCTAGAGCCTCCAGTCCCTTTCTCAGGGGACAGGGTTTTTGTTTTGTTTTGTTTTATTGTTCTTAATTGGAGATCACTATTTGTAGCCACAGACACCATGGAGAGTAAACAACTCATAATAAAGGTGCAGCGGGTGCCCACGGAGCTCCGGGCTGCAGGGAGAGTTACACCTGGCGCTGGCCTGTGCCCTGGTGGAGACCAGAAGGTCCCACAGAGACAACAGGATGAGCAGGAGGGCGGGTCAGGGACAGACCGGAGCCTGGCAGCGCCCAGGCTTGGGGGAGCTGGGGGTCCCGGGGGCGGCGTGCTCTGCCTGTCTCGGGGCACCTCCCCGGGGGAGGGGCAGATGCACTGCCCATCTTTGCTTTACCCTCCGTGCACCCAGAGGTGGCAATGACATGGTCAGAACCCGATGCCCCAAGCCCCCTTTCCCCCCACTTCTGCTTCTTCTCCACACTAACAGTTAAGAGACAAACATTTTGGGTTGCACCGAATTTTCTGATAAATTCTTCATTTAAAAGAGAAATCTTAATTTCAATATCAAGGACCCTTTTGAATGAGGAGCTTTACTACCTGTATCGGTTTGCTGGGCTGTTGCACCTGCTAAATAAATGCTCTTTATCATAATTAACATGCTGTTTTGCTCTCGAATGGCCTCTCAGCTAATGTGAAGGGGCTTGTGTGCGTGGGGTCCCCTGCTCACCACACCACAGCCGTGGGTGACCATGGTGCTCCCACTCTGCCGTGTTCTTTCACTCTGCCGTTTCCACCAGGATGTGGCCCCTCAGGGGACACAGCAGATCTTCCCTGTCCTTTTGGCCCCTCCCTCAACCTATGCAGAGTTTCTACTCCTCAACCCCCCTCTTCCCTCCACAGTAAGACCCCCTCAAGAACAGAGACAGCACCTTACCCCCCACGGCTTCCATGCTGTGGGAACCCTCCCGCGGGGCCTGGCCTGAGGGCCTGCCCTGGGTCCTTCTCAGCCAGACTCCTTTGTCAGACAGCCCAGCTTTGCTTGCCCTTAATAGATGAATAGATGAGGATTTTGGAATTTTGAAAATCACTTTTCCTCTCCATCCCCCCATGAAGCTTGGCTTTTTAACTAAACACGTCCCATGGACTCAGGGAGCAAAATTCTCCAGCGCAGTGGCTGCTGCCAACTTGGCGTGTGAAGGAGCCACAGGACAACGAGGAAGCCAAAATGCCTGGTTCTGTGGCAGGTGCCGCAGGTGCCCAGACCATCTCCACCCTTCGCATTTCCAGCAGGTGGCCGGACCCGGGCTGCGGGCAGTGATGACCCTATGCCTGAGGGTGCCTGGCGTGGACTCCTGGGAGCAGCCCTGCCCGCATGACTGCAGGGGTGGGGGAGACACACTGGAGCCCCTCAGGCAGGCTGAGGTGCCTGGTGGTCATGTGCTGGCTCTCGGAGCGACCGGACAATGAAGCCAGATTTATTCATAGCGGTCACTTGCCTGATAGCTCCCCCTCCATTGGCCATCTTCCTTCCCCTGTCTCACTTGCCACCTGCCCTGCCTCTGTTTTCTGAAATCATCTCTCAAATAAACCGTTGTCCCTCAGTCCCTGTATGGGGATCTTCTTCTGAGAGAAACCAGAAGTAGATTGACTTGGTAGGTCAAAAGTATCGCTCGTGGTGCAAGCGTGTTGGAGAAATGCCTGTTAGAAGGGTGGAGAATGGATTGGAGACGTGACATGGGAGAGGGCACTGGGGTAGGGTCCTGGCACAGTGTCCTGTCCATGCAGGGAGTGGTAGTGAAGTCAGGGGACAGGACTATCCTAGATGGATGGGGCGTGGCTCCAAGGTATTTGGTGTGGCTCAGCTGTTGGCCCCTCCCACTGAGCTGAGCAGTGGAGGAGGAGCTGGCCGGAGGACAGGAAAGACTTTTTTGTGATTCTTTTCCATTTTTGTCACTGCTGTGTTCATAGGTTCAGTGCCCATAGGAAACGAGAGACATGTCACACACTCGCACAACCCCCTGCCATTTTCAGATGAAAATTTGAAATACCGAGGGGCTAGGTGGCAGGCTCAAGGTCATTGTTGGCTCTAAAACAGAAGTTGACTAGGAATTCTATCACCAGAAGAGTTTGTTCAGCAGAAAGAAGGGACGGCGGTCTGATACTGTGGACCAGGCGGGGCAGGCGCAGCCACTGCACTGCGGAGGGGTAGCGGAAGTACTTTCCACAGGGGAAGCCGAAGCAGAAGTTCTGGGGGGCGGGGAGGTGTTGTACAGCTGCAGAGCTCTGCTGCAAACCGAGTTCATCCCGCAGGGGTCTCACCGTGACAGAGCGTGAGAGCTCTCTCACAGTCCCTTCAGTTTCTGCCCAGGTGGAAGTCTGTGTCCTCAGTTCAACGTCACAGACCCAGCAAGCTGCAGGACCGTGAACTGTGGCCACAGGGCCTGGGGCCAGCTTTGCTCCAAGGGCAGTTCAGGTTTGTTCATTTCGTTAACTTTTTACTTCTGACTCTTGCAGTTGTCCTTTTTACGCATATTTGGTGTGTGTCCCCATTAGCTTGATCTAGAGCTTCATTTCTACCATAGAAAAGGGAGTTAAATAGGACATTTAAGATGACTGTACTCATCTTCAGGTTATTTAAAAGTAATTACTACCATTAGTTGGCAGGGCTACCTCGGGCTACTCTCATTGTAACGTACACCTAACAATCCAATTACTTTCTCAGTGGATTGTCTCTTGACGACGGTGCATTGGCTTTCAAATCAGTTTGATACAGGTCTGAAGAGTGTCAGTTTTATCTGCTTGCCCTTCGTGGGAAGTTGTTGTTTCATCTCTAAGTAGAGAATCTACTCATCCTCTATTCCCAATAAATGTTACTTTATTTATATTTTTGCTTTTTAAACTATGATTCGTGTCTTTTTTTACATTCTATAATCCTTATTAAATTATTTTAGCCCTTTCTGTAATTTTAAGAATTTGTAGCTGGCTTATCCTAAGCATCCACGGAGGCACATTCCCAGGTGGAGGTGATATTGGGATGATGGAAAGGTTCTAGAACATTAAGCCATTCAGTGGCTGGCAGCCACTGGGCAGGTGTGACTCCTGAGCACTTCCAGTGTGGTTAGAGTGACTGAGGAGTGTACATTCGTTTTATCTAATTGTGATGAACTTGAGTTGAATAGTCACATGTGGCGGATGGCTGCCCTATGGAACAGTACATTTTTGGAGGACCAAGAACTAGAGCTGAGCTAAGGAATGTTTGACCAATCCGGGCTCTTTGTAACCCGGAGATATAGGTCTTGGTGTCACCACATTGGTCTCACCAATTACAACCAAAGTTTCCATGGAGTAAGGTTATCTTCTGGGATCCAACGGAGCAAGGAAAACCTCCTGATATAATGACTTGGATGCATCCTTGTAGATACTCTTCCCAAACACACACTAATTAAGTAACACGGTGTGATTATCAAACACCCGCCCTGTAGCGGGCGCACAGACAGGCTGGCAAGAGACAGCTGCAAACTGCTTTTTTACCTGACCTCACGTGGTAGAAGCTGAAGGGCTAATTGTGCGATTCCGGTGCGGCATACCTGACAAGGTGAGAGAGACTTGGGGCTGTGTTTTCTCCTGTCATCTGACATCCGTTATTTGACATCCAATCCATTCCTTCCTTCATTTGACAGGTAATTCTTGAGTGTGTATTATGTAGTAATTGCTGAGGCTATACTTGTGAACAAAACACTTTTCTTCCCCCCTCTTTCCCTTCTTCCTTTCTTTCCCTCTTTCCTTATTTCCTCCTCTCCACTTCCTTTCCCTCCCTCCCTCCCTCCTTCCTTTCTTCCGTCCTTCATACATCCATGCATTTCTTTATTTCCTTGGGCTTCATCCGCAGGGCTTCACTCGAACATCCCTGTCCTCCTTCCGTGCTCTAGCAATGTTTTAAATGAACTGCACGTCTTCTCACATACTGCCTCAGGTCGTCCTGGTCTTCATGCCAAATTCTCAGATGACAGTGGAGCCACGGGCGATTTTCCTGAGAAAGAACATTTAATGATGTCTCTGACTCATGACACGGTTTTCAGCTGTGTGAGTGTGTGGAGGACCCGGGTGAGTGGGAGTGGGACCTGAGGCCCTCAAGGCAGGAGGAAATGCTGAGCCTGCCTTTCAAAGAGGAGAAACAGAGCAGAAAGGAGGCACCCCAGTCACTCTTGACAAAGTCATGGGGGACCCATTCTCTTTTCAAGGTACTGATGCTTATGATACTAAGCAAGACCCCGAGGTCTGTGTAATGAATCAGTAACTGTTTTCATCATTACCAGGACAAAGCACTGCTGGGATTGCAAAGTAAGAGATAACCTTCACCTTCTTCTCACCTTGACTGTCCCTGGGGGTCAGTCCCTGGGGGTCAGTCCCTGGGGGTGGGTTTTGTCATCCATTTGGGCTGTGGAGCTAAGAAAAAGCAGCCTGGTTTTTCTGCACCGTGAGTTTGTAATATAGCTAAGTAAACAGAACCAATAATCAGATTAATGGTGAGACCATTTATATTGGGGAGAGGCAAACATTGGATGCTGATATGCTCTAAATGACTTTTCTTGTCTTTTTAAAATGCAACTTAAGACTTTGCTACACTGACAGAATATAAGCATGTAGAAAATCCTTGTCTAATTTAAGAAACAGAAGAGACTGTCCTTGAAAATTCCCACGTCCCCACTCCAATCACACCCTGTCCCACAGAGGGACCCCCCCGTCCCCTGAACTCAATGTTAGTTAATCCTAGCTTTTCTTTCTGGTTGTGCCGCATATGTTTGCAGCCCTAAATAGCATCTCGCTAAGATGTGTGTGCCCTTGAACTTTATGTAATTAGAAGCACAGAGGAGGTGTTCGTCTGGGATTGGCTTCGTTCTCCTTCACTTTATTGCTTTGAGATTTATCCACGATGATGTGTGCAGTCTGTTCATCCACCCAACAAATAATTTGGAAGGAAATTACTGTGTTGCCCATGGATTCTAAATGCTGGGGAGATAGAATGAACAAAATGGGCTAACCCCATGCCGTAAGGCAGCCAAATTCTAGTGGATGAAAGGGAGGGGGATAAAGAAGATAAATAGAATATGTGGCCTGTTGTATTATGATGGGGTCTAGAGAAAACTCAAGCAACAAAGAAGAGTAACGTTCGGGGAAGAGTAATTTTAGGGGAGAGGTGGAGTTTCGGGGGGCGACGAGAAAGGGACGTTTGGGTGAATGCCTGGCGCAGGTGAGGCGGGCGGGTGGGAGCCTCTCAGGCAGAGCAGGCGGCAGGCATTGAAGCAGCTCCTGAGTTCCAGGTCCTGTGGGAGGCCGCTGTGACAGAGCGGGGGGAGGAAAGGGGGCGCAGTCGTTGATGGGGACGGAGAGGAAGTAGGGGATGGAACCCACTGCAGGGGTTTGAGCAGAGTGGCGTTCGGTGACTTATCATGTGGCAAGGTTTTTCTGGTTACTGCGGTGAAAGTAGAACTGATGGGGGTTGGGGGGTGCATGGAGCCAGACGACTGGACAGAGGTCACTGAAGTACTGCTGGTGACAGATGACATGGACGGGGCGAAAGGTGGGCGTGTTTCCAGTGGATGCAAAGGCTGAGTGTTAGGATTTTCTGATGGGTTGAATTTGGGGTGACGGAGGAAGAGACAGTTGCTTTCTAGCTTCAGTTATAATTGCTCTACGCTGAGCAAGAGGGTAGCAGAGGTGCTGGGGAAATGAAGAGAGGGGAAGTTGAAGGTCATGGAGAGAAGGACCAGAGGCTCAGTTAGGAGTGTGTTGTTTGTGATGCTAAGTTAATGTCCTGGGGGAGACAGGGGTGTGGGGACACGGAGGCAGCTGGGTGTAGAAGCTTTGAGTTCAGAGGTCAGGGCTAGAAATAGAGATTTAAGAGCCAGCAGCCTGGAGATACTATTAAAACCCTCCAGAATGGACGTGCTCATCACAGGAGGGAGTATAAATATTGATGAGAAAGGGACCGAGCACTGAATGCTGGGGCACTTCAGAGTTCAGAAGTCGGGAAACGAGAGGGAACCACGAAGGAGAGCGGGAGGGAGGGAAGCCAGGCATGGGCCATGGTGTCGCTGTCCCTGCTGGGGGATGGGTGGGTCACTGCTGGCTTCTGTAAGAGCAGTTTTGGTGGTGTCATGGGGACAAAAATCTGCTTAACATCTGAGAAGAGGAGGCTGGAGTGGAGAGTGGAGCCGTGGGAGGGTCTAAGAGGAGAAAGAACGTTGCAGGCATTTGCGTGCTATTAGGAATGGTCTGGTAGAGATGGGAAATTTGACGGCTTGAAAGAAAAAAGGGAAAGTTTCTCCATCCTATCTCTGCTCACAGAAATGGAAAGATAGATAAATAAGGAGATGATAGATAGATTTGAAAATGTAATTAGTAAATAATATATTCTATTATTAATAAGCTTTAGTATAGCACACTGGTTTATGTGTCCTTTGTACAAGTACATACGAGCAACAGAAGCATATTTCTTTTGAAAAATAATTTTATATTTTTCAATTACCCTTGACAAACATTATATATTAGTTTCAGGTGTAGAACATCATGATTAGACATTTATATAGTTTATGAAGTAATCATCCCAGTAACTGTAGTACCGAACTGACACCATGCACGGTTATTAGGATATTATTGACCATATTCCCTATGCTGTACTTTACGTCCCCATGACTGTTTTTTAACTGGCAATTAGCACGTCTTAATCTCTTCTCCTTTACCACCCATCCCCCCAACACCCCTCCCATCTGGCAACCATCGAAGTGTTCTCTCTCTGTGCATGTATTTCTGTTTTGTTTGTTCATGTATTTTGTTTTTTAGATTCCACTTATGAGTGAAATCATATGGTGTTTGTCTTTCTCTGTCAGACTTATTTCACTTAGCATAATACTCTCTAGGTCCATCTATGTCATTGGAAATGACAGGGTTTCATTTTTTATGGCTGAGTAATAGTCCATTCTGCGTGAGTGTGTGTGTGTATCTATATATATACGTGTGTGTGTATATATATAATAACCTCTTCTTTACCCATCTGATCTGTCTATGGACACTTGCTTCTATATCTTGACTTGGTAAATAAGGCTGCAGTGAACATTGGGATGCATATGTCTTTTCGAATTAGTGTTTTGGGTTTCTTCGGATGAATATCCAGCAGTGGATTTGCTGGGTCCTTCTTTGTCTCTTGGTCTCTTGTCATGGCTTTTGTTTTAAAGTCTATTTTGTCCAACATGCATATTGCTACCCCAGCTTTCTGTGTTCCCATTTGCATGAAATATCCTTGTCCAACCCTTTACTTTCAGTCTGTGTGTGTCTTTTGATATAAAGTGGGTCTCTTGTGGGCAGCATACAGAAGGGTCTTGTTTTCTTATCCATTTAGCCATGATTTGTCTTTTGATCAGAATATTTAATTTATTTATTCACTTTTAATTATTGATAGGCACACAGTTATTGTAATTTTACTAGTATTCTTGACTTTCTTCTTCCTAAAGAAAACCCTTTAACATGTTTTCTAATACTGGTTTCATGGTGATGAGCTTCTTTAGCTTTTTTTTTTTTTTGTCTGGGAAGCTCTTTATCTCTCCTTTGATTCTAAATGATAGCCTTGCCACGTAAAGTGATCTTGGTTACAGGTCCTTGCTTTTCATCACTTTGCATATTTTGTGCCAATCCCTTCTGGCCTGCAAAGTTTCTTCCAAAAAATCAGCTGAAAGCCTTATTGGAGCTCCCTTGTACATAACTAACTGCTTTTCTCTGGCTGCTTTTCAGATTCTCTCTGTCTTTAACCTTTGGCATTTTAATTATAATGTGCCTTGGTACAGGCCGCTTTGGGTTCTTGTTTGGGACTCTCTGTACTTCCTGGACGTATATGTCTATCTCCTTCTCTAGGTTAGGAAAGTTTTTAGCTACCTTGTGTTCCCAGGTGCCAGTTCCATCCCCTACATCATCTGATCTATCGCTGATTCCCTCTAATATCTTCATTTTAGTTATTCTTTATTTCTGACTGGGTTTTTTTTTTTGTTTTCTATTTCCATTTTTATGTTTCCTATCCCTTTGTTAAAATTCTCACTGAGTTCATCTACTCTTCCCCGAGTTCATCAAGCATTTTTACAACCAGTGTTTTGAACTCTGCATTTGTTAGATTGCATGTCTTCATTTTGTTCAGATATTTTTCTCAAGATTTGTTCTGTTCTTTTATTTGGGATTTGTTTCTTTGTCTCCTCATTTTGTCTGGCTTCCTGTGCTTGTTTCTATGTATTAAGCAGATTTGTTATTTATCTTGGTCTTGGTAGCGTGGCCTTATGCAGCACATGTCCTGTGGGGCCCAGTGGTGCAGTTTCCCTGGTCAGCTGAGCCAGATGCTTCAGGTGGGTTTCTGGTGTGGGCTGTGTGTGCTCTTCTGCTGTGGTTGAGCCTGGCTTGATATTGGCACATCAACATGGGGACTGACCTTCAGGCTGATGGGTGTAGGAATGGACGTGACTATAATGGAGGAGCTGTGGTGCAGGGGCTGACCCTACAGAGCAGGATTCACTTCAGCACGGCTCTAGTGCCTATTCAGTCCACTGCTTGGGTGTGTTATTTGTGGAGGTGGTGGGTGGTGCTCTGATGTGGTCTGAAGCTGGCCATTGGGTGTTTTGGCTTTGGGGCCTCTTGGGTGGGGCTCTGGTACAGGCCAAGGTCAACTGCTACCTATGCCTGGCCCAGCATCACCACGTAGGCACTACTAAGTGATGTACAGATTATTGCTCTTTGTGTTGGGCTTTGGGGTGCCTGGGAGAGGCTCAGCTATGAACCAAGATTGGCTGCCACTAGTGATGGGCTTAGTACTGCTTGCCAAGAGGTGTAGGACATGCTGAGGCCAGACACTGCTCATTTGGGATTTGTGAATCTCGGAAGGACTTTCGGAAAGTCTGTAGCATGTTCGTATGGAAAAGCTGCTGAAAGCATCTTGAGTGGGCCAGCAAGTTGGGTGGGGCAGGGTTTCAGGAAATCACCGGGAAGTGGTGAACAGTGTTCGCCAGGTTGATGGAGACCCAGACCTGGCAGCCACCTACTCCTGCAGGCTGGGTGGGGAGAGGGCTCCACAAGGGAACTATTGTGCCTGCCCAGGCAGAGCTGCCCCTCCAGCCCTTGCCCCGAAGCCAGAAAATTCAGTTTTTCCTTGTATGTCCCTGGTGCTTTTTGGGCTGCTGCCCTAGCCCTGGAGTCTACAGCAAGTGAGTGTGTCAGCAAGTAAGTTTGTGTGTAGGAATGCCTGGGACTCCAGAAGCCCTCTGTCTCACTCAGCCACAATTCCTGCTGGTTTTCACCAAAAGATACGGGGAATTCTCTTTGGGCACTGGAGCCAAAAGCTTGGGAACCTGGTGTAGGGCTGGGACCCCTGCACCTCAGGGGGGACTGTCACAGCCGAGGTACCCCTCCCATTTCTTAACTACCATACAAGTCTGGGACCAGCCCGTTCAGCCCCTGCCACCAGTCTTAACATGACTTCCTCTGTATATCCTTAGTTATAGGACTTCTGTTCAGCTAGGCATTGGGCAGTACTCGGTGATGATTGTTCTGTAGTTTTGTTATGTTGATGTGGTCATGGGCGGAGGTGAGCGCAGCATTTACCTGCTCTGCCATCTCGATGGGAAGCCCAACGGAACCATACCTATTTCCACTTCATTTCACTGTGTCCTTCCTAGCACGTGGTCTTGTCAGACTTCCCAATTCTATCAATTCTGTGTGTGATATTTACATCTCCCATTTAATTTAATTTGCACTTACATTTTAACTAATGAAGTTAAGCATCTTTTCACATGTGTATGGACCGTTCATGTTCCTAATTCTGTGAAATGCTTACTAATGCCTTTAGTCCAATTGTGTTATTTATCTTCTTTCTCTTGCTCTCTTTTTTTTTAGTTCATTATATATTCTTTATACTAACTCTTCTTAAGTTATATTGTTATTGGTATGGTAAATATCTTCCCGTTTGTGGCTTATATTTTACCTTTTTGTCGCTTTTCTTGATGAATAGGTGATCTTAGACTAATTCTACAATTGTTAATTAGTGTTTTGTGTCTTAAAAACTGCTTTCCTACTAAAAAAAAATCTCCTTTTCTCCTCCTAGAACATCTTGCATTGTCTTTCTTTTCATTAGGGCCTTAATTAAGCCAGAATTGATTTTTGCATGGTGAGAGATAGGGATTAAATATTCTTTACCTCCACCTGGATAGCAAATTGTCCCAGAATCGTTCATTGAACTATTTCTTTTTTCCTCCCCATCATCCCTCTGTCTCATGCACACCAGATTCACATGTACATATGGGTCCCTGGCCTCTCTAGTTTGTTCCGGAGCCCACTGGTCTATCACTGTGCCAGCCGCACACTGACTTCACTGCCAGGGTTTCATAATCAGTTTTGTTTTCTCGGAGGGCAAGTTCTTGCTCTTCTCCCCTCTTTCAAGTTTATCTAAAAGTCCTTTTAGAATTTTGATGAGACATTAAATTGTGTTGAAGGAGCCAGACTCTGGAGCCAGTATGCTTAGTTAGCATGGAGTTCTGGCTTTGCCTCTTCATTGCTTTGTGCCTTGGTTTCCTCATCAGCAAAACGGGGGTGACTGAAATATTTCCTGATAACAGGAATAGTAAAGGGTTACCATCTGTGAAGCCCTCGAACGTTGCCTGGCACGTAGGAATTGCTATGTAGGTGTCGGGTACCAGGATTATTGTTATTTTTGTTGGACTGTGCTTTTAATTGATTGAATTAGGGAATTTTGACTCCTTTCTATCATACAGGCAAAGACACATTTTGAGGGATGATGATGAGGAGAGTTCCTTAGATCAAGGACTTGCGAGAGATACTGAGAAGTTTTGACCATATAAAAACACCACACTTGAGTAACTTTCTGTGCCACGAATACATTTTTTAATAAAATTATACATTATAAAATAAAATTTATAAAATTTAATTTGTAATAAAATTCATTAATATTTTTTCTTCATCACTTATTTAGTTTTTTTACAGACATTGGATTTTTCCCTTCCAGTGTGAGTAAATACTCATTGCATTTTTTTTTTTTTTTTGGAGGGAGTGAAATTTAACCTCTCTAGTGGGCTAATGTCTTCTGTTAGGTCAAGGTGGAGAACAAGTGTAGAAATGGCAATGCAGATACAGCAGAGTTGCTGCCAGCAGTTGACCATGTAGAAACAATTTCTTTTGGGTAAGATAGTGTTGAATGGGTTGTAATTAATAGCATTTCACCGTGTTAATTTCTGCATAAACTGTGTCTGTGGAACGGGCTGCTCTTTTCAGGTTGCTTTAAATAAAATCTGCTCTGTAGCTCTTCAAAACTGGTTGCTTTGGCCACTCTGCTGTTAGGCCATAAGGAGTATTAACTGGTAGCCTGCTATGTTCTAATTAGAGAAGAATTTTAGGACTAAATGCAAAAGCCATTTTCAGTGACTGTAAGTGTTCATTGTTTAGTGCGAACTGCATTTTGGAAATTGTACTTTTGCATCAAGGAGACATAGGTTCAAACTCAGACTTCTGCTTCCCAGGTGGGTGATCTGGGGGAACATCGAGTAACATATTTTGTAATTTAGCTTTCTTAAATTTAAAACTGAAATGATGATGATGTGGAACGAGGAGGAGGAGGAGGCAGTGGTGGCGATGATGGTGATGATGGTGATGATGATGATGCTGTCACCTTTCTCGTGTGATTGCTGTGAGCTTGAGACCCACTCCATGTGAAGTGAGCAGAGCAGAGCCTGGCCGCAAAAGCTGGGCTGGGGGCGAGGTCATTAAATTTCACTCGTTCCTAACTTCTCTCTCAGTCATTTGAATGGTCTTCCTTTGGGTATACGGAAGGGTTTCCGTGTTACGTTGCTGCTGTATCAGACAACCGCAAGCACACATTTATTCTCTTGCAGTTATGGAGGTCAGAGGTCCAAACTCGGTGTCACTGGGCCCAGATCAGTAGGCCAGCAGGACCGTGTTCCCTTCGGAGGTGATGGGAGAGAGAGCATCCTCCCCCTTTACCACCCCAGAGTGCCCTTCCTCGGACGCCCGGGCTCCTGGCCCCTTCCTTTGGGCTTAAAGTCAAGTGCAGCATCTTGTCAGTGGTGGTCACCCTGTTTTCTTCTGTATCTAATCCCCTCCTGCCTCTCACTTATGAGGACCCCTGTGATTACATTTATGACCCACCCAGCTGATACAGGAAAATCTTCCCATCTCCAGGTCTTTAGCTTAATCACCCTTGTGGAGTCCTTGTTGCCATATAAGGAAATGCCCTCTGGTTCCAGGAAGTAAAGTCTGGATATCTTTGGGGGCCACTATTTAGCCTACCCCGGTAAGAAGAAAGTAACTTCAAAAAGCAAACACTGTCTATTGGTACCAGTTCATTACAAAATAAAACCACCATGCTCAGCAAAGTCATAATCCTCAGTGTCCCTTAGAAATTAATAAACATACCCGTTGTACAGAACAGAGTGATGCCAAATGGATCGACTGGCCTGGGTACTAGTGGGAATTTCTGTAAAGACTTTGGCAGTGCCAACAGCAGAGGCTTAGAACTTACATATTCTACATCTTTAGAGGCCAAGGTTACCTTCGGCTTCAACCTCAGGTGTTGTGTGTGGCTGTCCAGGATGCGTGTAAAGATGGAAAGGGCACCCATGGGAGTTGTGTAGTGCACAACTCGTATGGGGGTACATGGTGAATGCCCACCAGACTGTAAACCCCAGAAGTGTGTGGTCCATGGCTGCCTTATATCCCCATTGCCTCCTGCAGCGCTTGGCACACAGTAGGCATTCTCGTTTAGGGGAGCAAAGGAAGGAAGAGATGAACGTTCAGTATGAGAACCACTAAGTAACTCCTGGTCCGTGGGATGCAGGGCAGTGGTGTGTTGGCCGTGGCTGCACATGCGAATCACCTGGGAGAGAGCTTAACAAAGGAAGTTCTGGGCTTGGACTCTATTCATGGAGATGCTGACTTACTGGGCTTGGTGAAGGCGAGGCATAGTATTTACGCTTTTTAGAAATATCCCAGATGAACCTACTGTGCAGCCAGGGAGCTAACCATTGGTCTAGACTATAGGTTCTCAGACTTCAGCGTGCATTATGATAACTTGGAGGGCTCTTTAAAACAGGTTCTCTGATTCCACGGGTTGGCGGCTGGGGCTCAGATGTGCATTTCTAACAAGCTCCCAGGTGAGGCTGATGCTGTGGGTCTGCAGAGCCACACTGTGAGAGCCACTGCTCTGGAGGGTAGTGGGCGGGTCCCTTTGTTATGCACACAGGCAGGTAGTTGGGAGGGGGTGTTACTCTGGAGGAGAGTGTGTGTGCAAGCAGGTGTGTACGGGTTTATGCAGATATAAAAGATACTGAGCACCCTCTCTGCGCATTTTAAATATGCAGTTTCATTCCTGAAGTCCCACAGGCACTGTCACCGTTCGGTCCGCCATGCTGGATCTTTTCAGAGTGTCACAAGGGCGCGGCCACGAGGAGACAAGCGACCATTTTCACTATTTTGTGTTCATCATTTTTCTCCACTTGTGATCTCTGTCCTGGCTCTGACCGTAGGTGGCTCTGCTGTGAGGGGCCCCTGGGGCTCATTCTGCCCTCCCCACTAAATTCCGGGTGGGAGGGGCAGCTGTGTCCTCCCCGCACAGCACACGGTGGCTGCTCAGTTAAGAAAGCTTGAATCACCTTGACTAGAGACCGTGTGCTGACTCACCTGGAGGTGGTGAACGACAGCAGTCTGACATCTGCTGAGCTTAGCATCCCTCTTAGCTTCGGATGTTTGGACTAGGACCTTGTACAAGTACAGGAGACATTGTCAGGACCTCACCACTTATCAGAGCCTCCAGGCGAGATTTCAGACCAGTCCCTCACTCTCTGCTGGCTGGCCTTCTGTCTCTCTGCAGGCGTCTCTCACCTCCAGGGTCCCTACCACCCAGATGTGTGTGGTCCCCGGCCTGCCTGGCTCAGGGTCAAAGGCCTTGACTCCATCCAGATGGACCCAACCCTTGCCTTCCATTCACTTTATCCGAGGTGAAATAGCACATTCTTGGAACACACAGCAGCACTCCACCAGTGCAGAGAATTGTGTGGTTATGGTAATTAGCACTCAGATGTTAATGAGGCTTGATGCTCTGTGGAAATCTAGAATTGTAAAGAAGAGCCTGTCATGCCTGTCCCGTAGGGGAAGGGGTTGGGGAAGAGGGCAGCTCCTTACCTGGGCCACCCTGAGTTTATCTGGAAGGGTCTCAACAGTGGCCTTTGGGTATCTGACCAAGCCGCCCACCCTACTCTGCTCCCTTTATTTTTGCCAGCAGGTCGGACTGGGGCTGGCTGGCTCAGAGCTGACTGCATATTTGAAGCTCCCCAGCTCAGATGTGGAAGAAGGCCGCCTGTATCCTTTCTTCCTCCGTACAAGGGCTTTGAGTTTCGTTTATACCAAAATGTGCAGAGCACTGTGTTAGGTGCTGTCCGGCCATTGCTCTGAAGGGGGCCAAGGAGAGGGGTTTCCTGTGGCCACACACGGTTCTCGGGGAGAGGCCGGGGCAGGTTCGCCTAGCAGAGGTTTGCTGTGGCTGCTGGTTTCAAAGTGGCAAGAAGAAGCCTCACCTGCTTCTTCCTGAGCTGGTCTTTCCCCGTGAAAGTTCCCACCTGGGATGGTGGGCCCGCTGCGGAAAAGCCTCTCCGAACACTGCAGACTGAACTGAAGGGAGCAACTGAGACTACAGTGCCGGCCAGATTTGGGAGATTTCCTTTGCTGGAGAAAACCGTAACCTACCAGTTTTAAGTGACACGGTGACTGCAGTGACCAAAGGAAATAAAACTGTATTTTATCCTCAGTGTTAAGGGCTGAATCATGTCTCCCTCCCCAGAATAAAAGTTCTTCCATGGATGCCCTACCTCCTAGCACCTCGGAATGTGACTGGGTTTGGAGATGGAGTCTTTAAAGAGGTGATTTAGGTAAAATGAGGTCATGAGGCGGCGTTAAGCTGATTTGCGTCCTCCTAAGACAAAGAGAATAGGACACATGTATACACAGAGGGCGGGGCAACCATGTGGGGACAGAGAAAGTGGCCAAGGAGAGGACCTCGAAGACACCAAACCTGATCACGCTCTTAGCCTCCGGAGTAACGGCAAAGTGAATCTCTTCTGTTTAAGACACCCGGCCTGTGGTATTCGTCACGGCAGACACGGAGGACCAGTACGCTGATACTAAATCAATAAAAGAAAGGGAGAGGTCGTTGGTGAACACACCCCTTTCCGATGCCAGTTTCTCAGTCACTGCCCAGCCCCCACGCAGGTCCCCCGGGGAAGGACCCCCAGCCTTCCCCGCCGGTGTTCCTGCAGACCAGGCCCTTCCCTGTGTCCTGTCATCCCCTGTCCAGATCTGGCTGAGGGAAGGACAGATGATGACAAGAGGGACAGAATCCTCCCTCAGCCTAAGGGTGCAAAGCAAACGAAATGCACATAAGATCTTTATTATCGCTGCTATTTTAATACTAGCAATACTAACTACCCTCCACTGAACATGTGTTGGCCAGAAAGAACACTAACTATACATGCTTATTTGCATAAACCTCAGCTGGCTTTTCGTTCCCCTTTAGCGATCGAGACTTGGGTACATTAATTTGCCCGAGCCCCTGTCGTCGCTGTCCCGCTGAACAGAGCTCCCACAGAGCAGCCCGCAAACACCCTGGTCCGAGGGAACGACAGCAGGACATCAGTCAGTTCCTTAAATGTCCAGTGAGGCAAACGCACAGGAAGGAGCTGCCCTGGGCCCTCCCCTCCTGGTTTTAGGTTCGTAGGAGGAGGAGATCAGGCACGGCTGACCTGGCATGGCTTGCTCTCTCTTCACTTGTGACTCAGTGCCATCAGCCCTGGTATTAGTTGTTGGTCTGTGACACGTGACTCACTGCCCAGAGAGCTTGCTGAGCGCTTAAGTGCAAACTTCTTCAATAGCTGGGTAAAGTGTTGATTTATTTCCTTATAAAGCTGCGTCTCTCTTTTTAGCAAATGTGCGATCTTTATGAAGTACATTATTTATGGGTTACAGTGAAATCAAAGCCTGCCTTTTTAACTAACAGTCGGAATTCAGAAATCCATTAGTAAAAGTCACCCATTAGTAAAATCAAGAAATTAGATGAAGGGAAAATATCTTTTATAGTCTTAACCCCCTGTAATTCTAGAACATGCCTTACAGTCTTTTTTTTTTTTTACATATAAATTTATCTTTCTAATTGAAATCACAGTGTAATTCCAATTTTGCTTTCTGCTTACATTGTATCTTAAATATTTCTATAGTATCTCGTAGTCTTTATAAATATAATTTTTGGTCTATCATATTCCACTAAACTAATACTCCACAACTAATCATTTTCTTCTTGTGGCTTATTTAGGTAATTTCCAACTTTGTAGGGTTTTGAATAAGATTGGAAAGGATAATCGATGCAGAAATTGTCTGTGCTATTTAAGATCGTAACCCCAGAACACATCAGGGAAGGAAAAGCCTGGGTCGGGAACCCCACAGACCGGGCTTGAGTTGTGGCTCTGCCACTCTTTAGCCACGTGGCCTTCGCGGCCATCCACGATTACCCAAGTATAGGAGCCCCTGTTTCTCGTTCTGATCAGACAGTTTTTGTCTTTTGAGGATTAAAGGGTAGAATGACATGTAAAGTTTGTTAGCACAGTTGTAGTTAGGTGCCTTGGCAATGGTACATATTAATACTATGATGTAAGCTCCCCAGAGAGGAAATGTTGGGGGAAAGATCATTCAGGATCCCGACGGGCTTTTCCGAGGCTCGGCGTGTGAAGATGCCCAAGCAGAGCGGCAGGGAGCTGGAGCCTCCAGGTTTTCTGGGTCCTGCTACCTGTTACCAAGTTGCTTTCTAAAACATGCATACACCTTCATTTCGAACAGGTGCAAGTGCCTTTTAAACACTGTGGCTATTTGTGCATTTCTTTAATTGCTATACATTCTACCTGTTCCTTAACTAGTTCTCTCTCCTCTCCTGTGACTTGTCTGCTCATATAGCCTCTGAACTGAATTCCATTCAATAAATAATATCTAATTTGTGCCAGCACTGCTCTAAGTACAGTCGGGATGAATGGGATTTGGCTCTTGCCTCTCTGGAGCTTTCCTTCTAACGGGGGAGAAAACGCACAGGAACCAATATAACAGGACGATTCGGACGGTAACTGCCATAGGGACAAGGGAAGAGGAGAGAGCATGGTTCCCTTGCCCATTATCCTCCGGACGCCTTAGCAGGTTTTTAAACTGATTTGGGAGCAGTTGACCAGCACATGGCTCACACCCGTGAGCTCTGCTGCTTGTGCCATAGATGCAGGTGGTGATGATCAGTCAAAACCCCAGGTTCTCTTACCGCGTCTCCTCTTCCCCTCTTCCAAAAGGTGATGCATACTTTCTTCTACATGAGTGCATGAGGGGTGAGTACCTCACCCCTTCGGAGCCCTAGAAGATGGAGTTGACAAAGCCAGAGGGGGGTACAGACCCCCCTCTGCATATATTAAGTAAGCAGAAGAACCGCCTCCATGGTTTGGGAAGCACCCATATGGCCTTTGTGAGGAAATGAGATGTTGCATGAAAGGAAGATCCCGGAAATCCAGTGTGAACCACCCTTATTCAAACTCTGGCCGCCATGCCGGGTTGGAGGCGTAATTGAACTTCGAGAGAGGAGACTATGGTGCATTATTGGCAGACTTCACAGCAAGTCTATTTACTTTCCAAGGGGCAGAGCGGTTCCCACGACAAGAGGAAGAAGAAAGGGCAGTGACTCCCTGTGGTCAGTCCTTGAGGGATGGACCTTCTACCCTCCTGGCTTGACTCTAGGCGCTGGGCGTTGACTCTGAAAGAGGCCTTCTTCAAAGTGTTTACTGATCATTGGCAAAATATTATTTTTAATTTTAATGGAATTTAATGTTTAAATTGAGATATAATCGACCTACAACATATATTAGTCTCAGGTGTGCAACATGGTCCAGACTCAGTATATGCAACATTGAGAAGTGATCCCCACGGCAAGTCTAGTTGACCTCCATCACCACACAGTTGCACAATTTTTAAATTAAAAACATATTTCCACCCCCCCATGGAAAGTGCAATACGGCATACAGAGGGCGTGTTGTGGAACTGTGCACCTGACACGTGTACACTTCTGTGAGCCAGTGTCACCCCAATAAAGTCAGTGAAAAGGACAGAAACCATGTTCTAAAGGCTCTTCCGGAAGTAGCCTACAGCCCGGTCTCTTTAGATGCTGTTCAAGCCGAGAGCCTCTACTTAGATTTCCTTGGACTTGAGGCCTGCAGTTTCCTCTCCAGGCCACGTTCAGGGTTCCTTAGGGAACGCGTTCGCCTCCAGATGACCCCTGGCCCACGCACATCTAATTCAGTCCACGCCAAGCCTGACCCCCGCCTGGTTTATGAAGCGCTGACATTTGGAGCGTGTAGTGAAAGGCCTTATACTTTAAATGTCAGGGTATCTGATGTTGGGATTTGAAGGAAGCTGATGAGACACCCAGGTTTCCTTCCCACACCTGGGATGAGAGAGGGATGCAGCTGGAGACGGAGATGCATTCCTTTCAGGACAGTCTCGGTTTGAGCCCCAAAGCAGACCACAGACCCTGGTGCCCGTGGGCAGACAGGTGCCAGCAGGAGAGGGGAGGAGAGGGAACCCCTCCTCCCCAGCTCGCCCCTGTCTGAGGTGAGGGAGGGAAGGACAGAGAGTCTGAGGGTGTTGTACTTACTCCCAGGCAGGGTTTCTCAGCGGTGGCACTGCTGACCTTTGGCGCTGGATGGTAATCTTTATGGTGTGCCCTGTCCCGTGTATTGCAGCGTGTTTAGCAGCGCCCCCTGCCTCTCCTCATCAGATACTGCGGCACCACCCAAACACCGTGCGTGACAATCAACAGTGCCTCCAGGCATTGCCAAATGGCCCCCCAGTAGAGAACCACTTCTGCTGTATAAGGAACCTCCGAATGGAAGAAAAGACCAGGAGTGGGGAACTGAAACTGCCCAGTAGCCAGCAGGCAGCACTCTTCCCGATGCCCCTCTTGTGAGCCCAGTGGGCAGCGTCCACTGCCCTCCCCGGCCCTGTCCCAGCTCTGTTTATACCTCCTGCTTCCCACTTCCTCCATCCTCCCTTCTTGTCATTACTGTCACCTGCGGGTGACAGTAAATTGGAGCAAGGGCAGCAGCTACCTGGCTTTGTGCTCTGCCAGCGCCTACATGCACCCCATGCCCTCCCCACCTCGTGCCCAGCACAGCCCGTGGCATAGCATGGCCTTGTGGGTGAAGCGTGGAGTTGATGCCACAGAATGCGTTTCTCAGGTATTGGAGGGAGAATGGCTGTGAGCACTTTTCCATATAGAACTTTACCTGTCAGTGCAATTTCCCCAAATCATTGTATGCAGTCACCTGACCTGCCAAGTGCATAGATCTTCCCAGCGCAGAAAGCAGACTCTTAGAGGAGGGGGAACAATGGCCAGTGGTCGTCATGTGGTGGTGCTGGCCCCACGCCCAGTCCTCGCACGGAGCATCATTAAACAGTGATAATAGTCGCATACATTGCCTTCTTCCCATTTTGATTCCTCTCAAAAAGTGATTTTAATTCATCATTCTTATGCTTCTATCTTGGATTCGAGCTATCGCCTTCCAGTTAGATGATACCCGCAGCTAATGAGCACTAGGTGAGGGGCAAAAGTCACCTACTTTGCCAAGCATGTTCACTTGAAATTGTTTCAATAATTCTATAAGTTATTTTAGGGATTAGAGCCAATAGGTAATTAATCACAGGACCCCTTTCGCATCGCTCACAGAAGGAGGCTCCAAGGGGACCACATTATGGAATCAATATATCTCTTCAAGGCAGAGAAATATGCATCCCTCCAGTTATTTCATGCTGCTTAATGGAACGGCGTGAGAACCTGGACATTGTCCAATCGACCTTCAGGGCCCGTGGCTGCATCAGCACGTCACAGCTGAAACACTGAGATACAAGCCCCAGTGCTGGGCGCTTCCTGCTGTTGGACACTCTTCCTCATGTGGAGGCCAAGTCTGCCTGCCTGTCTCCTCCTCCAGAGGCAGCTGGGGCCATGAGAGCATCTCGTCCAATTGCCCTTCACGGTCATGGCAGAACCTTCAGAATTCTTCTATCACACGTGCCTCAAATTCTCCTTTCAGACCCCTACCATCTTTGTTTCCTTCCGGTATGGGTGGAATTGTGTCCCCAAATTCCCGTGTTGAAGCCTGGACTGTGAGTTTCTCAGAATCTGACGGTTTTGGAGAAACAGCCTTTAAAGAGGTGGTCCAGACCCCCGATCTGTGGAAAGAAGGCCCAGAGGCTGGCTGAGAGCCGAGGAGAGAGGCCTCAGGGGACCACAAACCTGTGACACCTTGATCTTGAACCTCCGGAACTGTCAGAAAACCGGTTTCTGTTGTATAAGGCCCCCGAGTCTGTGGCATCTTGTCACAGAAGCCTGAGCAGACTGACCCCCTTCCTCCTCCTCCAGCCCTCCCCGAGCCCGTAATTTGTCAGAATCCTGACTTAACTTCCTCTCTGTGAGTGGGGACGGAAGTGGCACCTGCCCCGAGGAGCCAACAGGGGACCAGAGGAGACAAGGAACAGTGTCTGGAACCGTGCTGAATGAATGTTATTTCTGGTTAATATTATTCTCATTATCATTGCCGTCGTTATATTATTTTTGTTTCAGTAGCTGATACAAATTAAATAACACAGCGCTAGGACCACTCTAATGCCGAGAGAACTCAGCATTTCTGTAAGGCCGACTTTGATTCATTCCTAAACACTGCTTCACACGTTGCTGCCTACGGGTCCCATTGTCATGTCCACACGTCTCCTCACTGAAGTTGCAGTTCGGTGCCTGTGACATTCTCAGAGCTGACTGGCCTCTTATGTCTTAAAGGAACGAGCCAAAAATATTTCAGTGACTTTGATTTCAAGATTGTAGAGTTGATCCAAATAGGCAAACATGCAAACCGTTCTTGTGAGGATGGTTCCAAGGTTTACCTTCTGTTGGCTAGTTTTTTCTAATAGTGATAGGATTGCTTTACAATATTCCCTAGTGGGATCCATGTTGAGCTTCAGGAATCATGAGTTGCATGCACTGCGGTTGCGGATGCAGCCATCCCAAATGTGCACTTGAGGGTAGGGCTGATTTAGAGGATTGTGAGTCCCGGTCCAGCCTCCCCTCTCCTGCTCTCCTGCACTTGGTGTTGCTTTGGTAACTTTCTCGTCAGCATCCCACACCTGGTCATTTTCACGTGCAGGGAGTCAAACCGGATCTAGAAGCGTGCTGGGCTTTGATAGACTGGGCATTATTTCCTCCATATAACCATTTAAAGTTAGAACTCTTTTGTCTTTACCAATAAGATCTGATTTTTGTCAAACACTGGGAAGGCTGCGACGGGCCCTGTCTTCACACGCCCTCTCGGAAATGAGCGGCACTAGGTTGGTTTAATTTAAAAATTTTCCAGTAGTGACTCTCAGGCATGACAGCTCAATTTGATTTTCAGAAGTCATCATGAAGGAACTATTTTAAAAGTCTCACTCCTTCAAGTTTAAGACTGTTCTGGAGAATTAATTTGGCAACAGCCGGCCACCCACTCCAACTCCAACCTTCTGGAAGAGATAAGCCTCCAGGACATTTGCCCAAATGAAGTGTCAAATCCAAATCAAGTCCAATTTCCAATGTGGGACAATAGACTCTATTTCACGACCTTCTGCGCCCCAGGGCTGCTGCAGCCCATTACACAGCTGGTTGGTGCGTATCAGGAATGGGGCTCGAGCAGCTGTGAGGGTTCTGCTTGGTGGGGCCCGCGGCACATTGTATAGGTTCTGGGGTTATTAATGGTGTGTCTAGTTGCCTTGAAAATATTCGATCCCTGTTCTGTTATGAATACTTAATAGCAGGAAGAATGTGATTCTTCTCTTCCTAGTTCCTATGACTCAGCAAATCCATTCTAGTGTGATAGGCAAACTGTCAAAATTAATGAATTCCAGCTGAGATTTAGTCCCTTAAGGGAATAGCCTCGTGCAGCTGTAAATTAGCACTAACGCCACAGTGTATTTCGAACATGCTACATTTTTCACTGTGGATTTGGGCCTCGGGGATGTGTTTAGAGGAAACCACTCTGAAAATTGCGTTTTCTGGTTTAGTTGTTTCAATCCTTAATCACAGTTTTAATTTGGGGAAGGAGTATGCCAAGGTAGATAATGAAGATTTTCTAGAACAAAGAAAGAAAGGAAGGAGGGATGGAAGGACAGAAGGACGGAAGGAAGGAACAATAGGATGAAGGAAGGAACAAAGAAAAAGAAGGAAAGAAAGAAAGAGAAAATAAGTGTTATAATCATTTCAGGGGCAGAGTTTTGTTTTTTGTTTTCTGTGCAGTTCTAGCTTAAGGATATCATTGCTGAGCCTCAGTCTAGCTAACAGGAAGCGATGACAGACATGAGAGATGACAAAGGCTCAGTTTATAAGGCTCTGTTTGCAAGGACCCCTGAGGAACGCAGCACCTCGCCCAACACGCCCTGTGATGAGAATTGTGAATCATTATTCTGCACCAATGTTCAGATTAAAGGTATCTTAACTTGGGGACTTTAACATTTAAGGAACGAAACACATAATTATAGGTGACTTTGCCTCCCTTCCGAGGAGATGACCAGGCCCAGGACTAGCCTTTATTTTTCTTTATTCTCAGAAAGTCTGAGCCCTAACAGTCCCTGTTCAAATGGCTTCTGTTCCTTCCTACAGAGTTTGGAGTTTATGTGGTTTCTCATCTCTATTGTGAAAATAGCAATGATAACGGCCTGTAACATTTGTTTTGAGGGTTAATGAAATTTTTCATTAAAGTATTTTGCATAGTCCCGGCGCATTATATACATTCAATAAATGTTAGCTACTCAGTCACAACCAAAAGAAAGGCAATGATAATAGACTTTAATGTAAAGTTTAGTAATGCTTTGGTGAGACTGTCTTGGTAGAAACAAGGCTAGCAAGCCACGTAAGGAGAGTTTACAATGATGTCACATTCAAATACCCTCCCTGAGTGAAGGGGACACTCTCTCGTCCTTGTGCTCCTTGGGGGCCTTGAATAACTGTCTGCCTTCCCTCCTCGAGGCCTCTGTCTTGTCACTTAGCACAGGGTGTAAGAGTAAACACTCTCTTGGTTTAATGAGACGGTGGTGGGAGAAAATGCTTTGGAATGGACCGCGTGCTCTATAAACATACAGGTGGAATTAATGAGTCACTTACAGCCAAAGGCACATTGTCAAAGGTTGTATTTCTCTGAGATTTATTTATCTGTATGTAATTGAACTGAGCCCAGCACTCGTGTTTTCAAGAAGTATTTATGGAGATATATCAGGGAATGAAACCAACCAAATATCTACCCTTTAGGCACCAAAATTAAAGGGAGGGAGAAACAATCAAAAAAGACCATTCACGAGGAAATTCTGTAGCACGTCTCAGGGTGGTGAACGCTGTGGACAGAGCCAGCAGTGGGGGCGGCCAGGAGTCCTCACCTGGTGGAGGCGCTGTGCTCAGACCAAAGCCCCAGGGAGCAGGAGAGGGCTGGGCAAAGGCTTGGAGAGGCAAGGGCATGAACCAGGGGGTGGAGCGTCCCAGACAGAGGGAGGAACGCATGTAAAGACCCAGATGGTCAAGGGACAGCAAATGGCTGCCGTGGAATGAGTGAGGCAGAGGAGGAAGAGGTGACCTCAGAGAAGGACCCGTGAGCAGGGGCCATGGAGAGACGTTGGCTTTCCTGGGAGTGAATGGGGGCCCTGGAAGGTTCTGAGCAGAGGAGAGAGCTAACTGGACATATTTAGCTGGATTCCTCAAGCTGATGGATCAGAGTATGAGGCGGGTGGGTAGGGGCAAAGTTAGTGGCAGAGAGAGCCGTGGGACACCATCTAGGGGGAGTGATGGAGGTGGCTTGGACCAGGGCGGTGGCAGAAGAGAGGGCAAGTGCCTGATTCTCAGTCTGTTCTGAAGGTGCAGCGGATGGACTTCCTGATGTAGTGAGTCTAAGGAATGAGAAACAGAGGGGTGTCCCAGTGAGGCCAAGTGTTGGGTCCAAACCACCGTAGAGATGGGTGGCTCTTAGCTCTTTTATTTAAAAACTAACATTATAAGAATAGAATATTTGTGTACACACCTCCTGTGCCTTTAATTTAGCTCTTTCTGAAATATTGACAAATGGGGAAGAGGAGGAAGACAGGGAACTGTTTGAATTTGGTATGTTCAGGCTGCTGGATCCCACACTGTGGATGTAACTGGGCGGACCAGGAAGCTAGGGGAATAATTGGCCAGGGTTCCAATCAACAGAATTGGTTTCTAAAGTCCTGAGTGATTGAGACTCCCCAATGAGCCTGTGTAGGTGTGATTTCCATTAATGTCTGCGTTCCAGCACCCAGAGCGTGTGTGGGGTCAGTGGGCTCCGTGCTGGCGGATGGGGGCAGAAGAGCAGACCCGCCATGACGAGTTTCCGGCAGCATCGTTGTCCGTCAGGGTCCATCATGGCCACTTCTAAGCATGATTGCAATGAAACCCACTCTCCAGAACCACGTTCACCTACAGGCTTTGCTTTTGGTGGTTTTTTCCTTTCTAAGCTCTTTCTCGTAGTACTCAGGTCTGTACCGGGGTGGGCAAAACTAGGTATACAGTTACATTATGACATTTTTTTGAGTTAATAAAGTTATTGCAGTAATCATAACCGGCATGTCTTTTTCCATATGAACAACTGTAAACTTACTTTTGCCCATCCCTGTATTTTCAAATCCTCTGTTTATACTGAAATATTTATGTTTAGGCTTATAAATCTGTTTAACTGAATAATATGGACTGTGAATGTCTTTCCTCCTTATCTTCTATTTTTTTCCATATAATGATCTTACCATTTTGGGTTAAATCAATATACAGGGTTTACATTATGGTAACTATGTAAATATTTGCTGCCGCTGAGCTGCATAGCATGTTATGAACACTTTTCCTTTCTCCAGTAGCCTTGTGTTTTCCCGAGGATTAATTAATAATCACGTACTTTTTTTGTTCACTTGGTTTTTGCGGCATGTGTGACTAACTTATTGCCCAAATTCTGCAGCAGGACTGAGTCCTCCTTCTAATACATTTGGATACATCAGGGGCTTCGGCTGTTTCTTTATTCATTTATCCATTCGAAACCTCTCTCTGGGTACATTCTCTCTGCTCCCATCCAGACTAGTCTCTGCTACCCAGGGGTTACCCTGGAATCTTTCAGAGTCGCTTTGGAAGTTCCTTTGGTTTCTCACCTGTGGTTGAGCCTCTGCTTCTTGTCTATAACATCGTCCTCTTTCTTGGTTTGCTGCCTCCTTATTCCTCTTCCAGTCGCTTTTTGAAGAGGGTCCATGACAGTTAAAATTTTGGCCTTTGCACAATCTGAAAATGTCTGTTTGCTTGCCTGCCACTCTGGGTGTGGGATTCTGGGTCAGTCTCATGTGTTTTTCTATAAATGGGCACACAGAGGTCCAGAGGAGTGAAATAGCAGATCCTTGGCTGCCTCTTGTTGGGGACCACGATGGCAGGTTTCCGCTCTGGAGAGCCCCAAGGAAGATGGCACTGTGTGTCCCAAAGACACACCCTTCCTACTTCAACAGAGGCCTGGCTTGAACGGTACTTAAGCGTTCATTGCATTATCTGTTCATTGCATTAGCGGTGCTGTATAAGCAGATGGTGTATGAGGACAATAATGTCCCCTTTGGTACCTCCAAGGTACAAATGTTTCCGCAATGAAGAAAGCCACATAAATGAGCACTATCTTGATGAAGCAAAGGCAAAAAATGCACCACTGGGTCAGTTGCTACGAGAGGTACAGCTGACAAGGAGGTCCGGTGAGTCCTGCGGTGAGACAGAGGGTGTGTCGCCCCTGGGACTCAGACACAGGCTCTTCCTGTCACTGCTTCGGAGACAGCATGCATCGCTGGTAAGACGAGGCAGTTGAGCCTCCATGCGCCGTCACTGTTCACCCATCTTCCCCTACGACCCCATTAAGATGACAGTACATCAAATTACACACAGTCCTCAGGACAAGGAGGAAAGAGGTCAGGTGGTGGCAGCTGGGAGGTGCAGGGGCCGTAGATGGGGGGTGCGAGATATAAGGAAGTGGAGAGAGCGCCCCAGGCCTAGGGGCGGGGTGGTGCTCGGGTCTCTCACTGAGGCTGGCGCACGGGGTTGGGGCGGGGCGCAGGCACCACGGGGACCAGGGTTGGCTACAGTCAGCCCTGTGAGAGCCGGTCTCATTCAGCAGATTGTCACTTAGGACTTAGGGCGTACTTGCAATGATGAGAATGGTCATTCATTTTGTTACTAAAACACAAAGTAAAATGTAGGCACTGCCTGAAGAATAAATCACTTTAAAAGTCAGACTTGTGTCAGTCCTCAAGCCAGAGGAAAATGGAAAAATAAGTGCCTCCGGGCAGGGTGGGGTTCGAGCCAAAGGAAATGACAGCTGAGCGATGAGATTAAGAAGAGTATGTGCCATTTTTATCATGGACTTCCATTCTTTCGCTTCACCCCGGAGCTTACGGTTTCACTGCTGGACTCAGACTTTACAGTTTTTTCCCGCCCAGGCACCGTTGAAGTCCCTGGTTTTAGATCATTTTCGTTCTTCAGTCACAGGGTAGGTGATTGAGTTGGCTTCGGTTAGTTTCATTGCGCCCAGCCCTTTGCTAGTCTTATCTTATTGTTGCTTTGCTGTTCTGTCTATTTTTTAGTTTATGTTGCTGTGTTTTTGGACAGTCTTTTTTTTTTTTCGTAGTTTTCTTCCTCTCACTGAGCCTTTTTAATCTGTATAAGACAATTTTGTCAACTGTATCATAATGTAGCATTTCCCCCCACTCTATTTGTTGATTATTTGCTTCATTTATAATTCCTTATGTGAATTTGCACTCATCCCTCTTTCTTCATTAATTTGTTCTATTTTTGTTCCCAAATTTTATGCTTCCAAGTCTTAAGGAGTCATTTATATTGTTTTGGTGTATTTGCGTGCTTTGCCGCTTATGCCAGGACACAGCATATTACTCACATATTACTCATTATTCTGCTCTGAACATGTACACCTAACCTCAGCAGTGTTAGCGAGAGTGACTGTCATCCATCCAGAGGGACAAAGAGTTTTTTATCTCTGAATGAATTCCCTGTACACATATGGAAATAATTTTCTGGAAGGATATTGCAAACAATACTTAGACGTTTTCTGTGTAAAACATTAACATTTTTCTTATTTTTTCCCTCCAGAGATTTGTAAAACATATAGCAAAATTCAGCTCTTATTCCTTGTTGCAAAATCAGTACAAATATTGGATAAAAAGAACATTCTTACACATAGTAGCTAAAATCTCATAAATGTGTTCTTATGATATCTGAGAAATTCTCTCAGCCACTCAGTCTTGTTCCTTGATATCTATATAATGGAATTTAGATTATAATAGATGATGCATATGAAGAAAAGCTTAAAATACTTCCTTTAAAGGAATTATGTATACATAAGCATAACATATTATTTATGTATTTATTTTATTTTTATTGTATTTTTTCCATGACCATTTAGTCCCCTTATACCTCCTCCCCCCACAATCACCACACCCTTGTCCTTGACCATGAGCCCTTTTTCCTTTTTGTTCAGTCCTTCCAGACTCTACCCCCCTCATAGCTGTCAGCCTGCTCTCCATCTAGGAGTCTATCACTATTTTGCTTCTTACTTCAGTTTGTTCATTGGATTCCACGTAAGAGTGAAATAATATGGCATTTGTCTTTCTCTGACTGGCTTATTTCACTTAGCATAATGTTCTCCAGGTCGATCTATGCTGTTGCAAAGGGGAAAATTTTCTTCTTTTTTATGGCTGAGTACTATTCCATTGCATCAGTGTTCCATAGTTGTTTTATCTAGTCATCTAGTGATGGACACTATTTTTAAGTATTTTTTTATTCCTTTTTGAGGGCTTCTATTATGTACTACTCAGTGCATTATGTGCACTCAGTACATTAGGAATAAGGTTGCTTCATTTATACCTAGGGACCCCTCTTGTAGATTAATATAGTGTGTATGGCAGGGGGAGGTAACCCACACCAAACAACCAAGATAAGAGCTGGGAGGAATGATGTAGGAAGCTGAGAGAACACGGGGTCTAGTCTGGGAGGTAGAAGACCAGAAATACATTCCTAAACAATTGATGTTTAAGCCGAGATTCAAAGAATGAGCAGTATTGGGGGAAGGATGGTGACGTATCCTGGCAGGGGGTCCAGCATTTTTACGGGCCCTGAGCTGGGAACAGGTCCGGGAACCCAAGGCAATGAGGAGACCGATGTGGATGGGCCCTCGGAAACCAACTCTAGGTGTGAGAGATCGGATTGGATTTTTGTATGCACAATTTATTAGCATAAAAATGCAAGAAGGGAAATTAATACTCAACAAAAAACATTGATATGTCGTCCCAATGGCAGTTATCACTGAAAAAGGAAGAAACTTACTACCCAGTTCTCTGTACTTTAAAGTTCTCTTATTAGGTACATAAACATTTAGGGTTGTCGTCCTGATGAGTTGACCATTTTATTATCAGAAATTAGCCATCCTAATAATATTTCTTATCCTGAAATGTACTTTGGTATTTATATGACCACTCAAGCTTTCTTTTAAGTAGTGTTAGCATGGTGTGTTATTCTATGCTTTTCCTTTTAACCTGCTTGATTTAAAAAAATATTTATGGTGGGTTTCCTCTGGAGAACATATAGTTAGGTCTTGATTTTTCATCTATTCTGACAACTTCTGCCTTTTAATTGGAGTGTTTAAGCCATTCATATTGAATGGCCTAACAACAATTTAGTTGGATTTAAATATAACATATTAATAATTGTTTCCTATTTAGTTTCTATCTAATTGTTTCTATCTAGTGTCTGGTTTTTTTTTTTTTCCTTCTCTCCTATTGGATTATCGGAGTATTTTTTAATAATTACATCATCTACATCAATCGGTTAATATCTAAGTTTGTTTTGTTATGCTTTTTGTTTTTTTTTAAATGGTCGCCTTAGGGTTTACACTAAATGCCTTTAAACTAACACGGTCTGCTAATATTGTGTAACACTGAACGTTAGCAGAAGGAGCTCACCGAAGTTGGTTGTCATTTCCATCATTACCTGCCTTTGTGCTAATAGCATCGTTCATTTTCCCTCTCTGTAGGTTTTAAACCCCACAGTACATTGTTATCACTTTTGCTTTAAACAGTAAGTTGTCTGATAATTTTTTTAAATGAGCAAATGCATTTTCTTTAAATATCTACCCACATACTTACCATTTTTTGGCACTCTTTTATTTCTTTTGCAAAGTCACAGATGTCTGACTGATACAATTTTCCTTCTACCTCAAAGACTTCCTTTAACATTTCTTGTGTTTCTGGTCTACCGTCAATGAATTCTCTTAGTTTTTGAATGTTTGAAAAGACATTATTATTTCCCTTTCATTTATGAAAAGTATTGTCTTTTGCTGGGTATAGAATTTTAGATTGGTATATATCTTTTTGCTTTTTAAATAATATTTTAATTTTTTTCCTCCTCTGTCTTCTGGCTTGTGTTGTTTTGGAGAAGTCTGCCATCAATCATTGTTTCTCTGTGCATGGTGTGTGTGTAAAAAATTTGGCTGCCTTCAAGAGTTTTCTTTTTATCACCGACTTTCAGCAATATATTCAGATTTTGTTATCACTGATGGACAGTTTCCCACAATGATTTTTATCAATTTACATTCCTACCTGCAATTTATGAGATTCCTGTTCCTCTATATTCTTGAGGCAATATATTCTGCCTTTTCCATTTTAGTCATTGGAGCGGGTGCCATTGAGTATTTTTTCATGTGCTTATTGATCATTTATATTTTGACTTTTGTGAAGTGACTGTCCAAGACTTTTGCCCATTTTTATTATATTACCTTTTTTCTTGTTGACTTGCAGCATTTCATTATGTTTCGGGGCTGCAACCCTTGGTCAAATATCCTTTGCTCAATTTTTATATATTAATTAATGATTAATTCATTATATATCTCCCCAAGGACCCATCTATGGACTGTGTGTCTCCTTGTTCTTTACCTTCTCCTTGGTATATCTCACCCAGGGACGGGCATCAGCTTTCCTTACTGCTCGATTTCTCTCTGGGGTCTTGGAACCCTATTCCTAACTCGCTAGTGGGCGGTCCAAGAACAGTTCCCCCTTAGCCTTAGTAAAACATTGTAATTTCCTCTGCCCACCCAGCTCTGCCTTGTCTGTTCTCTGCTTCTATTCAAGGTGTAACTGTGCAGCCAGGTATACAGGCTGTTAAATTAGTATCATATGGGCTTTTTCCTTGTCCTCGCTCTCATGACTCCTACACCCCAGACCACAGATTCTGGTGGGATCATATCAGACAAGTCTGTATAGGTGGGCTTTCTCCTCCCTTCTCACCATCATTGCCCAGGGAGGGCTAGGCCACCCCCCACCCCCTGCCCTGCCACGGCAGCCTAGTCTGACTTCCTGCCTGTGGGGTCATCACGCCTCATGCCCCCTAGTGTTTACTTTGTAAAACTGCAGCCTGGGAAATTGCTTGTTAGTGACAAAATGTTCATTGACTCCCTGTTTTCTTAAACAGCTTTATTGAGATAGAAGGTACATACAATAACATTCACCCCTTTGTACAACTCAGCAGAGTTTCCGTAAATTTGCAGATGTGTACAAGCTTCACCAGGATCAACTTTGGACCATTTTAATCACCTCAGAAGGAGTCTTTGCACCCTTTAGTTATCTCTTTCCTACCCTCTCATCCTCACCTCCAGCCCTTAGTAAGCCATGCATCTCCTTTCTCTCTCCGTAGGGTTTCCTCTTCCGGACACTGTGTATGGATGTAATCATATAGGATGGTGTGTTTGTGACTGGCTTTTGGGGGGCTTAGCATAAGGGTGTCAAGGGTCATTTGTGTCTACAGCGTGTATCAGTATTTCATCTCTGTTTTGCTGAGTAAAATTCCATGGCGTGGACATACCAGCTGTTGTTTATCCATTTTTCATCTGATGGGCACTTGAATAATTTGCACATTGGGTGATTATAAATAATGCTGCTTTAATCTTTCGTGTGCAGGTTTCTGTGTAGATACACATGTTCATTTCTCTAAGGATATGCCCTATGGATGGGGCTCCCCATTGCCTGGAGAACTAAGCTCCTGTTTTTCAGCATGAGATTTGACACCCTTATGATTCAGACTTTACAAGAAGCATCTGAAATTTAAGCTCCTGGAGATTCCTCTGTAAGCCTTGGCTGTTAGTGTGTCCCCAGGCCTTGGCCCAAAGCCGGGTAATGAGTCGTTGCTGAGTAGCTATGCAGAGAATAAATGAGTGCGCATAAAGAGCCTCAAGTTCCCTCTCCAGTAGTGTGCAGCCCCCAATAGTTCTGCCCTGAGGTTCCTGTTTTCCAGCATCTTCTCACTTTCCTCCTTCCTATGACAGCTCAGCATCCTAACATTCTTATGCCCTCTGTGTGGCATCTCTGTCCGCTCTTTCCTCTGGAAAGCATTCTCATCTTCCACGGACTGGGTCGGTTTCTCTGTCACTTAGGTTCCTGTAACGCCTTGTGGATAATTCTGTCCAACTATGCAGCCAAAGAATTACCGTCATTCTTTTGCTAGCCACGCACCCTCTAGACTAGAAATTCCTTGGGAGCAATACCGTGACTCACACAAGTTTGTGTTACTGGGACCTTGCCCCAGGCCCGGGCCCTGGCGAGGGCGCAGGGAAGACAGCTGCATGAAGGAAGGATGGTGGCATTGCTTCCTGCGACGCGCCCGCCTCAGCTCTTCTTTTCACCGTCTTTGGGCTGCCAAGAAAGCGATGTTGTCTTGTTTTTCTTTTTAGCATAACATTCTTCTTACTGTTGTCACTGGAGCCATGGTTCTGCCATCTGTTACGATGATATAAAATATGGAGAAATCTGTGAAGAAAGTAACAATGTGCCCAGCTCCTCCTGCGCCGCCCCGCGTGTCCGCACCCCCAGATGTTAGACCTGAGTTAGACAACAGGGCGATGCCAGATGTTTTCTTTAGCTTTCTGTTATTAAACTGCAGTTACTTTCAAGGAGCTTTCACATGCATGTAATTCACGTGGAGATTGCCTGTGCACTTTCTGGAGGGAGCAAATGTTACTGTATTTAAAATGCATGCAGTGCTCCATAAAATGAAAGACTATTATTTAAGCAGATGGATGGTCCCTTAGATGGAAGAAACAAAAGCTGTTGGAATATAGTTTGCGGTTGTTTTTTTTCTTGCCTGTGGCCATATGATGTGTATTTTAGAGAATGAGCTTGTTACTTTATTAAACCCAGTGGTGTGAAATAGAAAGACTAATGTGAGATACATTAAAAAAAAAAAAACGTAAGGAGAAGTTACAGTAATTCCCCAGAGGACACTTATCTTTTTAACTACTAGGATTAAACATTTATTTTGCATTTTTCTCACAGTCATTTAAATAATTTCACAAGCTGGCTCTTGAAAAGTGGTTTACAGTAGGAAACTCTACATTTAATTTGTAAATATATCTTTTATATATTCATATTTTCAGAGAATTGCTATTCTTAATGAGGCTACTTTTGCAATACAAAATAAATTCAAATGTGTCTAAATTTTCTTTAGTTCAGATGACCCATATCCAGTTGACAGAAGAGGAATGTGGGGAGGGGGACAAAAGAACCTAGGTGGAATTAATTAGCTCTGAAGAGGGACAGTCACCTTGGCCCTAACAATATGTCTAGGGTGATACCAGTTTTCTAGAAAGCTCAAAAGTCAAATCACAACTAAGCTTCTGATCTGAACCAATTTCTTAGTTAGCAGTAATTTTTTATATTCTGATTTATGGAGCACTGCTAAAGACTTCAGTTTTGGCTGGAAGAGAAAACTATCAAACAGTTACTACTTGATGAACACCTGTCTTGGAGTAAATCAACCTCTATAAAGTGTGTTTTTCTCTGTCATCTTATGACAAATGGCATTCACTGTGCTTCCCCAGGACAGAGAGAGTCAGCATTGGCCCCCAGGGGGCGCACTCAGGGTCCCCACAGTGAGAGAGACCAAGAGAAAGTAGGTGGATGTTCAAGTAAGAGAGCTGGGGGATACTAAAGCTCATGAGCACAGCTTCCCCAAGATTTGGCTTTGTAGAAGAAAAGCAACTCAACTATATTGTGAAATGAAATCTTCATGAGAAAGATGATTTCTTCAGCCTCTTAGTCCTGAGTCCTTGGTCAAGTGATAACCCCTTTGAATCTCCAAATGATCGTCCTCAGAGAGGAGTCTACAGTCTCCCAGCAGAACTGTTGTTCACAAGAATAAATGATATAGCCCCTTCAGTCTCCAGCATTGCCTAGTTCAAGGTCGGTGCTCAGTAACTGTTATCCTCATCTCTGCCCAGTGACATTAATTCCAAGTATCTAGGGCTCCTTTCATCTTCTGTGAAGAAGGTATTGGGTGGGCATTTGTTTTTAGAAAGTCACATATAAACACAGGAGCCTCTGGCCAGGGTGGAGGCATAAGCAGATATGCTTTACTTCCTTATACAACCAAAATAAGGATAACAAACAAAAAGACAAAAAAAAAAAAAACAACAAAAACCAACCAGAACTGCCAGAAAATAAAATTGTATGGATGTCTGACAACCAAGGAGTTAAAGAAGAAATATTCATCCAGACCGGTAGGAGGGACAGAGACCTAAAACTGGGGCAGAAAGGACCGGAGCGGTGAGGCAGCAGCTGGAGGACTGGGACATCCTGCATTCACACGAGGATAAGCTGAGAGGAACAACTGGGGAGTGAGACATCCTGTGAAAACTCAGGGTTCCATCGCAGGGAAATAAAGCCTCAAAACTTCTGGCTATAAAAATCTGTGAGGGTTGCAGTAGCTGGACAGACTCCCAGTCTCACAGGACAGTCCATTGGAGAGACCCATGGGATCCTAGAACATACACACCCGCCTGGGAATCAACACCTGGAAGGGCACAATCCACTTGTGGGAAGTGAGGGAAGTTACTGAAAGTGGGGCGAGAGCTGAGCAAGTGACATTGTCCCCCACCCCCAGACAGTGCCACAATGCAGCAAAGTGGGCTGCCTTGTCATGGTGAACACCTAAGGCTCTGCCCTTTACAACATAACAGGTATACAGAGACAAAGAAATATGGCCCAAATGAAACAACAGATCAAAACTCCAGAGAAAGAACTAAGTGATGAGGAGACAGCCAACCTATCAGATGCAGAGTTCAAAACACTGGTAATCAGGATGCTCACAGAAATGACTGAGTATGGTCACAAAATAGAGGAAGAAGTGAAGGCTATGCAAAGTGAAATAAAGAAAAATATACAGGGAACCAAGAGTGAAGGGAAGGAAACCAAGACTCAAATCAATGATTTGTAACAGAAGGAAGAAATAAACATTTAACTGGAATGGAATGAAGAAACAAGAATTCAAAAAAATGAGGATTGGCTTAGGAAGCTCTGGGACAACTTTAAACATTCTGACATCCGAATCATAGGGGTGCCAGAAGGAGAAGAGGAAGAGCAAGAAATAGAAAATTTATTTGAAAAAATAATGAAGGAAAACTTCCTTAATCTGGCAAGGAACTAGACATGCAAGTCCAGAGAGTCACAAAGTAGTTGACCCAAGGAGGAACACACCAAGACACATCATAATTACATTACCCAAGATTAAAGATAAGGAGAGAATCTTAGAAGCAGCAAGAGAAAAGGAGAGAGTTACCTACGAAGGAGTTCACATAAGGCTACCAGCTGATTTCTCCAAAGAAATCTTACAGGCAAGAGGGGCTGGAAAGGAGTATTCAAAATCATGAGAAGCAAGGACCTACAACCTGGATTACTCTATCCAGCAAAGCTTTCATTTAGAATAGAAGGGAGATAAAGTGTTTCCCAGATAAGGTTAAGTTAAAGGAGGTCATCATCACCAAGCCATTATTACAGGAAATGTTAAAGGGACTTATATAAGAAAATCAATTTACTATGAACAGTAAAATGGCAACAAACTCACAACTATCAACAACTGAACCTAAAAAAAAAAACCCGAAAACCCACAGACAAAAACAAACTAAGCAAACAACTAGAACAGGAACAGAATCACAGAAATGGAGATCACATGGAGGGTTATCAGCGAGGAGGGGGAGAGGAGAGAATGTGGGAAAAGGTACAGGGAATAAGAAGCATAACTGGTAGGTACAAAATAGACAGGGGGAGGTTAAGAATAGTACAGGAAATGGAGAAGCCAAAGAACTTATATGTACAACCCATGGACGGGAACTAAGGTGAGGGAATACTAGAGGGGGGAGTGCAAGAAGGAACGGGATAAAGGGGGGGGGAAATGGGACAACTGTAATAGCATAATCAATAAGATATACTTAAAAAAAAAGAAAGTCACATAAACGCAGCTGTCTGCAAACTGGATCTTAGTGACATTTAAAAATATTTGGTTTAGCCTGGCTGGTGTAGCTCAGTGGATTGAGCGTGGGCTGGGAACCAGAGGGTCCCGGTTCGATTCCCAGTCATGGCACATGCCTGGGTTGCGGGCCAGGTCCCCAGTGAGGGCCATGTGAGAGGCAACCATACATTGCTCTTTCTCTCTCCCTTCTCCTCTCTCTAAAAATAAATAAATTTAAAAAAATCTTAAAAAAAGTTAAAAAAAATTTGGTTTAATTTGGGAGGTTCCACATGTTGAGTTTCCTTTGTTTGCATAAGTGAGACTTTATAACTATTTGTTACTGAGTACAACGTAGGTGCTCCATATATGAATTTAAAAGCCAAGTATGTGTGGATAGGCTAATAGGCATTTTATTTCCAGTAATTAAAGTAGAAACTATTTAAGCAACCAAGATCAGGAAAATACTTTAGAAAATCATATTATATAAAATATTTTTTAATGTTGGTTAATGTGTTTTTTAATGTACTTATTTTTATTGTATTTTTTTCCATTTTAAAATGTTCACCCAGTAACATTTACTTGTGAAGTCCACATAGGAAAGTGAAATTATATATATGAAATAATGTTATAAGAATGAAGCAGTCTATAACAATTATGTAGTTTATGTAGGCGCATTACAGTATAATTACATAGGTAAGGCACACAGGCAGGTGGACCAGAAGAGAAAATATAAAATCTGAAACAGAAGCTGTCGTAGTCTGATGAAATTAAATGATGCTTTCGTCAAAGTCCTCTTTATTATTGCTACGTATTTTCAATGAAAAATGCATTGTTGATTGGCCACTATTTTCAGAAAACCAGTTTTGCTTTTTAAAATGCTTTACATATGATCTTCACTTTTAATTTAAAAAACTGTGACTAATTTCATTTCAAATGAGCCTTCCGCGCCCCTGCCCACCAGAGCAGTGTGATCCTCGCAACTGGACCTGGTCATTCACTCGTTTAGCGTCTCCTCACTGGACATGAGGCCTCATTCCCTAGGTGTGAGCAACTCCGTACATTGTCCTCAGAGGGCACATGTTCTAGAGGGAGACAGATCAAAATGGAATATAAAATATAACTTCTGAGAGTGGTCAGTGCAGTGAAGACAGAGCAGGGCACAGGGCGTGGGACTGAAGAGGAATCTGCTCAAAGTTAAGGTCCCGGAAAACGGATAAGCTTGTGTACAAAACATGAAATGAAGATGGAGCCTTACTTTCTAGGACCAGCCTCTCTGTTTGTAGTCAGTTGGGCAATTTTGAATTATGTAGCTTTAGGGGAACCCTGTGGTTTTTTTTTTCTTAAAAGAACCTCCTTAGTCCAGGCTGGTAGGAAGTCAAGGGCAGAAGGAGCACTTAACTGATTCGTTCTTATGTTGTTTTCTTGCAGTTTTCGGTGAGGACCTTCACTCCAGCCTCTACTTTGTCAATGCATCTTTGCAAGAGGTAGTGTTCGCGAGCACCACGGGGACCTTGGTGCCCTGCCCGGCTGCAGGAGTCCCTCCCGTGTCTCTCAGATGGTACCTGGCGACGGGTGAGGAGATCTATGATGTTCCCGGGATCCGCCACGTCCACCCCAACGGCACTCTCCAAATTTTCCCCTTCCCTCCTTCAAGCTTTAGTACCTTAATCCATGATAATATTTATTATTGCACAGCTGAAAATCCTTCAGGGAAAATTAGAAGTCAGGATGTCCACATCAAGGCTGGTGAGTAGAAGTCCTCAGGCTTTATTCTTGGGCGGGGGGCAGTAACTAACATTAAAGCGCCATCAGCTGGGACTCAGTACAACCTTTCATCCATTCCTTCTGACGCTGCCAGTTTCCCCTTGGAGAGCATCTCTCAACTGGATTTCAGAGTACTGGGCACTGTGGGGGAAAAAAAACTGAAATTGCTGGTTCTCATTCTCAGTGAAACAAATGAGCAAATGCTTCTAAATGATCACCTTTTGCTTGTTTCTTACCGAGGTGTCCCTATTTTCATCCCACATGTTTGCCATTTGAACGACATGCCAAAAAAATGCTCAGTGCATTCATAAACCCCTTACAATTCTGCTTCTGTAAATCACCAAACACTGGGAAATCGGGCAAAGTCCTTCTGCAAAACGAACATTAAGTTTGTGACACAATGCCTGGATAACTTTGAATGTATCCACTCAGCAAATATTTTCTTGAGCTTCTGTTATAGTTCTGGCATTCTGCCAAGTTCAGGGAATATGAGGTCTGTCCAGAAGGTATGCAGCCATGTAATAGGAAAAAATGGAGACATTTATTAAAGAAGATACAAGATATAAGAAACATTGTACGTAGGACAATGTCAGTCCCCTTCAAAGTAGGCACCTTGGGACCTCACACAGTTCTCCCAGTCGCCATTAGCCACTCCATTATATTTTCCTGAATCTCACTGATGGTCTGAAATCTCTTCCCTTTCAAAAGTGACTTTAGTTTTGGGAAGAGACAGCAGTCACAGGGTGCCAAATCTGGGCCATAGCGGGGCTCAGTCGCCTGGGTGGTTCGAGGTTTCGCCAAAAGACTCTGCATGGGACGTGATGTGTGAGCGGACACATTGTTGCGACGAAGTTGCCAATGACCAGTCGCCTTTAACTGCAGCCTTCTGGGTCATCCGAGTGGTTTCCACGGAAGAATGTTCAAGCTTAATGAAAAATTTGTTGCAGATTCATTGCTCTACTTGCTCAGTCATTTTGAATGTGCAAGCTACACAGTACACATGCTGTGCAATTGAGTAATGGGTGTCTACTGCCCCCACTGACTAGTACAGTGAAGTCATCACTGTTCACACATGCGCATTCCAGTCCGTACTCCTTGGCTGCCAGGTTGCGTTGACGTCATGCAAACTATTCTCATTGTATTAACGACGGCTGGACTTTTCCTGGACAGACCTCGTACATGGGAAAGCGAAATGGTGTCCCCCTCATGGAACGCACATCCTAGTGGGGGGGTCAGACATACACAAAGAGGAAGTTGGGTCACAATTTACAGTGGGAAGTTGGCCTCTGTTCCAGGCGTTATGATATTTGTGAGGATACTGTGAAAAATTCAGGAGAGGAAAAACACCCCCAAACAAAAACACCATCAGCCGAGAACCAAGGAAAATCCTACCATTGGTTCAGTCTGAGACTGCCGATGGCGGCTTGGAGATGTGGGAGTATCTCTGGACTGGATGTCAGAGTGCCTCACATTGCAGGGACTGGTGACATTGAGTCGGTAAGGTCCAAACTATACCCCAAGTTTATTTGCATTTTGACTAATTGATACTCAAACTCCCAGTGTCTCAAACCTGGTGTGTTCGCTTTCTGCTCCGCTCTTCGTGTCTTTCCTCCCCACGCTGTCCCAGAGGCAGGCCGTGGAGAGAGTAGGGAGGCAGAAAAGAAGACTAAGACTTAAGCTGCAATAAAGCCATAGCATCGATGGGTATTGGAAGTGAAGCAGACTCAGTCTAGTCTTCTTGCATTCTTTGTGAAATAAGAAAGGCACTGTTAACCTTTTTGACTGTGTCACATGTTGCTGGAATGTTGTCAATGAATGAACTTTGAATTGGTTTGTTACTCTTAACACCATAATGTATTTAAAAAAAAAAGAAAAACTGCCATCACTCCAAGTAAACCCGGGAACACAGCCTGTGGGTCACAGACATCAAAAGTTGTACATCCAAGACACATTGTGTCATTCTAAAGATTTAACAAAACCCTGTAAAACAAGCACACAGCGGGACTGCAGCTAGCAAACCATGTTTTAATTTTTTTTTTTAAAAAGCCTGGCCTCTCAAATGTTGGTAGATGGACTTAACGTAGTGGCGGACAAAGAGAATATGACTTCGATTGCTGTCTTATGCTCTGGGTAGCGGGGGGAGCTCTGTTATCGTTTCTGCAGCAGGTGAGGAGGTGTGGCTGGAAGGCATCACGGCCTGAGCGAAAGATGAAACGTGTCTCGATGCCTGCCTGTGATCTCTTTGATGTAAGTGATCAAACATCAGCCTGTGACTCATTCTGCCAGCAAGTCATTTTCCCCACTGTATTTTGATCTCCGTGACATACTCATGAGTTCTAAGACTTGCACAGAAATGCACTTCAGAAAAGAAGAATAAGATTGGTTTTAATCAGGTGATATGAAGAACTGATACCCCAAATAATTAAAATCAAGCAAACGAAATTTGTGTAGGGACCTCTAACCCTGACGACAGGGGAATTAGGTGGAACACCTGTTACCTGGCAGGCTGCAGACTCTTTTGAATGTGTCATAAAAGACACATGTACGGACTACAAAGGACCACTGATAGAAAAACCTGGAACTTCAAACAGCTATGCTCGGACGTGTTGACCTGCTCTTTCTGCCTCGAGTTTCCTGTCAGACAAAGGCCCTGAGTGCTTACGCCTGTTTTAACTGCTCTTTCCCGGATTTGTCATAGAACCGATTGTTCCTGCGCGGCCGTGGGCGTTTCGGAGGTGGAAATGCCATCTTCTTGTCTGGAGTCTGGGCTGCCTTCTGCGTGCTTATGTCATGGCTGCTGAAGTGCGGGCGTTCCGGGCACCCGACGCCCTCTGCGTAGGAGCCCCGGCAGACACAGGGCGGCTGTGTCATTCAGACCCACACAATGGAGGGTCACGTTGCCCCAGTGACATTTCTTTTCTCATTTAAATAGACTTCTTATTATGAGCACAGTATGGTCGTAGTAATTCTTTAGATTGTTTATTAGATGCTGGAAACCTTGGTTTCCCCACTTTTATGTACTTCCCGATACAGAACTGGGCGGCTGTGCAGAACAGCAGCTGATGGGCATCTGAACCCAGTGACTACTGTCGAGCAGGTTTCAGCAGACCGAGCACTGACTCACAGGGCATCGCCTGTGTTTCAGGTCATCCTAAAAGTCGAAAATCCCTTCAGATTGGTTTAGCGACTTTCCTGGAATAATCCATTGGGTAAAATGGCCTCATAGTCTCTCCTTTGGCAGCACAGAAAATTCTTATTCTTTTTTTTAAATGAAAAAAAAAATCCTCACTTGAGGATATGTTTACTGATTTTAGAGAGAGAGGAAGGGTATTGGCGGGGGTGGGGGAGAGGGAGAGAGAAACATCCATGTGAGAAACATCTACCAGTTGCCTCCAGTATGTACCCCAATTGGGGACTGAACCTTCAACCTAGGTATGTGCCCTGCCTGGGAATCAAACCCCTAACCATTTGGTGCATGGGATGATGCTCCAACTCACTGAGCCTCACCAGTCAGGGTGAAAATTCTTGTTCTTCATAGTTTCAGCAAGTTGAGCAAGGTCTGCGTGTCAGTGAAAGAGGAAAGGGCCATCCACCCTGTCTCATTCATTAACGACAATCTCAGTTTCCCTCTCGAATAAAATGCTGTCTTGCCCTTTCTGTCCTAAGGACCGGAATGCAGATGGGCCACTGGAAGTGGCACTGTCCCTTGCCCATGCTGCATTTACTGCTTAGCAAAGGGGCAAGTCAAAAAAATTCTAGTGGCTGTCTTTTTCTTTGTAAACTGTGGTTAACTAATCTTAGACTGGGACTGCTCATGATGGCCGAGGTGGGGGAGCAAGGGCCGAATTTGCTTTTGTCTGAAACAGCAACAACCACAATCATAAAGTATATGAAGCACCAGTCTTCAAGACCAGCCACCTCACAGTGAAGGAAAGTGATCCCTGAGAAACTGGAAAAAAGCAGCTGAACCCCACAATCGCCCTGATTTGCCGCCGGAAGGAAAGGAGGGGACAGAGCCCTGCACATGGAATTTTACGGCAGCTTCATTCATAATTGCCTCAAATTGGGAGCAACACAGATGTCTCTCAGTACGTGAATGGATGATGACAAAGACTCTGTCCTTGGCTAAAGTTTCCTCAGGTTCCTCTGAGTTCTTTTCTCAACTAGTCCTTGATCTTGGCCTTCTGCGTCTGTTTTCCCGTGGCCCAGTTTTACTGAGAGTCCTGCAAAGTCGTCCCTCACCTCTGATATCTGATATCAGATCACTCTTAACATGTGATCCGGTCCCGCATCTTACCTGTGATGTGTGAGTCTTTAGTCCGCCTTTCACAAGAACCCCCCCACCCTTCGTGTCTTCTCCAGAATTTTCCGTCCACTGACCCTCTTGTCGGGACTCTATGCAAGTGTTTGCTTGTTCCGGCTGTGTTCAGAGTTGAGCACAATTTATCTCCCTATTGAAAGAGTCATAACTCCTATTGCAAAGTCTTGAATAAAGTATCAGAGTATTTTTAACAATAAACTATGGTATATCCATACAATAGAATATTATTCAGTGATAGAAAGAAAGAAACTATCAAGCGGTGAAAAGACAGAGAGGGACCTTAAGTGTCTGTTACTAAGTAAAAGAAGCCCAGCTGCACAGAAGACCTACTCTATGAGTCCTACTATGTGACATCCTGGAAAAGGCAGAACCATGGCAATGACAGTGAAAGGTCAAGGGTTGCCGAGCGTGGCGGGGGAAGGAGGGGTAAGTGGGTGGAGCACAGGACATTTTTAGGACAGTGAGCCTAAATGAGGAATACATGGCATTATTCATAGAACTAACAGAGCGAACCTTACTATAAACATGGACTTTAGTTGATAAAAATGTATAAATATTGGTTTGTTAATTATAAAAAAAGTATCACACTCATTCAGATGCTAAGAACTGTAGGAGGTGGTGAGGGACAGTATATGAGAACTCCCTGTACGCTCTGAAATTTTCTGTAAACCTGACACTGATCTAAAAAAACTTTATTCCAAAACAATACTTCCAATAGCTTAATAGACAAATAGAATCCCCAAAGGAATAGATGATAAAACCAAAAAATAGTTGAACTTTGGCCAAAATGTTCCAAATTTGATAAAAACTAAAAACCCACAGATCCAAGGATTCCAAGAAACCCAAGAACAAACGACATGGCGAAACACACACCAGGCACATCATCATAAAGAAACAGCTCAGGACGAAGGACAAAGAGGAAATGATGAAAACGGCCAGAGGAAAAGGACATGTCACGTAGGGAGGCACAACAGTGAAGATGACGCCAGGTTTTGTCAAGTCGGTGTGAGCCCCAGGGAAGCGGCGCTCTCTGAGGCGCTGAAAGAGTGGTCTCTTGTAATCCAGAAGTCTGCCTGAAGACTGCCTTTCAAAAAATAAAGGCGAGGTACCAGCTTTTTGGACCCTCAGATGCTGAGAGAGTTCATCAGCCGCTGACTCGCACTACTTGAAATCTTTTTTAAAAAATGTCCTGCAATCAGGAGAAAAATGACACTTGATGGCACTACTCAAGAGGAGAAGAATGATGAAAACAGTCATGACATGGATAACTAAATAATATTTTTGTTGTTTAAAATCCTTTAAGAGATAATTAGCTATTTAAACAAAGGAATAGCAGTGTCTTGTGGGGATTGTAACGATGTGCAGATGAAGTGGGTGACAACGATGGCATAAGCCCTGGAGTAAAGACACAGAAGCACAACATTTGAGAGCTCTCTTATTGTGTGGGAAGTTGCAGAGCATCACCTGAGTGCAGTGATGACGAGTTACAGGTGTGTGTACTGTAAACCCCAAAGCAACCACTGAAGTGACCAAATGCAGAGTATGGCTAACAAGCCAACGAAGTAGAAACAATGGACTCATTAAAAAAAAAAAAAATCCCAAACAAAGAAGAAAAAAGAGAAAAAAAAAAAAAAAACCCCAGAGAACAAGGTGCCATTATTTACCTCTGCCTATCAAGACATTTCCCTTTTGAAACGGCTATCTTTGTTGATAGATTCATTTTTTTGAACTTAATTTCATACCAGTTTTCTTGACACCTATCTTTCAATAAATGATGAAAATTTGAAGAGCGCTAATTAGTCGATAAAAAGCTGTCTTTGTGGATATTCTTAGAAAGTCAAAGATTTATAAAATCCAGACCTCCTTTGAAGACCTTCCTGTCCCAACACTTTCATTTCCAGTGGGAGGACAGTGAAGCCCAGAGGGGCTCGCGCCCGGCTTTCACAGAGCTGCAGGGAGCCGCACCGTGAGTCAGACACATGGACATCTCATTTCCCTGGGGACGGAGGTCTTCCCTCAGCGGAGATGGCCTGGGTTCGTGTTACTATATCTCAGCCTGTCTTCAGTGGTTTATCCCCAGTAACTGAGTGGTTACAGTCACCCTGCGATGGACTTATTTTCTTCCAAATCGCTAGTGTATAGATGGCAGAATAGACAACCTGCCCCCTGGGTAAGTGGGGCTTGGATGTGAACATAGGCAGTTGGGATTGGAGGGCAGGCAGTGAACCCCAGCACTACCCTGCTGGTAGCCCGGACCCCTCATTCAGGGAAGCCCCCTGGAGCACTTGCTGCGTTACTCCTGTGGTTGGGGGTTTGGGCAGCTCCCTCCCCATCATCATCCTTCCCTAAGTGATGGGAAGCAGGATACTTGTTTCCCAAACTGCTTTGCAACTGTCATAGAAATGTTACTTATGATGTTATTTTAATGGTCATATAGTTTTCCAGGATTTCCAGGAGAGGTTGCCTTTCTTGAATTTTTAAATTCTTTTTAAAATTCTTTTTAAATTCATAGTCTGATTTTTTTTTCCTGGTCCTCAGAGGACATGGAGGGCAGTTTTCTATCACCCTAACTTCTATTAGAAGCTATTTCCTACAACCAGCTGCACTGGGCGGGGATGGGGATGGGGGCGGGGGTGGGGAGCGGTGAGCTCTGTTTAGATGTTCTCCTGCCCTTTAGTACACAGTGTAGCTTGTTGTTAATGAAACGAAAGTCTTTAAGACATGAGATGTAGATTGCTTAAAATTCTTTTCAGTACATCCCTTCGATGCCACTCATCACATGTGTAAGGCACCATGTACGTATTCGCATGAGATGCTTGCAGGATGAGGTGTGTGCGTGTGTGTGACCCTGGGTCCCCTTCCTGTCTTCCAGTTTTACGGGAGCCCTACACAGTCCGTGTGGAGGACCAGAAAACCATGAGAGGCAATGTCGCGGTCTTCAAGTGCATTATCCCCTCCTCCGTGGAGGCGTACGTCACCGTCGTCTCATGGGAGAAAGACACTGTTTCACTCATCTCAGGTAGGAGCGCCGGCCGCGGCTCTCGCGGGTCCTTCAGACGTGCCATCGGCTCTCTTTTCTACGCGGGCGGCGTCATGAAGAACTAGTATACTTCAGATCGGTGCTAGTTGGTGATTACATGCTACATCAGTATTTTATATTGATTTACGTGGCTCGACTCCGATCGTCTTCAGTGAATTGACCGATGGATAGAAATGAGTTACTCGTATTTTACTTCTCGAAGGAAGTTGTGGTTTTCTTCTTGCTGCTAGAATAGGGGAGTCGGAGGGCCGCGTCTGTTAGAGACCTCAGTGATACGGGTAGGGCTGATAGTCTGCCCTTGAACCCTGGAAAATGGGAGCCTCGATTTCATGCCGTGCTGACCCTTTTGAAGGTGTTTGAGTTACGTGGTATCTCTGACCTGGCTTTTGAAGGTTCTATTTAGAATATCTGTTCAGCACCGAAATATATATATTTGCATATAAGTAGTTTCTTGGCTTATTTGCGACATCCACAAACGACATGACAGAAAGCTTCTATGAAAGTGCGGTCCTTCTGTGACAGTGGTTTTGGTTGGGTTCTTGAGCCCAGAGAGGCCACGAGGGCACGGGGCCCAGGCTGCCTGCTGTGTGCCTCCTTGGGGGACGGCCATTGGCGGACTTTGGGGACAGAGCCGTGTTGGGCACTGAGTGCGTTCTAACGAATTGTAAGCGATTGCTCTTCTTTACGTGTTCTGTATGTGTGTGTAAGTTTGCACGCACACACATTTTCATGTAGTTCTCAAATGCCATCAACATTTTGTCAATTTGTGGAGATAGGAAATTGGAATGAAACTCTCCCAGTGACATGGCATTTTTGTTTTTCAGATTATTGATTTGCTAGACAATATAGGTTACTATAAAAGAACAATGAAGAAAGTCATTAAGCCATTAAAAAGTCCAAATCAAAAATTAAATCTTTGATCTTTAGAGTATTTCACAGTAAAGTAGGATGTAATAGATGTTTTCAGCTTTCCTTAATATCATCTTTGCAGTGAATTTGAAATCCCTCGCACTTCACCAAACAATACATTTCTAGCTGTTATGTTGATTCATCATCATATTTGTTAGAGTATTGAAAAAACACTACACTTAAGACCTGAAAATTATTGTAATAATCAGAGTAGATACTCACCTGTATACTTCCATTTGCTAATTTTGATTGTTAATAGTCTTAATTGCTTCTCGTTAGAAGTCATTTAGTTTCTTGATGGCAGATGGAGAGATTTGATTGTAACAAGTTCATCTGGCTGCGCCCGGGGTCAGATCTTGTTGGTTCAGGGAAGGGGAGAATTCGGGGCAGAATCTGACATCTCCCACACTCAGGCATCTGGGCTGAGGGGGACCCTGAGTGAGACAGGGAGCCTCAAAGGGCAGGGCAGGCTGGGCCCTCCCTCCACCAGGCCCCAGGGCTGAGTGGTTCGGGAGGCACCAGGATTCTTTTTGTTTTGAGGATTTTCATGGTCCAATTTCATAATTTATGATAGAGCGGCAGGAATCAGGACTGGGTGACATCGGAGTTGAGATGAGCGTGCAGATTTGTGCAACTGAGTGGAAAATCTGGAAGGAAATAATCACATGCACGGTCAACAGACTTTTTTATCATGTGTCATTAACATACAATGTTTTATTCAGTGTAGGTATTCAATGAGTGACTCAGCATTTACTTACCTTACAGTGTGATCACCATGAAAGAAAAGTCTAGAAACAGTCTGCCACTGGACCAGGTTATTGCGATATCACGGGCCGCCTTCCCTGCGTTGTAGGTTCCACCCCTGACTGACTGACCTCATAACTGGAGGTGGCGCTTCTCACTCCCCCGCCCTGTGTTTTCCCGTCTCACCGCCACCCTTCGCTCTGGCAACCATCAGTCTGTTCTCTATCCATATGAGTCCGTTTTGTTTTGGCTTTAAGATTCCATGTATAAGTGAAAGCATAAGGTGTTTGTCTTTCTCTGTCTGATTTCTTTCACTTAGCATAATACTTTCTAGATCCATCCACGTTGTTGCCAACGGCAAGGTTTTATTTATTTTTATAGCTGAGTAGTATTCCATTGTATGTATGCACCACATCTTCATCTCTTCTTCTGTTGAGGGACACTTAGGTTGCTTCTACACCTTGGCTATTGTAAATAATGCTGCAGTGAACACAGGGGTGCATATGTGTGTTCGCATCAGTGTTTCTGTTTTCTGTGTGTGAATTCCCAGGGTGGAATTTCTGGGTCTGATGGTAGGGCACAACCTGGAACAGCACAGAGGTCCCAGAAACCGAGGGGCTTTTCTGGCGTTAGCCGTGAGCTCCAGGAGTGACATCCCAGATGTTGGGTGCTCAGCAGATCAGCGGAAGGTTGATGTGTCTCTGATTCGTGACTCAGCAGAGAGGCCCAGGGACTCCTTGTTGAACTAGTTTAGACTCAGTCACTGGCAGTGACTGTCACCCACCTCTCTCTCCCTGGGATTCCGAGACGTCCCAGCGTCCCGTGAGTCTGGCTGGGAGCGCTTCCTTTAGCTCTCATTCTGCACCTGGAAGAAAGCCATGAACTCAATCAGCCATGCAAGTCAGCCAGTGTAGGTATTCTGAAGCAGGAAGCGGAGAGCCGGAGAGAGCGCTGGTGCCGGCGGCTGATCTGAGAAAGCTGGGAGCTCGTGGTCATCACGAGAGGGCCAGAGCTGCCTGCAGAGGGCGAGGCCTGCCCGCCTGCCGCAGCGATGGTGGCTTCCACTCCTCAGCTTCTCGGCTCCAGAGCACCCCCGTGGGAGGCCAGAGCAGCGAAGGCCTGCTTTCCACAGCCGAGCGTTGGGCTTACACAAACGTTCCAGGCCAGGGCCCTTTGGAAATCTTGGCTGAGGTAAATGGGTGTTTGTCATCTAGGGATTCCTTTTCTATTAAAAATATTAAAATGGTGGTGAATTCCTCTAAAGAGAAACAATATGGTTTCCATCTTACTACTTTTTGCCTTTTGTCGTTGATGAGAAAAGTAATGGCTGGGTTAACTTCTTATAGGGGGAGGAGTACCCATCGGGGGTCTGTCTGGGTTTCCACGTGAACTGTCAGGTTGTGTTAGCCGTCCCGGCAGCTGCTCTCGTTAGCCCGCTGCACAGTACACCGTGCACTGATTTCTTCCCGGGGTGCGCTGGAGATGACCCGGAGATGACCCGACCCTAGACGCAGGAGTCGAGTTGTGCCTCTTTGTCACAAGCGGTCAGTGGATCACTGATAGTAAGGACATAAATAAGTTCATTTATTTTAAACAGCCTTTGGAAAGAATACCCTCGTGGCCTTGCTATGGACTGAATATTTGTGTCCCCTCAAAATTCATATGTCATAGCCCTACCCACTCACCCCAGTGAGATGTGTTTAGAGGGGGGCAGCTTTGGGGGGTGTCAGGATGAGGTTAGGTCATGAAGGCGGGACTCTCGTGGTGGGACTGGTGTCCTTGTAAGGAGAGACACCAGAGCTCTGTCTACTGTGTGAGGACACAGTGAGAAGGCGGCGGTCTACAGCTCAAGAAGAGGGCCCTCACCGGAACCCAGCCATGCTGGCGCCCTGATCTTGAACTTCCACTCTCCATAACTGTCCAAAATAGATGTCTTTCATTTAAGCCACTCAATCTGTATTTTATTATAGCAGCCCATGCTGATTAAGACAGGTCTAGAAGTAGGGCTCGCATAATTTCCCCGGGGAAGGAGAGGCTTCTAAGAAGGTCTGATGCTGTCTTCCCTCTACTTTGCTATCTACCTGGGCTCTTCACCTGGGCGCCCAGGTTCTACAGGTGGACCTTCACTCTCAGACTCTGGAACAGTGGACAACAGGAAGCTTGGAAATGTGTCCAGGAAAAATATTTCGGGGACAGGCGCACACCCTGTCATCGATTGTCCTCCATTTCTATGATGGATCCTGACTTACTGCCTTCTTATCTAAGTAAAATGAAAATGAGTGATGATGTTTATATGCACTTTTAAAACATCCTTATGACTTCTCTAAGCTAAAAGGAGAGCCATTTTAAATATCAGCATATCAATGCAGCCCAGTAAACGTGTGGGAGTTTGGATAGCACTGCGCCTTGCTAGGTTGTGCTGATGTGGGGATAGACAGACACTAAGATTCCATCTGGGAAAAGAGCAGGAACAACAGCTTCCCATTTGGGCTTCACATTCAGGCTTCACGCAATGGTCTGGCGTGAATTTCTTCCCGATTAGGAAGGCCAGCAACGAGAGCGCCCAGCCTCCCGCGTCTGTTTTCGCTGATAAAATGCTGAGACTCTCACTGGGGGTTTAGCTACATTAACATCAAAGACATAGCCCAAGGGAAGCCGGATTTGGAAAATGGAGAAAGGAAACATTTGACTTCTCCCCAAGAATCCGCCTCCCTCTTCAGCACTGGCCCAATTTGCTGTTACGACATGTCCCATCAGAGCATCTCCGCTCGTGATGAGTCAAGGAGGACTTTATCTCTCAGGATCAATGAGTTCAAGTCCACGGGTAATTATCTTCTTCCTGTGTTTTGGATAAAAGTGAACAATTTTCTGCCTACCTTAAATTTCAAAGGCCATCGGCCTACACTTCACATGAGACGTTTGTTGTAGCTTTTGGATGCGCCCTTGGGGTCTGGCCATCCTAGATAAGGCAGGGCCTGTGCCTTCAGAAGCGTCCTCCCCCAGGCCCCCATGAAGAGGGCTTCTGCTCTTAGGGAGCCACCAGGGAGGTGACTGTGCTGTGTGGAGAGAGAGGGCTCCCACGGGCACAAAGCCAAGGTGCTCTGGAACACACAGCCTCAAATGATTGTCTAGGGAGGGAGGTGGCCCTTTAGGAAAGTTTGTTAGCATTAGAGGATTTGGAAAAAAATGCATTATAGATACAGTCAACCCAGTTAGGCAAGGTTTCTCTTCAGCATGCTCCAGCAGACTTAAAGTAACAGCAGATTTGATGGGGTCTACTGTCTTTTGGAGGAGAGAGGAGCCCAGCTGTTGGGGACAGCGAGGTTATGCCATGGTGCTGTGCCCGCATGGATGTGCTCTGGAGCTGTGACATGGGGCTCTGGGAGTCCATGTTCCCTCTTCCTAAACCGCTTATATTTTAATGGTATTCCTAGTCACTGAGCATGTTCAAGGCAGCCTGCTACATAGCTGCTCAGGTTGCTATGGCGATAAGACCCTGTTCTGCCCTTCAGGTGCCTGTGACTGAAGGGAATGAGATCAACATCAGCATGACTTAAGGAGCAGACCTAGAGGGGAAGCGGCCTCTTTGATTTAAAAGTACCAGGCAGTTGCAGAATCAACAAAGCATTTCTGTAGTGCTCACTGAAAACAAATCGGTAGGGCTAAATGGAAACTGTGCAGAACATTGCCCTTCCTTCCTTCCTTCCTTCCTTCCTTCCTTCCATCCATCCATCTACCATCTTCTCTTCAGCTAATAGGAGTCACCGTTCCAACACTGGAAATTATCCTTACCACGGGAGGCATGCAGCAGACTAGAATGAGAAGGGAGGGACGATGCGATGTTTTCACTGTGCTGTTTTTTGGGGAGTGAGGTAACTGCAGGACCCAGGGCCAGGCAAAAGTGGGTTTATGGCTGTTTGTACAGAAAAAGACACACAGGCCATGGTTATTACAGTGGCTTTATTAACCCAGCGGATGGCGACGGTGGCCCCGCAAACCTACCTTTGCCCACCCCGGTGTATTCCACAGGACAGTTGTCAGGACAGGAGGGGCTTGCTCTCTTTTTCTAAAGCCACTAATTGCCTACAATTTTGCCATTAAGTCCATCGCTCACTAAATTCGTTTCTACACGTTACTCCGCTGCACCTGGAAGTAATTAAAAACTGGGCTGTTTACGGACCTGGAGGAAATTCTGCGTGACACTGAGAATGAAGGTCATGGCAGACGAGTGGCTTGAGTCGGTTGTCCCAAAAATAACTCTCCGATGAGTTCCTGAAAGATCCAGAGCAAACAGAAAGTCTAATAAGTGTCAGCCTTTGTAAAGAAGACAAATTCCCCTTCTCAAAATGGGGAACTGTGTATTGTAAATGGTGGCCACCCCTGCCCCAAGGTATGTTTTTGACTTCTGAGCTGCTGGCACAGATAGATAGACACATTGCAACAAGAATATTCTCATAATTTTTTTTAAGAGAAAGAAAACCATAAAAGTGTGGTAAGCAATTTAGGTTCAAGGATCTTGGTGGGGGGGGCGGGGGGAGAGAGAGAGAGAGGTGCATGCGCGCGTGTGTGTGTGTTGCCCCTTGACTTCCTACTCCAGGTGTGACCAGGAGAACATGGTCCCTAAGCGTAGCTCTAATGCAGATCAGCTGCATGACCTAGAAAAAGTGCCTCCTTTGTTTTTTTTTTTTACCTTCTCTTCCTTATGCGGATAAAAGGTGGTTTCACTGGTCCCCTCCCAACACAATGACAGGATATTAAAATTCCAAACTGAATATTCCATTTCTCAAGCCCACTGTGGTTCAAGTGATGCTTTTCTGTCTTAGATTGAATGTCAGAATTTCATTTTCTGTGTGTGCAGAGGTTCAGGGCTCCATGGGGTGTGTCCCCAGGTCTAGGTGCAGAGTCGTCTGTATGGCTGTGATTAGTTACTGGTGCAGGGCACAGAGCAAAATCAGCAAAGGGAAAGCACCTGGCGGGAGAATGTGGGGGAAACCAATCACAAGCCTCCAGGAGTTCTCCACCCACTCGTCACACAGGAAACACTTAGTCCTCCAGCCAGGAGCAGTGACAACCAGTGTGGATGCTGCTGACCAGGGAGGCTCATTGGAGACTCGGTGCCCAAGGGTTTTTTTTTTTACTGGGGGCTGGTCCCATAGACACCCGGACTGGCACACACATAATTTCCAGGTCCCAGAAGGAAGGCAGGTGTCCTGCATACACAGCACTATTTGTGCCATTCAGGCACAATGAGCCGCTCCCACATTTTCGGCTGGTGGAACCCTAGGGCAACCCCAGCTCCCTGACACTGGCCAAGAGTCAGCCTGGCAAGCAGGCCTTTCCCTGCAGAAACTTTTGTCTCTAATTCAGTTTCCCCAACTATGGTGGCTCATTTTTTCACTCACTCAACTCACTATTTGAATATGCCCAGGACCAAATGCTGGAGAAAGCAATGGATGAGCCACTCTATATATACGCTTAAGGACTTCATTACCTCACATCCAGATATTCCCGGCCTTTCATTAGAGCTCACCCCAAATTATTTTAAAATCCCCAAACACATTGACCTGGATCCTTTCTTTGCTTCACCTAAATGTAAACCTAGTTCTATGTTTAGCTATGAGAGATCTTCTGCCTGCTCTCCTCTCTTCCTATGACGTGTGGTTCTTTCTAGGCACAAGAAGCAGATGGTCAGCCAGGTCAAGCAGATATAATTTGGACCCAGGTGTGTTTTCTGGTCTCCTGTGCATCTGTGAGTTTTCACAGCAGGGTCATTCACAAAACAGTATCAGGCAGCGATAACAATAATACCATTAATATTGTCATAGTCACCAAGCTAAAATCAGATATCCTTAATCAAAATTTGCCTAGGCAATGTGCCTGGTATAAGAAAGCAGGATCCAAGATTTAAAAGCATATATCTTTAACATAAAGATTTGAATATCAAAATTTATGAGCATAAAGAATAGGAGGTCAACATGAATCAAGGTCAAGACCTAAGATGGACTGAACGGGGGTGTCGATGCTGCTCCCTTTGCGCTAGGCTGGGCCATGGGGAGGAAAGTCGCTCACTCCAGAAAATCACCAAGCAGAGTCCCAATGACTGTCAGCCTTTGGTGGCTTTACTGCTGAGCAGATGGGCCAGGGAAACAAAACGGTCAGCACCCTAGACTTCCTCCTTCCTCAGTAGCCACATCACCCATAGACCCATCACCCATAGGTCCAGGGAGTGGCCGCCAGTTTATTTTCCCTCCTCCCACCTGGTGAGCATTGCCAGGGATTGATGCACAGACCCTTCATGCTCGCTCCTTGGTTTAAACTGGCCCTTCACTCTTTCTCCAGACCTTCGGGTGTTTCTGTGGGTCCCTTTCATGTTGTCATTAAAGGTGGCTTGGCCATGCTGCTCAGAGTCGTAAGCCCCCCCTTCCCAGCCCCTTCCGGATCTACTCTCCAGTCTTCAGAGATTCTCTGCTCACATTGTGGAGTTTGAAACCAGCCCTCTCAGCTCTCCTTCGTGCCTCGGACACTGGATTTATGTTCCTTCTTCTCACGGGCTGAGGTGTTCGCTCTCTTTCCAGTCCACTCCCCAGCAATGCTGCTATCTCGATTCCCGGAGTTTTCTAGGACCCGTTTCATCAAGTTTCTCCTCCTCTTGCCTCTGCCATCATCTCTTTAGGGGTTGCTGTGTTTCTTCCGACACAGGTGCTCAGGTCCCCCAGTTTTAATGAAACCTTCCCTTTGCCAAATTTGTACCCCTGTATGTTTTCATTTCTTTTTCTGGAATGCTTATTAAAATAATAGTCTATACCCACTATTATTCCTAATCTCTTCTAATTTGGGCTGTGCCTCTTACATTCTCCTGCAACTTACATTTTCAAGGTCACTGTGACTTCCTAAGGTCAAATCCAAAGGCTCTCCTGGCACAGGTTCTCTCTGGCTTCTCTGCAGAATCCACGCAGCTGGCGTCCTTCCTCCATTGTCCTCCTTTGGTTGAAAATCCATTGTCCTCCTTTGGTTGAACATCTCCACCATGTCATCCTGGCTGACTCTCTCCTCTCTGACCATTTATCCACTGTCTCTTTCCTTTTCTTTTCTTTCTTGCTCTGACATGTAAGTAGACACCAAGACTCTCAGTCTTCGCTCCTTTTCCTGTCAATCTCCACTTTCTTGGTTGATCATTCTCTCCCTTTGCCAGGGCTTCAGCCATCACTCCTGTGGAGATGATTCTAACTCTGGACCTGCCTTCTCTCCTGGGCTGGCTTGCTCCCCACTCCCTGCTCCCCTCCTGCTACCCCCAACCCAATAGGAGTTTGCCTTTGCCTTACTCTTCTTTTTCAGATGGTAACTATTTCCAAAATATCACAAACTAGGTGATAAGCAACGTACATTAAAGCGACAGAAATGTATTCCCTCACAGTTCCGGAGGCCAGACTGAGATCAGTGTCTGCACGGCGCCATGCTGTCCCTGAAGGCTTGAGGGGAGAGTGCAGTCCACGCCCCTCTCCTAGCTTCCTGTGGTTCCGGCAGTCTTTGGTCCTTCACGTGCAGGTGCATCAGTCCGATCACTGTCTCTGCTGTCCATGACCATCTTCCCCCATGTGTGTCTGTGTCTCTTCTCCTTTCCTTGTAAGGGCACCAGTTATATTGGATCGAGGGCTCACCTAACTCCATTATGATCTCATCTTAAATAGCCCCGTATAGAATGACCCTGTTTCCAATTAAGGTCACCTTATGGGGTTCTGGGAAGAACATGAATTTTGGGAGGACACTTGAACCCAGGATATTAACGCATCCTTCCAATTCCTTTTTGACCCCCTCTCACACACATTTTACATCTTTCTGTCTCCCACTTGACATGTAATAGAGAGCTAATACATGTGTATTAAATGAGATCCTTAAAAAAAAACAACGTTTGAAAAAGAGAAAACAAAAACCAGAAGTCCCTGGCAAGACGTGCGGACACCAGAGTGCTCCTGTGCTGTGGCCCTCATGCTGCCCCAACTGTGTGAGAACGCCAGCTGGCAGCCACGCCATCAGCTGCCTGTCCCTCAGCTGATGTAGCCCGTCCTGGGTCAGACTGGGCTGGGGGCCAGGATGGGGACAGAATCAAGATGGTCCAGAGCCAAGACACCAGGGACTGTAGGCACACTGCTAGGTTTGTGTTTTCAGATCATGCTATGGACCTAACTGTGCCCCTACCTAAATTCATTGACCCTAAACCGCCAATGCATTTGGAGATCGGGCCTTTAGATGGTAATCGGGTTTAATGAGGTCATACGAGTTGGGCCGTCGTCAGATAGGAATATGACCGTATGAGGAGAGGAAGAGAGACATATGAGCACACAGTGAGAGAGCAAGTGTGATCGCACCAGAACCTGACCATGCCGGCACCCTACCCTTGAACTTCCAGCCTCCAGAGATGTGAGCAAATAAATGTCCATTGTTTAAGCCACCTAGTGTCTGAGGTCCTGTCTTGCAATTCTCACTTTCTAGTACAGACTTTTTTTGAAATGTTTTTTTTTCCAGTTTCCCACAGTGCATAAAAATATACGAGTCAAAAAAAAAAAAACCTGTCGAGTGACACAAATTATAATAGCCATAACTTGGAAGTAGGGGCATATTTGAGCAAGAAAGCCATTTTTTTCTATGGTATGACCCGAGTTAGACATAACTGTCTGGACGTGACATATTTAGGGGCGCGTCACTTAATGTTTTTCTGAAACAATACTGCACAACTGGAGAAAAATCAAAATAGGTGAGACTGTTTAGGATTAAAATAGTTTCTTAATTTTAATTTAAAATCTTCTCTTCCCATTGACCTAAGGATAACATTATGATGCCTGCCACAGAGTAGGAACTTCGTACTTACTGAATAAATGTTGAATGAACAACTTTTCCATCAAAATGGTGGTGCTATTTTCTTTCAAATTGTTCTTAATGTTTTAAGAAAAGCTTTCACTTCCTTCTAGTCATTCCACTAATTATTCAAAGTGTAGTTTCTCAGCCGCTGTCCCTCCCACTGTCGAGCATCTCAGCCGGCAAGTGACGGGTGGCTGGGATTTCACGGCTGACGTCCATGCCATGACGCCGTTCTGAGGGACATAGATGTTCCAAATCCCCAAGGCTTATTAGCCCCAAAGCCAAAGCTGCCTCCTTTGATCTTCATGAGATGATTTCATGTTTAAAACCTCCTTACCATGTTATGTTGTAGCATTTGTTCACATAAAGCCCTGAATACGGAGGGTGTGTGAATCAACGGAAATCTTTACATGCCGAGACCTTTACATGCTGTAGCATCTCCTGATGCCCTGGATGCACAGCCAAGCCACTGTGCCTGAGACTTTTCTTGTTTCTCTAAGGGGAGACACCCCCCCCCCACACACACACATACACACACCCCCCCCCAGTAAATACAGAGAGTCAACTCTATATTGAAGGTTTCTGTGGACATGTGGAAGGGTGGGGTGCCTGTTTCAAATGGGGACCAGTGTGCTCTGCCAATTGACGAAGCCGCACCTAAAATGTGTAGAATTTCTGTGTGTGAGCGGGCCAGAGCACCTTTATGACCTTGGCGGTGGAGACCCGGAATGGCCCCACAGTCTGCAGCAGGAACCGCAGTGCCGAGCCTGTGGGCTCGCCCACGGGAGCCCGGATGAGGCTGGGAGTGCTGCCTGAAGCACCCGCCTGTCTCTGGTACAGATCAGATTGCCTGGAAGATGATTTCATGGCTGAGGAAGGGTCTCCAGGGCCAGGAGTGGCAAAGTGGGGACTCAGACTTGGGGTTTGGTGCTGGTGGTTTCTGCACTAGCACTTTAAAATTCATTCATTACTGTCACGTGAGCCCTTGCTGCGCGCAAGGCAGTGTTTTTTAAAGTTGCCATTTGTTGTTTTATGACCCGTTTAAAAAGGGGAGCTAGAGGCACGCCGGGCGTAACATTTAAGACCAACAGGCTTACTGTGTTGGAGAAACTGCCAGGGGTGATGGGGTAGTTTTGCCTATTGGTGTAAAAGAATTTTCTTGAAAATTGCACTTCTCAAAATGAATCATTTTGAAGTAGATGTAACACTCTGAGTTTCAAAGTTTTACTTCAATATCAAATACTTATGATGTATTTTTTTTTATTCTTGATCACATTTTTTATTTTTATTTTTTAAGATTTTTTAATTTTATTTTTAGGCAGAAGGGAATGGAGGGAGAAAGAGATGGGGAGAAACATCAATGTGTGGTTGCATCTCACGTGGTCCCCCTGGGAACCTGGCCTGCAACCTAGGCATGTGCCCTGACTGGGAATCAAACCGGCGACCCTTTGGTTCACAGCCCACACTCAATCTACTGAGCTACACCAGCCAGGGCTTGATCAACTTTTTTTTTTTTTTTTAATTGTTTTTTTTATTTTATTTATTTATTTATTTATTTATTTTAACTATATTTTATTGATTATGCTGTTACAGTTGCCCCATTTCCCCCCTTCATTCCCCCCTCCCCCTTACCTCCCTTTCCCCTCCCTTTAGTTTTGTCCATAGGTCCTACACATAAGTCCTTCTGCTCCTGTACTTCCTATACTGTTCTAACCTCCCCTTGTCTGTTGTCTACCTCCCATTTATGCTACTTGTTCTGTGCCCCATTCCCACCCTCTCCCCCTACCACTCCCCTGTTGATATTCCTCC
>PVJI01000897.1:0-172206 GCA_004026765.1 Micronycteris hirsuta
TCAGCTTGCAATCTGACTTATCAAAGTCTAAAATTAATCAGTGTCTTTTCCCCCGAAGTATGCAACAATCTTAAAACATTTTTAACTCCATTCACCATCCTCCAACTTTTTTACTACTGTCGCTGTCTATTTTAACTTTGTCTTATGTACTTTTTAAGTATATTTTATTGATTATGCTGTTACAGTTGTCCCATTTTTTTCTCCCCTTTATCCCCCTCCACCCTACACCTCCTTCCCTTCCCTTAGTTCATGTCCATGGTCGTACATATAAGTTCTTTGGCTTCTCCATTTCCTATACTATTCGTAACCTCCCCCTGTCTGTTTTGTACCTACTGATTATGCTCCTTATTCCCTGTACCTTTTTCCTCATTCTCCCTCCTCCCCCTCCCTGCTGATAATCCTCCATGTGATCTCCATTTCTGTGATTCTGTTTCTGTTCTAGTTGTTTGCTTAGTTTGTTTTTGTTTTTGTTTTTTCAGGTTCAGTTGCTGATGTGAGTTTGTTGTCATTTTCCCGTTCGTAGTTTTGATCTTCTTTTTCTTTATGTTTTTTTCTAACCCCAGAAAACATCATCATCATGGTTTCATGTAGTCAGTGATTAACATGGATTATTTAGAAGTATAACTCTTTTTTAAAAAAGATTTTATTTATTTACTTTTAGAAAGAGGGGAAGGAAGGGAGAAAGAGGAGCGAAACATGTGAGAGAGAAATGTGTGACAGAGATAGATACATCGATTGGTTGCCTCTCGCACACCCGCAGCCAGGGACCTGGCCCGCAACCCAGGCATGAGCCCTGACTGGGAATCAAACCAGCGACCCTTTGGTTCGCAGGCTAGCACTCAATCCACTGAGCCACACCAGCCAGGGCTAGGAGTATAATTCTTAATTTCCAAATATATAGAAATTTTCTTGTTAACTTTTTTATATTAACTGATAGCATAAATGCACTGTGACCTAAAAACACATTCTGTATGGTTCCAATACTTTGAAATTTGTTCAGCTCTGCTTAATGGCCTAGGGTATGGTTGACTTCTGTTAATATTCCATGTTTCTACTAAGTGAAGCCTGTTAATCATTTAAAGCTTTTATGTTCTTACTGTTTTGGTCTACTTGTTCTAGCAATTACTGGAAGAAATATGTTAAAATCTCCTGCTAGGATCATGGGTAGTTTGTTTCTCCTTGTCGTTCTGTCTTTTTTTTTTTTTTTTTGCTTTATACCTTTTAAAAAGCATGCTATTAGGTACACACAAATTTAGACTTGCTATGTCTTCCTGGCAAATTGAATTTTTGAAATGACTTTCTCCCATTATGAATTTTTTTGGCTTTACAGTCTATTTTATTCTGTAACTATCGGTAATTTAGCTGTGTCAATGTTCCTTTGTTTAGTATTTGCATAACATGCTTTTTCTACCTTTCCACTTTCAATATTTTCTTGAATATTTTTCAAGAAAATATTTATACTTTTGATAGATTGCTTATAGTTGGACTTTTATTCTCCATTCTGGCAATCTTTGTTTTTTAACTATAATAATTACATTTTAAAACCTCAAGATATTATTATTATATACAGACAATATTCATTTAGACTTTCTACTTGGGATCATATTTTGCCTGCCTATAATAAAAGGTTTAGAATGTCTTTAGGGTATTGGATCTGCTAGTAGCAATCTGTTTTAGGGTTTTTTTTTTTTGTCTGAAAATGTCACTTTTGTGGTTGTTTTTCTTTTAGCTGTCTAAAATGCCAAAAAAGGTCAACTCGCAATTCTACACCCAGCACAAATATCCTTCAAGGATGAAGACAATGTAAAGACGTATCATTTCAATGAACTCTTCCTTCTTTCCACCCCACAGCTGCTCTTCTGTAGCAATCCCAAGACTTTGGGTGGGAAGCACAAACAATTCTGAGATTCATCTTCTTTTTCCTTCATCTCCTATTCAGTTCTTTGTTAAATCTTGTAAACTCTGTTCACTCTAACCACTTCTTACTTCCTCCTCCACTTCTACTACCTCAGCTCAAAACGCCATCATCTCCCACCTGAACCGCAGCCATTGCCTCCTAATCGGTCTCTCTGCTTCCTCTCTGCCCACCCACGTGATGTTGACCCAATATCCTTTTATGATGCGAAGGAGATATTGTTATGTCCCTGCTCAGAACCCTCTGACGTTTTCCATCACATTTAGAGCAAAATGCAAACTCTGTGCACGGTGTGTGTACACAGTGTGGTTTCTACCTCTGTGACTCATTTCGCATTGTGCCCTCTCTCGTTCACTGAGCTCCAGCCCCACCGGAATCCTGCTGTTCCTTACTCATGCCCAGTTCGCTTCCATCTCAGAGCCTTTCCAGGTGCTCTTGCTCCTGCCTGGAGTGCTCCCCTTAGACTGAGCCTGGCTCCTTCCCTCACTTCATTGCAACCGCTGCTCAAATGTTAATCTATCAGCAAGGGTTTCCCTGAACCCTTCTTCTAACATAAAGTCCTCTCAGTCTCTATCCTCTTCTCTGCTTTAACTTTCTTCATAATAATGAGAACTGCCCGCATTATTTCGTAGGTACTTGACCGTGAACTTCACGAGACAAGGACTCTACTTTCGTCACTCTATTCAGACCTAGTGTCTTAAACAGTCCCCGGCACAGAGGTGGTTCTCAATAAATGCCTGTTGCATGAATGGATTTGTATACTTGTCTATTTTATAATGAGAGTGCATATTAAAAATTTCTAATGCAAATATAACCCAAGTATCTAACCTCATCAGCTTGCTATGAAGTTGGGTTTAATTGTCTGATTACCTTTTCATACTCAACTTATAATGACTTAACCCTCCATTTGTGTGATGACAAGTCTTTAGTCGTTCCTCAGAGCCCCCTCCCCCCAGTTATTTCTGAGAGTCGCTGCAGGAAGGCTCCCAGGGGTGGTGTGCTAGACTTGGCATGCACAGGCTCCCGAGAGCTGGTTGTTAAACATTTAAGAATTCTGTGAGTTGGCTGTTATACTGTAGTAACTTGAAATTGGCCACAGTGGGAGTATTTATATGATGGAAATCAACAAATGCTACAAATCAGGGTGGTTTTTTAAATTAAAAAAACCTTTTTTTTTTTTGAGCCAGTTTACTGGTACAAGGCTCCCCAAACTAATTAGTAAACTACTGTCCCCATTGTGGCAATAAGCTCTCCTCCAACTGAGGCCTCACTGGGACGGCCTTTGGAGAGCCCTGCCCCCTGCCACTCAGGCCCATCTGGAGAAGGCCAATGTCTCTGCCAGCGCTGTGATATCATGTACTCTGACACAGCCCAAGGAGAAGGGAAGGGCTACTCACCCAGTAGGTGCAGAAATGCAGTGGGGCTTTGAAGACACAGGGTTTCTCCGAAACCTCCTTCAGCTTCTTTCACCAGCAGATTTTCAAAGCTCTCAGATTTTTTTTTTCTTTTAAACCAAAGCTCTATAGTGGTGGTGCCAATTTGTGGCTTAGCGAACTAACCACTGTACTATATGATCATGGCCTGTTGTGGTGCCCTATCCATTCCCCCTCCGTCCTCATGGTGGCTGAGATGCCGGAGCCGTAGAATGGCAGAGCAGGAGATAGAAGAAGCCACCATGAGGGCACTGGAGACAAAATAAAATCTCTTACTCAAGCCACTGTTAGCTGGCTTACCTGCTGCTGGAAGCAATTCCTAACTGAAACTCTTCTCTGTACCATCCGTCAGCTCCCCCAAACCCATTAAGTAAAGCCGCATATTTCCTATGCAAGTACAACTTCCAAACAAGACTCCACGGCGTCCTCCCCACAGCAAGATCGCTGCTTCCAGACCCCCAAATAAACTGGAGCCGCCCTTGTTGCTCCACGCAGGTCCCTTCTGGCACATGTGCATTACCCCTCCCCACTGACCCACCCAACCAGGAGGTGTCCAGAAGACACTTCTCCTGAACCTGTCCCTCCCTAGGTCAAGGCCTTTACGTTAAGGACATAGCACAGTGTGGGCTTTGAGGCCTATAGTTTCGGCCCTGACACCTACAATCATCCTGGGGAAAGTTACTAGTTTCATTTCCAACACTCTTGATGTCAAATGGTTGATTGCTGGGAGGATTTGATGAACGAGTGCCCAGAGTAAGTGCTCAGCGAGTATTAGCCCTTACAGACAGTGCTGTGGTGGCCGTCAGGGTCCACGTGTTGTACCTGGTCATTTCCTTTCCATTTCCCATTGACTTGGAAAACAATCTATATCATATGCCAAATTCTGTTAGGCACTTTGGTTTTATCTTTCTATTCTGTTTCATTGATCACTTGTCTACTCTGTTGTATTAGTCATTTAAAATTTTTCTGTATTTTATGATGCATGGACATCTTGGGGCCTTCCTAATCCTGGAGAGACTGCACCCACCCCAGGGCTGGCTAATTCCTACAGCTAGGAAACAGTTTCCCTATGACCACACCCTTCATACACAAAGCAACCAATCCACAGCCCATAGCCACAACCGTTCTTTAAAAAAATCGAACTCTCACACACCAAGCCACTATTCCTCCTGCCCTGAATCACCCCAGGTCCAGGTGCTCGACAACGCCGATAGCCCTGAGCCGCCAGTCCTGACCCTGCTTAGTTGCTTGCTCTGCCTCATCCACTCCTTCCTGTGGAAACCCCCCTAAAGGCCCCGGCCCACTGCATCCCCTCACTCCTGCCTCCAGACTGACCCTGGTGTGACCCCACGTGGCCCCACATGGGGTGGCATGCCCCCTCTTCTTCGGAACCACAAATAATAAAGTCTCCTTTCAAAAGCATTTATCTTTGTGTCTGTCACCATACCCTACACGATTAGAACAAGATCCCAGGTACATTGCAAAACACCTGTGCCGGTACCGTATTTTAATTTTTTTCTTTTTTTTTTTTTAAAGATTTTATTTATTTATTTTCAGAGAGAGGAGAAGGGAGGGAGAAAGAGCAATGTATGGTTGCCTCTCACATGGCCCTCACTGGGGACCTGGCCCGCAACCAGGCATGTGCCCTGACTGGGAATCGAACCGGGACCCTCTGGTTCCCAGCCTGCGCTCAATCCACTGAGCTACACCAGCCGGGGCAGTATTTTAATTTCTAAACTTCATAATATGTGAATGGATGGGAAAGTCCATTTTCACACTTACTTTTTCAGACTTTTCCTGAACAGTCTTATAGTTTTCTTCTTCAAGTTAACTTTAGAACTGCCTTGCTAGGTTTTAAGATAAGGCCTCTGGGGATTTTGAGTTGAAATATGTAAATTTTAAAATTAATTTGGGGAGGATAGGTGGATTTTAAGCGTTGAGTGTTTCTAGCCAAGATGAGCTACGTATCTTCGAGTCGTCTTCCATGTCTCTCAATGCACACACTTTCTGTAAGTTTATTTCTAGTTATTTCCTGTCTTTATTGATTTCATGAGCAAAACTCTTCCCCACTGCAGTTTCTAACCGCTTTTTATTGTTTGATGGGAATGTTATTGATTTCTGTATATTATTTTGTAATTGGCTGTGTTCCTGCACTCACTTAATATTTTTAATATATTTTGGGTGGATCTCCAGATATGTAATCATATTAACTTTAAACAAAGATTATGTTTCCTCTTTTTTCCCCTCGTATTTGTACTTCTTTTTATGTGTTTCCGTAATCAAATCAAAGAGAGCTCTCGGAGCTGTTAGCTGAGTTGTGGTAGGGGGCCTTCCCTGTTCTTTACTTAATGGGGCTGTTCCTAGAGCTTTGTTTGGAGGCATAATGCTTCAAGCAGGTTTCAGACATTGAAAAAAATAATCATAAGAAAGTATCTTATTTTTATTTTACTAAGATTTTAAAAACTTAGTAAAGGATATTAAATTCATTATATGCATTTTTATTGTCTTTTAATAATATTCTTTTTCTGCTTATTCATAAGATAAATTATATTAATGGATTTTCTAACATTAATCTAGTATTTTTTAGTCCTGTAAAGAATACCACTTGGTGGTGGTACATTTTTATTTTAAACCATTATTGTAGTCTATTTCTAGAATAAGTTATATTAATAGACTCATTAATATTGAACTATCTGAACATTTTTATAACAAATACCACCTGATCTTGGTATATTCATCTCCCAATACACTAGTAGGTCTTTCTGTTATATTTTTTAAAGGGTAAAAACTCAGTTGCGCAAAAAATATCCCATTTCTCATTCTGTCACAATTTTATTCAGAAGTTTTGCGTCAATACGAGTAAGTGAGGTCAGTCTACCCTTTTCCTCTTCTGCACCCTCCTCAAGTTTGGGGCAGGGTCTTCCTAAAGGAAACCAGGACTATGTTCTTTTCCCTCTGTATCTATCGCCCCTATTAATTGATGTAAGCTGCCATCCAATATAACATGTCCAACATGTAGGACGTGTTATTTTCATTTATACCTGAGGAAAGTGAGATTCAGATCTGCCAGCATTAAGCCTGATATCAAGGTCCCTGGGAAGCAAACTTCATCAAGAAAGGCAATGTAGCGTGGTGGTTAGGAGTTTGGGTTCTAGGTCTAGGGTAACGAGCCAGTGACCTTGGGCAGAGTCCCCCACCCCCAGAGTTCTTATGAGAACTTAACAAGATGATTGGGTACAGAGCTGGTAACAGTGCCTGGCACACAGCAAACACGAAATAGACAGGAGCTGAAAAACAGAACAGAACAAGACAAAATCCACAGGGTTATTGGGCGAACCCGGAGTGAGTCCAAGGGAGAAGGGCAGTCCTAAGGATGTCTTCTTCCAGCCGAGGAAAAGCCTCAGAAAGTAACTCTGCCCACAGAGCACCCCCTCTCAGGACCGACTTCCCAGGTGCCTTCTGGATTCAATATCCCTTTGCCAGGACAGAGCTGCAGGGATGTTCTTTTAACAGTGGGGAATTGTAACCCACCCCACCATTATTTTGACATTGTTTCAGTTAAATGCCGACTCTGACTAACAGCATGTTTGTATAAGAATCCTGGGAACTAACTTCAAAAGATGCAGACTCCGGACTTCAGGCATCTCAGCTCTGGGGGATTTGCTGACCTTCAGCCGTGGCACCAGGATGACTAAACCAGGATGATGCACTCTGGACCATCACTCTCCTTATCGGAATGGAATGTGCTCGTCAGCATGTAGAGAACTTTTCAACCCCCTCCCTGGATCTCTTTGTTCTGTTGCCCTCTCCCTCCTTAGAAAAACCTCTGCCTGCACTGAGAGGTGGAGATGGGCTTTGGGACATGAGTCCCCATCTTCCCAGGGAGATGGGCTTTGTGATGTGAGTCCCCATCTTCCAGGTTGCCTGCATCTGAACAAACCACTTTCCTTTACATCAGCACCTGCCTCTCCAGCACTGGCTTGCATGGCAGCGGGCAGCCGGTCCTGTGTTCAGTTACGGTCTCAACAGTAAGCCTTCCTCCTGGAGCCCCCAGATTGTCCTCAGCCAGGGCCTTACATGGTCCATACGTTCCCTCTGAATTTGTGTGACTCACAAACCTTCCAATCGCCTTGAAGACTCGCCCTTCACGCTCAACTCCTGCCCCATCTGGGTAGCTGGGTGGCCACCTTCCCATCCTCCCACCTCCAACCACCCCCCCCCCAACCCGCCTCATCTTCTCCCCGCTCCCACGCTTGGCTCGGCCCCCAGCCTGACCCTCCCCAGCAAGGCAGTTTGTCTTGGGCTCTGATTCCTCTCCCCAGAGTTCATTGTTGTTGGTCTTCGGTGCCCTGAAAGATGATTTTTGTCTGCAGAGAAGACTACTAAGAAGGTTTATTTTGGGTTTTAAAAATGGAGTTGGCTTATTAAAATTACAAATTCAAAAATGCTGGTTCTTCTTCAGGCTTTTATGTTCAGTTTACAAGTCTTATTATTCTATTTAGAAGCTTAATACATTTTCAGAACAGTTTTTAATTATTCTGTTACTCGAATAATGTTTGGTCCCATTTATGAACTCAGTTAATTAAACACCTTCGCCATTGTAAGACTGCACTGATAAATTTAAATATATTTGATTTCTTTTTAAGTATTTCAATTTTTTCACTTAACAAACAAAGCCTCCCTAAGCACAAAATAATTTTTATCAATCTAGAAAATTAAACTATAAATGTGGGGAGCCTAAAACTCAATTAGGTGTTTCAATCTTTAGTAGGATTTCGACTTTAATCATATGTCTTAATCAATGACTCAGTGGCACATTTAAATTGGAGTTACATGGTCGTTCTCATAGACCAAATACAAGAGAACAGCAAACATGAGTAGATTTCTTCTTGTCAGAAGATTGTTCATGCTATGGTTATATATCTTTCTACACTTAGTTTTAAATAACAGTAGCTAAAATTTATGTAATATTTTCTAGGTACCAGATTTGATGTGCTTTTCATGCATTATACATTAGCTCACGCCAGCCTCACAGCTGTGGACCACAGACTTCAAGTGGCCTGGAAGGCGGCTGCAGTCACACTGCAGCCGACAGGCCCGTCCCTCGCTTGCGCGTGGAAGGGGCTGTTTCGTCCATTCTGGACACCTCCCGCGCGTCTCATTCACAGCACCGACCTGCCTCGCAATTCGCTGGATTATTTCCACCAACCAACGTATTGGGATTTCTTCTATCTTACAAGATACAAAAAATTAAACATGTTTAACCAGGTTTCCCCTGCCAGCAGCCATCCCGTTTTTTAAAAACTCCTTTGCAGGCCGAGTCCTCGAAGGCGGCGGTGTCCTGGCCCGCGTCCCTCTCCCACCCCACCCCACCCCACCCCGGCTCTTCTCGCCCGCTCAGACGGGGTCTTTTCTCCCAGCCCACACCTAAATTGCCTTCATTCATCTTGCCCGACCCATCAGCAGCGTTTGACACAGCTAATCACTCTTTCTTCCCCGAGACGCGGCTTCCAGGATGCCACTCTCTGGGGTTTCCTCCTAACGCCCTGCGATCTGGGCAGCGGCTATCAATCACGGTCCCCCGGCCCTGCAGCCGCAGCCTGGAGGGACTGGCCGGCGGGGCCAGTCCCGTGGCTGGTTCACGCTGCAGTCCGTCAGGAGTCTTTATTGTTGTTGTTATTGTTACCATTGTAGCAACAGGACAGGTGCACTCTTCCGTTGTTCAGGGGAATGAGGGGTAGGCTGTCAGTGGGGTCGCCTGTGAGGTCAGGTGGAGACTCTGCAACATGAGGGAGCTGAACCAGCCTGCAAACAAAGGGAGAGAGACGAGGGGGAGAAGGAGAGAGAGGGAGGGGGCTGGGCTGTGTTTAATGGTAGTTCTCTAACAGTCTTTTAAAGCTTTTGTTTGATTACTGGTCTGTTCAGCTTTTCTACTTCTTCTTGAGACAATTTTGGTAATTTGTGTTTTGAGGGATTGTCATCATCCTGTGGATTTACACATTTGCTGCCATGACTTTATCTTTAGATTCTTTTAGCCACTTCTGCGTCCAAGTGATATCTCCCTTTCCCCTCTCCCCCCCATTCTCTCTGTAGTACTTTAAGAATATTTTCAAAGAACCTGTTTTAACTTAGACCTTTAACTGTTTTTTTTTTATTTCTTTCTTTTCTACTTCATTAATTTCTTATTTTATTGTTTTAATTTTCCTCTATTTTTTCTCTTTTGAGGTCTTGGGTTGTATATTTAGTTCATTTGTTTTCAGCATTTTTTAAAATAAATAAAACAATTTGAGGTTATAAATTATTTTCTAAATAAAAATCTGTACCTCATAGATTATGAAGAGTTGCTCTTTTTCTTATTTTGATTATTATAATTTCTGTTTTTATTTCCTCTTTACCCAGGTATTTTCCTCTACCCACTTTTCCTGGCTAATTCTTACTTGTTCATCAACTCTCAGCTTAGACATTATTTGTCAGGGAAATCTCCCTGAGCTGCCAAATCAGGCGAGGGCTTCTTCTGGTAAAATTGATCCTGCTCCTTCGCATACATCACGAGTGACTATCTGTGCGATTATCTGTTCGCCCTCACTTCCTTCCCAGATTGTAAGTTCCTGAATGTAGGGACTATGTTTATCTTTTTCACTTTTTCAATACGTGTTTATTAAATTAGTGACTGAAAACCGGTTATTACAGAGAATGCAAAAATAGTACAACTCTTTGGGGTGGGGGGGACTTAGCAATACTTTTTGAAAGAATCCTCGATTCCTTACATATTTATCTTTGGCCCAGAGATCCCGTTTCCAGGATTGTAACTTAAAGGATATACTGGAAAAAATGTCACAATGATTTTTGCACAGGATTGCTCATTGTGGCATTATGTGAGAGAAGGAAAGATTGGAAACAATGCATGTGGTCAGCATCAGGAGGCTGGGTGTGTAACCGTGGCCCACTGACGCAGTGGCCACTCCATCCCAGCTATAAAGAGAAACGGGGGAGGCCCGCCGCAGTGGAATGAGCTCCAGGTACATTGTTAAGAGAAAAACATGGGCATGCTTTCTTTTGTGTAACAGTGGGGTGAGGAGTGGTATAAACATGTATACGGATTGTTTATATTTGCAAAAAGAAACACTGGAAGAATAAACAAAAAAAACCTCCTACAAAAACAAACTAATAATACAAATGACCATTTATGAGGGGAAAGAAGAGAGCTGAGCAATAGAGACAGAAGCCACATTTTCTAAGTACAATCTGTTAGGTGGTTTTGACTTTAGAATCAGGTAAATATTTTACATTCAAAAATAACATTAAATCAAAAGGAAAGGAGAAGGAAAAAATCTCTAAAATTCGAAAATCTAAAATGAAGGACCTTAAAGGTATACCAAGTTGGTGAAATGACCACTCAGTAAAGGTAATGATCTCCAGTAGCTTTACAACATATTGACTGTCCATGCTTAAATAAATATTTTCTTGTTTTTTTTTTAAAGAAATATTTTCTAAAGACAAAAGAGCTGCCAAGAAAATCTTAAAAAATGCATTTGGACCCTGGCTGGTATGGCTCAGTGGAATGAGCGCGGGCTGGGAACCAAAGGGTCCCGGTTTGATTCCCAGTCGGGGCACATGCCTGGGTTGTGGGCCAGGTCCCCGTGAGGACCATGTGAGAGGCAACCATACATTGCTGTTTCTCTCCCTCTCTTTCTCCCTCCCTTCCCCTCTCTCTAGAAATAAATAAAAATAAAATCTTAAAAAAATGTATTTGGAAGTCATATTGTTAGTGCAAATAAGTATGGGCACCATTTTGGAAACCACTTTATATAAATACCAGGATAATGCAAATAAGTAATTATGTAAATGCTAGAATCCAAGATCTTTTTGGATTCTGTATGAGAACAATGATATAAGGATAAGACCAAAGAAGTTAAGTAAAAACCTTAAAGTCTTATACTTGAATTTGAAATATTCACAGGAACTCATAATCCTTTTGTTTTTCTGCTCAAAATTATGTGTTTTCCAGCTCTGTCCACAGAAAACATTAGAATCAATAATAACTGCCATCAATGAGCATACCTGGTGACCAGGTTGTTTTTTCTGACTACCAAGAACCAGTGCTCACTGGAGGAATGGCTGATCCCTGGTCTGGGGCAGGATATGGACAACAGGAGCCTGGGAGGTCTGGGTGGGCCTGAAAACAAGGGCATTGTCGAAGAGTGGTGAGATCATGTCCAGAGGACATTTAGGAGCCCACCAGAGGAAGTACCCACTGGTTAGGGATGGGACCATCTGAGCATCAAAAAGGATAATAACTGATAATGATGGAAACACGCTGAATACAGAAGTGCTCATTTGTTCATGTTGGGAGAGAGAGAGACAGCCTCAAATTAAACAAATTAAATACCATCAGAGGAAACTAGGGCACAATTCCTCATCCTGAGAAATAGCAGTGAAAAGGAAAGAATTAAGGCTTTCTCCTATCACTCTTCTATTATTTCATCTCAACCTAAAAGTCCTAGTTCAAGGGAAAGTTCCTTACCAAAAAATTCCAGCTAATAAATATAGAAGAATTGATGATTTTTTAAAACAACTCTTAAGAGTGTACAATAATGGAGCCAGGCAATAATCATCAGTGGAGGAGATGATTCTATGAAAGGCTAATGGGGAACTCTATAATGGAGGGATCAGGGTGTCACACTGCCCAAGCCCACTGGCCAGTCTCAGCCCTGCTACGGGTGCCACACCACTGACATGACGCTACATCATGTACACAGCCCCTCCTGTGAAGTATCTGCCTTAGTTTGGATTCCCCCCAAAAAACAAACCCTAAGGACAGGATTTGGGTGCAAGCAAGTTTATTTGGGAGATGATCCCAACAAGTACCTTTAAGGGAGTGAGGAGGTGAGGCAGGGAAGGAAGCAAGCTGATAAAAAGTGAATTAAGGGACTTCCGGCCAAGATGGAGGCATAGGTAGACACACCGTGCCTCCTTGCACAACCAAAAGAGGAAAAACAACAATTTAAAAAACAAAAACAGCCAGAACTGACAGAAAGTAAAACTGAGTGGAAGTCCGACAACCAAGGAGTTAAAGAAGACACATTCATCCAGACTGGTAAGTGGGGCGGAGCCAGGTGGAGAGTGTGCAGCGAGATGGCGGTTTGTGGAGCGATGGGTACAATGCTCCAGCTGCCCGGAGAGACCCGTGGGCACGCAGGCGCACTTGGGGAAACCCGCGGCTGGCCCACCCGGACCCAGCGGGGCCAAGACTGGTGGACTGGGTGGTCCCTCATTCTCGCACAGGTAAAACGGGAGAAAAAGCAGGAGAGCAGAGCAGACCGAGCAACCCACCATTGAGGGGAAATAAAGCCTCAAACCACCAATTGAAAACACCTGTGGGGGTTGAGGTGGCGGCGGGAGGAACTCCCGGCCTCACAGGAGAGTTCGTTGGAGAGACCCACAGGGACTTGGGACTATGCAAGCCCGCTTTCGCTGCCCCCACCCCAGCCAGCAAAGAAGGGCCCAACTTGGTTGTGGGAAGCGGGGGAAGTGCAGAGAATGGAGCAAGCGCCACTGTTCTCTCAGGCCCCGCCCCCACAGGCAGCATCACAACACAACCACAGGAGTTACCCCTCCTTGGTGAACACCTAAGGCTCCACCCCTTAAAGAAACAGGTGCACTGAGAAAAAAAAAATGGACCAAATGAAAGAACACATCAAAGCTCCAGAAAAAATACAACTAAGTGACGAAGAGATAGCCAACCTATCAGATGCACAGTTCAAACACTGGTAATCAGGATGCTCACAGGATTGGAAGAAAGGTGATCACAATTAGTTGAACAAATGAAGGATACACTAAAGGAAATGAGGGGAAATGTGCAGGGAACCAATAGGGATGAGAAGGAAACTGGGACTCAAATCAATGGAGTGGACCAGAAGGAAGAAAAAAACATTCAACCAGAAAAGAATGAAGAAACAAGAATTCAAAAAACTGAGGAGAGGCTTAGGAACCTCCAGGACATCTTTAAATGTCCCAACATCTGAGTCATAGGGGTGTCAGAAGGAGAAGAGGAAGACCAAGGGATTGAAAACTTATTTGAACAAATAATGAAGGAGAACTTCCCCAATCTGGCGAAGGAAATAGACTTCCAGGAAGTCCAGGAAGCTCAGAGAGTCCCAAAGAAGTTAGACCCAAAGAGGAACACACCAAGGCACATCATCATTACATTACCCAAGATTAAAAATAAGGAGAGACTCTTAGAAGCAGCAAGAAAAAAGGAAACAGTTACCTACAAAGGAATTCCCATAAGACTGTCAGCTGATTTCTCAAAAGAGACCTTTCAAGCAAGAATGGGCTGTAAAGAATTATACCAAGTCATGAAAGGCAAGGACCTACATCCAAGATTACTTTATCTAGCTAAACTTTCATTTAGAATGGAAGGGCAGATAAAGTGCTTCTCAGATAAGGTCAAGTTCAAGAAGTTCATCATCACCCAGCCTTTATTATATGAAACGTTAAAGAGATTTATATAAGGCATGGAGGGATATCAACAGGGGAGTGGTAGGCGAGAGAGGAGGAAAAGGTGCAGAGAATAAGTAGCATAAATGGTAGGTAGAAAACAGACAGGGAGAGGTTAAGAATAGCATAGGAAATGTAGAAGCCAAAGAACTTATGCCAGCTGTGTTTCAGAACCCCGAGGAATGTGTATGATCTATGGACAAAAACTAAAGGGCGGGGAATGGGGGCGGTGTGGGGTGGAGGGGAAGAAAGGAGGGAAAATGGGACAACTGTAATAGCATAATCAATAAAATATATTTTTTAAAAAAGTGAATTAAGGGAGGGGGATCTCCACTCAGGTAACTGGGGCCAGTCCTCGGGGACCCCCGGAGACTGTGAAGAACATATGACAGAAACCTCCTCTGACAGCTAAGGAAGCTGGGCTGTTGAGCCAACCCCTCCCTTGCACTGATCCAAGGCTGCTCCACGGGTGTTAATTCCCCAGCTCCTGTCAGCACCAGAGAATGCCCTTGGGTCACAAGACTCAGAAGAACGTTGGTCCAGCACATCTGCAAGTGGCCTCCAGGCCTGCCTAAGAGCCGACACCACACCGCCTGCTGTGGAGTCTTGCCAGAAGAGCTGAACTTGGGGCTGACTTCTATTTACAGGAAATACAGGGGGTAGAGGAAACAGAGCAGATGATACCACAGAGACACAAGTAGATGAACCGAGAATGGGGACATTCTACAGGACAAACGCTTTGCTGTGCATGAGTGTCCTCTGAGCTGGTTACCTGGGACAACTGGGCTCAACCCCGCTGGGGCCTGCCTACAGAACCCCGAGGAACGGGCCTCAGGTGAGTTTCATCTCCGGCGGAAAGGGGGAGGCATTTATCCAGGACTCCAGTCCCCCACTGCTGAGGGTTGCCCCAGGGTCATTAGCTTCCTGCATTTCCAAATTGTGTCCCCTCCAGGGCCAAGTGGCCTTCCCCCACTAAAGAAAAATCCCTGAGGCAGAAGAACCAAGGGAAGCCAGAGGGCACATTTGGAATGGGTTGGGGGCAAGCTGCTTAAAACTAGCTTCCCAGCTGCCACCAATTGCTGGGCCAAGGGGCTGTAAGGAGGGGCAGGCCCCAGCGTCTGCGAGTGTCTTGGCAGATTCTCATACGGGCTCAAAAACAAGTTCCCGCTGCCAAGTGCTGCCACTGCCCTACTGGGTGCCCCCAGCAGATACCCCTGCCTCCGCTGTGTGCCAGAATCTCTCTCTGCAGGCTGCGACAGATGTGCGGGGCCCTGTGGTGTGTGGCTTGCGGATGGGGTGGAAGCGACCGGTAGGCCCAGCCTTGCTCTCAGAAGCACCAGGTGTGCCTCACTGTGCGCAGCCGGCCCATTCCCCCCTCGCAGACCGGGGCTCTGTGAGCGCTGAAGATCATCCAAGCAGCCACAGGGGGTTCCTGAGAGGCTGGAATGGGGCGGAGTGGGGGCTGCTGCTCAGCTGCTGGGTCAGGCCCCTGCTCCCGTGGGGTTGACGGAGGGCTGAGGGGGTGTGATGGGGCCGGGGCCCCTCCACACGCTTAGGCAGGGGCCTGGTCTCTGTCCTGGGCCCTATCAGGCCCTTGCCCCCGCCATGGTCACCACCTCTCATCTCTCCCTCTTCCACATCTCTCCGCTCCCTCCTCAGCTCTGGTTTCCCTCCATGGGCCCACTGCGGCCTCTCCCGTGGCCTCTGACCTCCACCTCCGGTGTTCTCTGTATCTTTCCTCCTCCTTCAGAAGAGTTTTCTGCCTGCCCATAGGAGCCAGTTAAAAAAAATCATGTAAAAAGATTTTAATCACAAACACACTATAAAGAGACATTAAAAGTTGGATAGAAGAAAAAATTAATAATCTCCTCACTCGAACCCAGCCGCTGTGGTCTGTTTTGCTTATTTACTTCCAGTATTTTTTAAACGAGTATTTAAACGTATCACCCTATAATTTGATTTTATATTCTGTTTTTTAATCTTAATACTAACCCCCTCCAGCGATTTCCAATCTAAGTTAGAGCAAAACCGAAAGCGCCTTTACGATGGCCTCCAGGTTCTACATGAACCGCCCCACCTCCCACCCAGCACCCTGCTGTGTGACCTCCCAGTCCCCGGTCCCCCGGTCCCCCTCACTCTGCCCCCGCCGCATGGCATCCTGGCTTTCCTGAACATGCTGGGCCTGCTCCATCCTGAGGGCCTTCCCACCGGCTGTTCCCACTGCCTGGGATGTCTTGTCCCAAAACTTTGCATGGCTTACTTCTCAACCCCCTTAAGGGTTTACTGAAGGGTTACTCTCTGTCAAGCAAGCAGCAACCCCCCTGCCCCGCCAAATAGCAGCACCCCCCAGCTGCACTCCCAATCTGTTACCCAATTTTTCCACAGTAACAATGTTGCAAACACGTGTGATTTTCTCAACCATCCCTTGGTGGGACATTTTGATTGAGTGGAATTGCTGGGTTTCAATGTGTGCATTTAAAGGTATACGTTTAAAATTTCTATGGAATTGCCAAATTGCCCTTTACTAAGGCTTCACCAGCGGCAAGTGACAGGGCTTCATGATGCTTATCTGCCTTTCTAATTTTGCTTTTGCCAACGTGCTAAGCAAAATGCATCATATTATTTTAATTTGCTTTTTTCCTAATTAGAAATGACGCTGAATGTCATATACTTACTAGATAGTTGCATTTCTTCTGTGAATTTTATTTTTCATATCCTTTGTCCATATTTCTATTGGAGTATTGTTTCATTTTTATTGACTTATAGGAGCTCTTTATATATTGTGGATCTGTTTAGGCAGGGTAGATTTTACCATTATCTAGTTCTAGCCAAACACAGGTTGCAGGGGTTCTTTACCTCCTCTATGGGTGTCAAAGATCCCACCCTCTGGTTTGGGAGGTTGATGAATGTCCTGAGCCATTTGAAAAGGAGCTGCATTAATAGGAATAAGTGCGGATGGGGCTCTTCAGCAAAGCCTCAGGTGTGGATGGGCAACACTCCTGCTGCACGCTCCAGGCACCTGTCAGTGAAGGCTTTGGCAGGCCCCGGGAGACCTGAACTGCTGATGTGGCTCTTCAGCCAAGTTGGCCTGTGGCGCCCATGGAAAAGGTCAAGAGGATCTGCTGGTGACAGCCCTGTAGGGGTTGCTCCCTGGTAGGGGTGATGATGGGGGTGTAGCAGTTTCTGGGCACTGACTCCCTTCTGCTCCTTGTGGTCCTGCCTGTCCAGTTCCCTCATCCCAGATCCCCTTGACCTCTTCCAAGGTCATGCCTCACCCTACGCCCCTTTCCTCGCAGCCCAGGAACCCATTTTCCTCCACAAGCAGCACATGGTATGGGCCATCTCTGTTCTCTTTTCAATCTATAATTAAAGCACAAACTACCTCCAGCTTTCTTCAAGAGTTATCCTTTTAATTCTCAAGAGTATTTTCTTCTCTCAGGGAAAGCAGCCTTTTGCAAATCAAAGGCTCTGCTTTTCAAAAGTGTGGCTTCTGATGTGGGCTTCAGCAGACTATCTGGGAAGTTAAAAACAATGACATCTGAGCGTTGGCTGTTTCTCTCGCTTTATATTCCTGCTGTAAAAGCACGAATTCTCCTGGAGGTAAAACAGAACCTCTGACTGACGTGAGGAAGTGGGAAATAGAAAAGCCAAAATTTTATTTTGAGATGTGTTCTTGTTGCATGCCTGTATGTCAGTGGCAGATTTGCTCTCCCAGGGTGGCACTCATTTTTAGCTTTGCTCATATAGGCTTCTGTCATTCAGAAGTCAAATGTTTTTATGTCGTCAGATCTCACCACCTTTCTTAGTCTTCTAACGCTTTTATGGCGTTTTGTTTCTTACGTTTCGTTGTTTAATTCAAAAGTACTTTATATGTGTGTCTGGTGTGAGGTGGAGTTCAAATTTTATGTTTTTCACCCTGGAAGCCACTTGTCCCAATGCCACTGTTGAATAGTTTATATTTTCCTCATGGATGCAAAATGCTACACTCATGATGATAGATGGATGGATGGATAGGCAGACAGACAGACACATACATAGAGGGTGTGGCAAAAAGCGGGTTATGGTGCTTCGTATGGAAAATAGTACAATAATTCATAAATAATAATACAAGAATAGACTCTGTGTTTCATGTACTCACGACTGTAAGCCTACTTTTGCCCCGCCCTGTATGTAGAATTTCTCTTGTTTTAAAAGTTTTTTATTTCTGGCTTGATAGTTCCTTCTTATTTTTATTCATTAACATTTTTTTCTTGAGCCCTGGCTGGTGTGGTTCTGTGGATTGTGTGCCGGCCTGAGAACCAAAGGGTCGCCGGTTCGATTCCCAGTCAGGGCACATGCCTGGGTTGCAGGCCAGGTCCCCAGTGGGGGCCACTCGTGAGGCAACCACACATTGCTGTTTCTCTCCCTCCCTTCCCTTTTGTCTGAAAGTAAATAAATAAAATCTTAAAAATTATTTTTCTTGTGGGAGAGGGGGAAATGGGGAGTTACTGTTTAGCGGGTACAGGGTTTAAGTTTGGGGTGATGAAATCGTTCTGGAGGTGGATGGCGGTGGCGGTGGCACAATAGGAATGTACTTAGAATTCTAAAAAAGTTTTTTTATACTCTATTCTTTTGTATTTTAGTGTATTTTTTCTTCCAGTTTAATCTGAGGATCAGCTTGTCAAATTCCATAAAAATGTCTTTGCTGTTTTGATTGAAATTACATTAAATTTATAGGTTCCTCTGGGGAGAACTGACATCTTTACAATACCGAGTCTTTCTCTCAGGACATGGTGTGTCTCTCCATTTATTCAGATCTCTTTTTATGTCCTTCAGTAAAGGTTTATAATTTTACTCACATCAGCTCATTCCTAGATATATGACGGCTTTCTCTGCCGCTATGAATGGAATGGCGAGCAGGGCACCGGTGCAGTCACTCGGGCCTGTCTCCCACCGAGCCCCTGGGATGAATGCCGGGGCCCCAAAGACACAAGACAGGAAGTAAAAACTGCAGGAATAATTTCACTTAAAGCCTCTGAATTAGGCAGCAGGTGGACCCACACGAGCTGAGCTGAGCTGAGCTGAAGGGGCTGGCGGGTCAAGAGGAGGGACCTCTGGAATCAGAGAAGCCAGAGTTTATCATCAAAGGGGTCAGGAAGAGGGAGAAACCAAGATGCTGGAGGGCAGGACCGGAGCTCAACAGGAATACTGATGTGGTTAAAATGCCTCTTTCATTCCGCAGAGCAGATTGTGGCTTTGAAGCCAGGATACCTGAACTTGAACCTGACTGTCACTCACTAACCATGTGGCCTTGGGCCAACTACTTAGCTTCTTAGAAACCCAGTGTCCTCACTGGTAAAATAAGGGTAAATTCTAATTAAATATGCAGTTGTTTAATTATTTGTCTGTCTTTCACTAGATTATAACTCCATATGGGTAAGGACCATATGGGTTTAATTTATGCATGTTCAGGGCTGCTTCTAGCCCATATGATGCTTTTGAGGGAAATTAGAAAAAGCCTTTCTTTTGAGCAGACACAGCTCTGTGAGCCCGCGGTTTGGTGGTTGGTCCATGGGCTAGATTTTGGTCCCCGCTTGTCCCTCAGTTAGGTGCTCTTGTGCAGTGAGTGACCTGCCCTGGTGGGCACACCCAGTATTTAGCACAGGTGTGGTACATGGGAGGTGCTTAAGAAATTAATTGAATAAATAGATGATTAAATGTGGGGTTTTAGAGAGAAGTAGGTGAGGGAGGTATATCTAGGAGCCCCTGAGGGGTTCTCACTTGTGCTTAAAAAGAAGCCCTCTGCTTCCAGATGCAGAGCAACTGGGAATTTCCCCAGTGCTTTAGTTCCTGTCTTTCTGAAGGGGGTAGGGATGGCGTCCACTAGCACCCAGGCTGCGGCACCTACAGGAATGGGCCAGTCTGATGACCTGGTGGAATGGACACCCCAGGGCTTATCCACATGGGGCCCAGGAAGCCTGCCTTGGTAATAAGACCTCGAGCAATCTAGGGAAGCAGAGATGAATGTAGGTGAAGAGTAACTGTGGAGGCTCTCTGAGGAGCCAGACACATGCAGAATGGCGAAGAGCGTTCTAGGCAAGGGGATGGCATGTGCAAAGGTCCTGGGATCCCCACTGCAGAGGCATCCAGAGCCCCTGGGGTACCCGGGGGTGAAAGAAGGGTCTTCTTAGTGAGGAAGGTGGGGCAATGCCAGGTGCCTCCCCAAGGAGTTTTAACCCAATGAAGAGGGACAGAAGACTCAGCAGGGTTGTTCCCTGGTATTGTTTGGGCAAAACTGTGGGTGTCGGCCAATGGCAGGGTGGGGCTGTGGTCCACGGATTCGGTGGAGGGACAGGAGCTGAACTGCCTTCCTGGGACAGCTCGGGCTGTTCTTTTGTGTTTTGATTGCACAAATGACATTTAAACAGCACTAAAGGCAATGTTTAAAAAGAAAGAAAAACCCCTGGACTCCATCCATCTTACACATCTGACGCGTTGGAAAGATGACTGGACTCAGAGTCCAGCACACCAGGGTTGGCACTCTTCTCTGCCGGTTACTGGCTGTGCCACCTCAGCAGGTGATTGTCCCTTTCTACGCCTTCACTGCCTTCCCTATAACGGGGGAACCACTCCCACCTCTTAGGGATTTGGGGAGAATTGGGAAATTACGTGAGATCATGTATGTGGAAGCCCTCAGCACAATGACTGGCATATGGTGGGCACTCCATAAATTTTCTCTCCTTTATCAAGGCAACTGCTTGCATTTTCTTGTATTTTCTGCCAAGTTTTCATTAAATCCAGATGAACATTTTGCACACTTGTGATCATGCTTTAAATTAAATTTTGCAGTCTGCTTATAAACTTACTATATCATAAGCACTTGTTTTAACATTTTCATAATTATTTCGTGGTGGCACACCATGCCGTTGAACCCAAGTGTCATTACTTATTAACCATTCTTCTGCTGCTGGGCCTTTTTCAGTGTTATAAACAATTCGGTATTGAATTCTGTTTATTGTTGCCTTCATTTGTATCTCATTCTTATTTCTCCTGTTGGAGGGTGAATATTGTCTCGTGTTTACTTACTATTTCTATTTCCTCCCTTGAACTGCCTGCTCGTGACCTTTGTCCAGATCTGAGCAACTCAGATATTTTATACTGGCGTGCATGAATTATTGGAATTAGCCATTTGCCATGCTCCCCACTTCCGGGTGACATTTTAATTTTAGTTATGTTTCTAATACACAAACCTTAAATGTTTTAGCTACAAGTCTTTGCACTTATGATTTCTCTGAGTTAATCATTTATCCAACCAGTGTGTGAGCACCCAATCTGTATGACAGATGCATGGAGAGGTATTGTTGGGGGGGCGTGTAGGACACCCTAGTTCCTAATTTCCAGAGGTGTCAGTTAAGTCAGGGATATAGACATGCAAACAATCATAATATTGCCCAGATAAGCACTCGCAGGGCAAGGCTAGCAACAGCAGCGGTGGAGTTATCTCTCTGGGCCAGCTCTCTCTCTCAGACCCTGTTCTAAGAGCTGGCACACACTCAGTCAAACCTCACAACAGCTCTATAACTTAGATACTACAGTGTCCCCGTTTTATAGATGAGGAGAGCGGTCCTTGGAGTAATGACATGACTTACCCAAGCTCCAACAGCCAGCAGGAGCTGAGGCCAGTGTTTGAAATCTGCCAGTTAGACAGTAGACACGGCTTTTAACCACCCTACTAACTAGCTCACGAGGGCAGGGTATTTGCAGCGGTGACTATGGTGCCGAAAGGGATAGAGCTGTACACCAAGGAAGGCCTCCAGGAGGAGGTGAGTCAAAGCTGAGAGCTGAAAGATGAAGACAACTTCACCATCAGGCAGGGGGTGGTAGAGGAACACATTTTATAAAGGAGCAGCGTTTCCAAACTCGTGGAGCTACAGGCCCCTGAGACCGTAAGTAGGCCAGTAGCCTCCAAGTACAGGTGGCTCTTTGATTGCCCACATTTGATTTTATCTGTTTATTCATCACAGGCTCCATGCTAGGTGCTGGGGCTACAGAGGTGAGCACAGCATTTAAGATACCTGTCCCCTGGAACTTTCATTCAAGGTGGGACAAATAGACGAGAAAGAAGATGTACTGAATGCTCGTCATTCTTTGCTGTCCAACAACTTGTTTGATCAGTCTTTATATCTTGAGTTCCTCCTTTTGGAAACAGAGGCCAGCCTCCCTTGCAGCTAGTGTGCAGGTGTGTGACCTAGTTTCCTCGGCTCCCACTCGCCGCCTGACATACCATCTGTGTGGGGATGGCTGCATGTGGGCCTCCCTTTCACCAGCCTGTGTGGTGGCCAAGGCTTTATGACTCTGGGGTCAGGGGCAGCGGCAGCAGTTCCCCCATCAGTCTGATTTTGCAGCATGCTTCTTAGAGATGCTTCCAAAAGCTGCATCTGCAGGCTGTCTCTCCACCACCCAGTGATTCTAACATCTTTAAGTGAACTGTTCTATTCTCCTTAAACTGGCTGGAGTGGACTCTAGTAGTCTGCAAGCAAGAATACTGATGAATATGCAAATGAGTAAATGTACACTGAGGAAACTCAGGGGTGAGAGGTGAAGAGACTGGCCCAGGGTCTCCCAGAGCAGAGCTGACATCCAGAAGCAGAAGAGTGAGAATCCAAAGCCTAAACTCTCATTCTAGATGCTGCTGGATGGACACCCCCACCTACAAGGCTTGTGGGCACCCTGAGATGATCATACAATCTTCCTTCTTTCATGCTCAGCCCGGGCAGAAGAACACAGACCTCCTCTCCCCTGGTCTGGTGCACCAGTTGGTTGCCAGTGGTTGGGCAGAGAGCCTTTGCACAGGATGCCCAAGGCTCTCGATCTCTTACAGGGACCGCTGTATTGTACTCCCCCACCGGAGGACTACGGTGTGATGGGGTTGTATCAATACATTTTTATTAATGTTATGTCATGCAATTCTGAATCCGTCTCATGGTCAGGAATGAGTGAGGGGCTGGAGCCCGACTGGACCTGTCCCAGGAGGGGAAGAAGGGGAGAAACCATCCCGCGTGCATGGCCCTCAGGTTGTGAATCTGACCTCCACATGTCTCCAAGGAGGCGGCTGCGTCAGTGCCCCCGGAAGCCAGATTTAGGGCCTCTGACAGCACAGGTAAGACTACCTGTAGAAAGGAAACTGGGGGCTCCTGTCCACAATGGAGGGTCTGCTTTACTTAAATCAGCCTCTTGCCCTGGGAGATGAAATAAGTCTCCAAGAGCAGGGGAAGTCAATCACACAGAAGTGGTTTATCCACTTGAAGGGCTAGCCTATTAGCAGCTGAAGATGAGAGGTATTTTTCCTGTTGGGTGCATTTCTTTGCATTTTCCAAGGCTGGTGGATCGATAGCTAAAAACAGCTAAAATAAATTTCTGTCCCTGCTCCTCATCAGATGGGCCATCAGACAACTCAGGTTCCCATCAGGTGACACTGCTGTCAGCAACTACTGCCCATGACCGCGCTAGGTCATCGCAATAGCCTTGGAAGGTCAGGGCTACCGTGCCTATTTCAGAAACATGAAAACTGAGGCTCAGAGAGGGAATGTCATTATCCACAGTCCTAGAGCTTGTCATTGGCCTCAAGGCCTCCGTGCACGTAAGCTGCTTGTTATTCCAAACTACGTTATTACCATTGTTAGTTTCCCAGGCTAGAGAATAATAATGATCCTCGGAGAGGGAAGGAGTGTTGCTTGCTCAAGGTCACAGAGCCAGTGAATAGCAGGGCTAGAGTTAAAAGCCAGCTTGTTAGCTTACAAAGCCCCCTGCTGGGATTGCTCATCGGCCTGGTCAGGGCTGTCTCTGCATGCCCACCCTGGACACCAATGGGAGAAAGGCCGGAGGCGTCAAGATTTGTGTTTCTCTGAGAGGCCCCTGGGGAGAGAAGCAGGCTCCTTCCCCACCCACAGTATCAAGGGCATCAATTCCGGCTCTGGAAGGACCTATTCCTCAAGGCTGCAGCTCTATTTTTAGCCTTGAATCCATCAATAAATGGAGCCTGGCAGAGCAGGCAACTCCTGGCTGCCTGATATTAATAAAAAGAGAGAAAGTGACCATTTGTTAAGTGCTCTCTGTGCGCTGGGCATTATGTGGAGGGCTTCACATGGATCATCTGCTTAAATCTTTACGACATTCCTACGAAATAACTATTCTTATTATCATTGGTTAGGGACTTGCTGTAGGCCACACAGCTGATAAGCTCCAAAGGCAGATCACATCCAGGTCTGTGAGACTCCGCGTCCATGTCCTTTCCTCCTTACCACTTGGTCTAATCAAAGATGACCCTGACCATGGGGAGGCCTGATCAGTGAGGGGGTGGGGCCAGGTGGACACGTTCACACAGAATTACTGCATTCGGAAGGTGCTACAGGGCAGGGAGCGGCCGTAAGCTCCAGATGGTTGGTTGGCTTCTGTCACTGAGAACAGAGGCCTGGAACTGGAAGTCCCCAGATGAGAAAGGCTGGAAGATCATTGGGCAGAGGGAGCAGTGCAGGCAAAGGCAAGGAGGTGTCCAGTGAGGCCTGTTCGGGGAACCGTGATCAGTCTGGTGGAGTTTGGGCAGAGAAGGAAGATGAGGCCAGGCACACAGAGCAGGACAATATTCCAAAAGCTCTCGAGTTCCAGGGGGTTTCTGAATCCTGGATTCTTGAAAGGTTGGGAGCGGAAGAGTGGCATTGCTGTGTCTGGGCTTTCATGTACAGAAGGGATTTGAGGGGGAGGTGGGGGCGAAGGAGACAGATGACTATAGTATTCTTACCGTTTCAGGAGAAACTCCCAGAAACTTGGCTCTTCTCGCCAGTGCGGCAAAGAATTACAGATCAGCGAGTCTGTTATCATGAAAACAGTGTTTATTGGTGATCTGTTCTCATGGAAGAGAACGGGCCTTGCTATGGTGGGGGAGAAAGGCAAGAGCAAGGGTGGCAGGAGCAAGAGAGAGATCCTTCGTTCTGAAGACTCAGAGTTGGTGGGAGGGTAAAGAAGTTACATATTGATTGACCGGTAAAGGTGGCGCTAGCTTTCCAGGATGGGGGCATGGATACCCAAAGGTATTAAGGGGCTTCTTCCTTGAGGCACTATGGGCCCTTTCCAGCCTTTCAGGCCTTGGGATGAAAGCACAGTTTCAAAGGCTTTCTTTCCCAGACAATGGAAGATACATACATAGCATTTCAAGTTCGTGTGTGGGACTTGTCTCCCTGCCTTTGTCTGCTGTCTATCCTACCTAACACAACTATTAGCAGTAATAATAGCTTCCATTTGTTGAGCACATACTATGTGTGTAAGGTGCTTTGCCTAAGTTATCCCCTAATCCACATGGCAGGTGCTCAATCAGTGGTAGCTGCTCTGAGGTTGTTATTATTCCTCTTCTCCAGGTGAGGAAACACAGGCTTTGAGAGATCAAATGACTGCCCAGAGCCGCTGGGATTGGAATCTGAGTCTGGGTGACTCCAAAGACCTTGATGCTCCATTGGCCAGATGGAAGGCTGTGGAACAAAAACAGCTTCAGGCAAAAGGACATTGATTTGAAGTCTAGGAATGCAGCAGATAAGGTCGGTTTCAAAGATAATCAAGAGGCAGATTTTTCTGTTTTGTTTAGTCCTTTAAATAAGTTTATTCACACACATGGAGGATATAGTTACATTCCTAAGGTTACAAAGCTTTTCTGGGGCCAGAGCTGGGCAGACTCAGCTGGAGAAAGGGCACACGGTTTCTACAGGGCAGTGGCTGCAGGAGGAAGGAAGGGCAAGGTCTGAAGTGCAGTGTGCCCCGCAGCTCCGAGGTCCCCCACGGTCAGAAGCACAGCCAAGGTGTGGGGTTCAGAGGCTCCGTAGCCAGTTGCCCGGGTGAATGAAGAGGGTCTCAATCTGAGTCTCGCCCGCATCCGACACCTGACATTAGTGGAGTCAATAGTCTCCAAGGAGGTAGGGAGTGTACCCTCCCAAACAGTAATGTCAAAATGTTAGAGAGACACAGGAGCCGAGGAAAAGGACTCCCAGTGGCCAAAGCTGGAGGAGTTTGGGCTATAAAATAAGTAAAGTGGCATTGTATTACAACCCAAAGCATAAAACAAATATCCGTGAGGCCGTACTCCACAAATAAATGATTAAATAAATGATATAAATACATGATTGGGAAGAATCCAGCCTCGCAGGAAAAATTCCAAATTATTTCTGTCGCTATTCCATGCTCAAGGAGGTGGCGCATGCTGCCCATCGGTACAGTGCGGGCTGCACACGGTGACTTCCTTCTTGGAAGCCCCGAGGGGAAGGGAGGGGCCAGGGGACCTTCCCAGGGGAGAGACCTGGCAAACACTACCTCTGCTGGGCGACCAGGTCAACATCAACACCATAAGTCAGGCTGAGATGATACCTGTCCATCAGCAGCCTTGGTCAGTGCGCCAGCAGCCCCTGGCAGCCTGGGAGAAGGTCTGCTTTTCATAAACACAAACGTGTCCACCTGAAGCAGCCACAGCTTCAGTTTACTCTTGGCTGTGTCTGTCCATGACCTTGAGGGGTTGGGAGAAGCTCAGAGGCACAGGAAATCCAATCACTTCAGCTGTGGCCGGGGACTTAGAGGTACAGCCACATTCTGTGGCATCTCAGGAGGGCTCTGTCAGAGGGCCAGCAGTGGCCACTGAACGTGACTGGGATCACCAGCTGTAACAGAGTTCGCATTGTCCAGTGGCAGTGGCCATGACCTTAGTGAAGGGGGGCAACAGTGTCTAGAGGAGGTCCCAGCAGCTGGGGTCAGGGGGACACCGGCACCTGGAAGCACGAACAGAGTCCTGCTGGTGACCCTGAGGTGCAGGAGCGTCCATCTCAGGCAGGGGGCCAGCCTCGGGACACAGAGTTGCTCACTGTTCTCGGAAACCTCTTGCCTTGGGCCCAGACGGTCTGCTTCTGGTTTTCTAGCTCACGAAGTCAGCAACCTTGAATATGCTCTTCAGCAAATCAAAGAATTCATGTCAGAGGCAGGTCCAGGCTTGTCTCTGCAGAGCTGTGGACGGCTGGAGTGACCTCTGGCTGAGCAGCCTGCAGCCGACCAGCAGTGCAGGGGGTGCTTCTGGGAAAGCGTGATTCCCAGGGACTTTCTGTTCTCCTCCCAGGTGTTGTTTGCTGGCTGCTCAGCATGGTCCAGATCAGCCCCTCTTTCCTTTGATTCCACAGCAGCGACCGAGGATGAAGGCTGTGCACAAAAACATCCATGGAAAATGAACTTTGGGCCCTGGCTGGTATAGCTCAGTGGATTGAGCGCGGGCTGCGAACCAAAGGGTCGCCGGTTCAATTCCCAGTCAGGGCACATGCCTGGGTTGCGGGCCAGGTCCCCAGTGGGGGCCACGTGAGAGGCAACCACACATTGATGTTTCTCTCCCTCTCTTTCTCCTTCCCTTCCCTTCTGTCTAAAAATAAATAAATAAAATCTTAAAAAAAAATGTAGTCATTCTCATGGTGTAATAGTATTGTATTTAAAAAAAAAAAAAAAGAGCTTTTGTCCTCCTTCCCCCGCCCCGGCAGTGGGAGAGGCCCAGGGACAAAAATCAGCCCACCTCAGGGAGGCGAGAGGGAGAGCGTCCCCTGGTCGAGTCCATGCTGGCTCCAGTGTTAAGCCTATGCTTAGCATCACATGTGACACTTTGTTTGCGTCATTAAATATTCTTTGAAAATATCTCCTTCCATCTTAAAATTCTTAAAGCAATAACTTTGCAGTGGAGGAGTTTGGAAAAGACCGTCTTACCGCATGACGGAGGTCACTGCCCCTGTGATGCCATGTGGCTGTCACGTGTCCCTGACACGGTGTGACATTCATGCCCTCTGTGTCCTTCTTGCCCCAAACCCTTAAGGCCACTTTAATCAGGAGAAAAACATCAGAAAAACCCAATATGAGGAACATTTCACAAAATACCTGAGTATTACTCCTCAAAACTATCAAGGTCATGAGAAAGGAAGAAAGACTGAGGCACTGTCACCAACCAGAGGAGACTGTGAGACATGACAGCTGATTGCAGGGTGCACCGGGGTCCCATGTGACAGGTACGCACCAACGGTTTCAGGGTGCTGCTCTGGACCCTGACACAGAAAAGAAAGACAGCAGTGGGAAAACTGGTGAAATCCAAATAAAGTTTGTAGCTTAGTTAATAGTGACATTGTTAATGTTGGTTTCTCAGTGGTGGCAAATGTACCACGATAATGTAAGATACTAACCGTGGAAGGAAATGGGTGAGGGGTATATAGAATTCCATGTATTACACTTCCAGCTTTTCTGGGAGCCTAAACCTATTTAGAGAAACCATTTATCGAAGGGAAAAAAACCTCCCGTAAAAACCAAACACTCTCCTTGGCTCCCACGATATTGTGCCATTATATTCTTCCTACGTGTGTGTTCTTATTTACTAAATGACACCCACCACATTGGGTACTGTGAATAAATAAAGTAGCCAACAAGGCAGACCCGGTCTGGTTCCTGTCCTCGTGAAAATATAGTTTAGAGAAAGAACTTTGGATTGAGTTGGACTTGAGGTTGAACCTCCAGCTCTGCTTCTCCCGTATTTCATGATCACTTCATCTACTGAAACCTCAGTTTTCCTCCTCTGTTAAAAGTGAATAATGATGCACATATACTTCGTAGTATTGATATGAAGATTCAATGAGATGATACACAAAAATCCCAACCCATGCTAAATGTTCAATAAATATTTATTAAAGAAACCATCTGGCGCCTGGATCTTGCCTACAGCCTCCGTGCATTTGCTCTAGCTCTAGTTTCACTTCTGTGGAAGGAGCTTTAATGCAAGAAGCAACCAGGACCAACAACAGCAAAGAGGGAAATCCCGGTGATGAACATGGAAGGCTGTGAAAAGAGGCGCAGTTGTGAATCAGCGGAGGAATCCGCAAACGGTCTGGTCAAAGGCACCGGGCCAACGCCTGGCCAAACCTGCCTTTGATTATTTTTTATGACAATGAGACATGTTAGAATATCAGGAGACGGAGAGACTGACTGGGTTCCTCAATCAACTCTACCACCTACGAACCTTGGGCCAGTTACTTAATCTCGCTGTGCCTATTTCCTCATCTGTGAAATGGGGACAATAACAGTACTTTCCCCATAGACTTGGTGAAAGGATTAATATAGGTGATTAAAATAGGTAATAGAGGATTAAGCTAAGAAAAGCACTGAGACCAGTCCCTGGCTCAAAGTAGCATTACATGCGTTGGCTACCACTGTGCATTCACCCCCAATACCACGTGGTGGGTAGAGTGCCTCTGTTCCCCCTTCCTTTTCCCAATGGTGGGAGGCTAACAGTTCACTTAGCCTTAGGGGCCCCGGTCAAGTCTCTGCCCTAATGACCAGGACATTCCATGGCGGGAGGTCTTTTCACTTACACAGATTATTTCTTTAGAGCAGTAGTTGGATGTCATTGATGACATCCACTCTCAGCTTTTACCTCATTTGTGACCCTGACAGCCAGATCGTGATAATTTTCAACATGGATTATATAACAGCTTCCTTTTTTTCTCCCCTCTTTTGTAGTAAACCTTATTTGTAAGAAAAATACACAGAAAAATAAATGGAAGATCAGTACAGAGATATCCCAATACCTGGCATTCAGTTTCGCTTGCTATTAACATTATCTTGCCTTTTAAATTCAACATTATGTCTTTGAGACGCACGCACGCTGATACAGAGGTCTAACTTATTCATTCTGACTGCAGTGTCGTATTCCAATCTCCTCCCATGGCACAGGTTTTAGTGCCGAAATTCCATCTTCCTCTTAGCGAGGTCTATCGAATCCTGAATTCTGCAGTGAAAATACTCACATAGTAGCAATGTTATAAATGTCATCTGGTTCTCAACGTGAAGAATCATTCTACAGGCAAAGTATGGCAAACTGAATTACCTTCACAGAACAGAACGTGCAGAAACCTCGACAAAGCAAAAGTAACAATCCAGTCGATGGCGGAAGGCAAACTTGGGGAGGGGAAAGTATTCATCTCACACAGAGAAGAATCAAAGGATACAGTCGAAAGAAGAAATAAACATATAAGCCTATTATTCAAAGTCATAATCGTAACCAATAGAAATCTAAAAGTATGAATGTAAAAAAATTAGGGAAGAGAAAAGGCGAAAGGGTGGCTGATGAAATAAAATCATCACAGCAGGGAATCATAGATACCGTTAACATTAGTAAATCGAGTAACGGACTGTGAGTACATTATTCCCAGTTATGAAAATAATGTAAAGAAAAAACTAAAACACAGTAAAAAAAAAAAAAAAAAGAAAGAAAGAAAGAAAAGAAAAAGAAACGAAAGAAAAAAGCAAGTTTGCTCCCGAGTTGGGAAGTGAAAGGATATTTTAAAATTATTTCTAACTTTTCTATTGGACTTAGATGCATTTTTGTCTATATGAATTCTATTTTTATATTTGAGATAATTAAAATAATAATTAAGCAAAAATGTAGATCTGATTCTGACAGTCCCCTAGGGATTCAGGCACTTTCAGTGACTCTCCATCACCTTAGGATCAAGTTTAAACTCTCAGACAGATTCCAGGCCCTTCGATATCGGACCTCTGGCTTCAGGCACCGATCTACCTCTGCTCAGGAGCCCGGGGGATAGGCACCTCCTCCGGGAAGTCCTCTGGAGGGAGTGCGCCCTCTGCTGGTGCCAAGACATCAGCACGTCTTGGCGGGGTAGGGGGTCCCTTTGCGTATCAACGCAGACTACGCCCCCATCCCTCACCCGGGGCTCCTCGCCTCACGTGATTCCAGCCCCTTCCAAGCTGGGGGTGGACCCCTGGAAGGGGGAGCCGGGGGACTCCAGGTGAGAGCTACTGGACGGTAGGGAGCCGGATTCCCAGAGCGGTAGGGGACTGTCCTTGTTAGGCCTGGGAACCTTGCTGTGGTGTCTAGCAGAACGAGACCGATGTGCGGGGGACTGGGAGGTGATAGGAATTAGCGCCCTTCGGTATCTGCTCCATGAGTGGTTTAGAGCTGGGCTTTCGGCTGGAGAGAGGATAATGGGCGCTTCCACTCCTATCTGCGTGTCCTTTGGCAAGTCTCTCAACGTCTCTGTATCTGTTTCCTCACTGCCGGTGTGAAATGCAATAATGCATGAAGTAAGTAGTTAATAACTGGTAACTGTTAATATCACATCCCACTTGAGCAAAAGTGTAAACCCTCAGAGATGGGAAGGCCGCAAGGTTGCTGCAGCTCAACCTTATTTGGTGGCAGGCCTTTTCTTCCTCATCTGGGGTGCAGTCCCTGCTGGGGTGCTTACATCAGTGGGTGCTGTCTCTGGTCCCTATGGCCTCCAGGCTTCAAGAGTGGGCAGGCCTGGGTGGTGGGGGGGGTGGCACCTGGAAGGGAGGCTGTCTCTGGCGTCCCCATTGCCTGCTGTGCTGAGTGGGCTGGTGAGTCAGACTCTCCATGATGAAGCCTCTTCTCGGTCTCCTCACAGGGCCCACACTCTGCTTTTGGCCCCTCTAGGTGGACAGACATATCTCAGGAAGGGGCTGCAGAGGGCTCCAACCCAGAGGACCTGATCTCAGTCCCCAACGAAGCTGTGGGCTTTCCCAGGAGGATATGGAAGAAGCGCACTCCATGTCAGGCCTGGCCCTAGCCCTGCCTGGGGAAAGCTCTGGGGCCTCAGCTGGGGCTGGCAGAAGAGAGAGGGTGCCCAGGGAAGAGATCCATCAAGGTGCCAGCTCCCAGGCTGGCGGTGCCCACTTGGTGGTCCTCAGTCTGCAAGCTGCGGGACAGAGCCAGGATCCGGTGCCTGGCCCTAAGCTCCACATCCAGCTGCCCACAGCGCCTGCTCAGAGGAGGGCTCAGGCTACCAAGAAGCTCCAGATTTCTCTACACAACACTTTAGATGGAAATTGGGCCAGGAATCTTTGTGGCATGTCTGTGGGTCTCCCAGAGGGAGCTTTGGTTGGCAGGGAGAGGCCGGCAGGTGTGGAGAAGACGAGCTGCCCCAGACCCAGAGAGATCAGAGGAGGAGGGAGGAGTTCTCCGGGGTGTGATGGAAGAAGCCCCACCCTCAGTAAAGAGGAACCCCTCAAAAGGGAACTGCCATCCTCCCTAGGCTCAGCCCCTGTGCGGGCAAGAAAGAGAAGCAGGAAGTGTAAATCCTGCTCAGATGGTGGAGAGGGGTCTGGTGGTTTCTTGTGGCTCGGTCAGAGGCCTGGTAGGGACGACCCCCAGTGTGTGGGAGATCCCCCACAAGGTGCCGACTTGGCGTCATTGGGAGGCCTTTGCAGGCCTCTTTCTCCCAAGGACACGGGGTCTGGCCCAGGAGATTCAGGTGGAAGTTGTGTGGGATGTGCCTCAGGGACTGAGAAGTTCAGGTGTTTGCCTGCTGCAGGCGGCGGGGCCCAACCAGGCAGCCACTATGACCCTGTCCAGTTCCCACTGCCCAGTGGAGGGGAGTGCCTCAGGCCAGCTGCCCAGGATCCTGCACAGAGCCCTGCACTCTGCCTGGGAGTGTCTGGAAAGGCTTCCACAGAGTGGCAAGAAGCTGAGCAGGTCCGTGTGGCGGCTGGAGGTCATGCTGGCCCTGCTGCCTCACCCAGCCAGGAGGAGCTGGGGGTCAGGGTTCAGCCAGTATCCAGGGGGAGGCTGGGGCAAGGGCTCACTGCTTCCACTGACACCCCTGCCGGCTCCCCAGAGTCTGCAGCCAGCGGGGCTCGCGCAGGCTCATTCAAAGGGCAGAGAATATCCAAGTGTGCTATGTTGGGCACGGGCCCCGCGCCCCCTGCCAAGGACCGGGGCACAGACAGAAGCCCAGACAACTCCAGCCAGGACCAGCCAGCAGCATCCTGCCCGGGAGGCTTCTCCAGACTGGTAAGTTGAGTCTGAGAGGCTGGGATAGGAAGGGCCAGACCAGCCTCTCAACGCCATGCTTGGCAGTGGAATTTAATGGAGCTAAGCTGGGTAGACTTTTAATGACAGTTATCCTTCATGTCCATTTTGTACACAACTAAACTGAGGCCCACCAAGTCAGGAACAAAATAAACTACATTTGCTGCCATCTTGTGAGGGGTCAGTATATTTTGGAATTGGTAAGTCCTGGGTTCAAATCTCCCCTCTGCCCACTTCCTTGCTGAGTGAACTTGGAACGTTTTTTAATCTCTCTGTTTCTTCATCTGTAAAAAAGGAAATACTAGTTCCAATCTAATGGAGTTTCCCTGAGGATTAAATGAGATGATGGTGTAAAATAATGTGCCTAGCGCAGCATATGGCACAAGGTAAATTACCTAATTCATGTTAAATTGGCTTTTGCTTCAGTGTCCACAATAGCCCTATAGGGTGGGCATTGGCTCCGTATTTCCAGGTGGGGAAACTGAGGCTCAGGGAAGTTCACAAACTTCTCCAACCTCACACACAGCAAGGGAGTCAGTTCTCTGTATTTATACATTATAATTGTCATTTTATTAATAATCATAACTAACATGTTTATATACCAAAGGCAGAAGATGGCTACCTGTTTGTTGGTGTATACTTCTCACATAGTTGAATTTTTATCACATTTGCGTGCTAGGCACTTTTCATGGAATCTCCTCGTGGAGCCTGGAGACGTAAGGTGACAGGCCCCAGGTCACATGGCTGGTACCTGGGGGAGCCAGGGCGCGAACATGGGCCGTCTGCGTGCCTGCTCGTGCGCCTTCCCTGCTGGGGGCGTTGCTGCCATTACTGTCGGTGGTCCTATCGAGCCTGCCTTCCCTGTGCTGAGCGCTGTTCCAAGCACTTTACCTTCGACTTCGCCAACAGCTTGCGAAGTAGATGCTATCGATATGTACCCCTTTTACCGACGTGGGCACCGAAGCTCGGAGAGGTGAAATGACTAGTGCAAGGCCAAGCAGCGAGTTGGTAGAACTGGCGTAGGAACCAGTGAGCTGCCTGTGTGATTTACCACTGTTTGCTGCTAGGACTACATTAGAATGTGTTGACGCTGTCTTTGTAAGCATCCCTCAAACCCATTAATTTTTAATAAAAAAATGAATGTGTGTTCATCACAGAAAACAAAGAAGAAATAAAAATCCCCATAATGTCAACATGCAGAGCTATTTCCTGTTGACATTTTGGTACATGTTCTTTTTGCCCGCTTTTTTCTATACATATATCTTTGCCTAGAAATGGGATCACGTGTGCCAAACTTGCTAACTTGGGGTTTTTTTTTTTGGTACTTCAGTTTTTTTCACAGTTAATTGTGAGTGCAGAATGGAGAAATCCCTTTGACAGCTTCCCGGTCCTGGTGCCATCCACCTGCAGATAGCACGGTTAACGGTCTCCTTCCTGTGCACCTCTGTGCACGTGTGAGCACCTGCGGAGTGAGCCGTCCTCTCCAGAAACAGGCTCACACTACACCTCATTGTTCTGGGGCTTGTGCTCTGTTTAGTTCTCATGCACTGCCGCATTCGAAGCTTTTTCCAAGTTGATACGTATTGTTCTGGCGAATCCCTGCGTCCTGCATTGTAGCAGTTACAGACGTGTTTGTCACAGGCCCCGCCAGGACGAGAGGACGGGCTGGGACTACCTTTTCTCCTGTCCTGCTCTGCAGCGTGGCTCAGAGCACGAAGCCTGGGGGCCAACAGACTGGCACTGGGTCCTGGCTTCGCTGCTACCCGAGTGACCCAGGCAAGTGACCTCACCTTTCTGGCCTGTCTTGTAGGGTGGTGGCGAAGAGCCTGAGATGACGTGTGCTTGGCGTGTAGTGAGGTGCTTTGTGCAAGAAAAATATTAAAAAACGTTGCCTGCTGTTGACACACAGTGTGGCCTGTCCTAAGTGATGCTGGGGTGGACATCACTGCACTTCTTCCCATCTCTCATTAGTTGTTTGGGCCTGGAATTGGGGTTCCTGGGGCCACAGTGTTTGAGGGGCTAGTCTGAGCCGGGTGGAAGAGCCAGGGGCCTGGCCGCCTCGACTGGAAGCAGCCCACGGCTGCTTTCGCCTCCAGGCCCCATCCTCGACTCTGCGGCACAGCCCATCATCCCACAGCATCCCAAATAACCCGTTGCCATGGCAACTGGTGCCAGCTGCAGGAGATTTGAGGCTGGGCATGACAGGGATGGGCAGGTGGTTGAAGGTGGGGTGTGGGCATAGTGTCCAGCAAGTCTGGAGCCCCTTTTTGGGCCCTAGCACCTTTTGGAGGCAGCCTGGCCCATGCCAGGGGCAGATAGGTGGGTTCAAGGTCAGGCTCTGTTTCTTATTACAGGGCAACTTGAGATGAGAGATGTCTCTTCTCTGACTCTTAGTTTCCTCCCCTGTGAGATGGGGAAGTCCGCGGGGTCCCAGAACTGCTAGGATCTGGCATGTGAGCTTGGTTGTGTGGTATTTCTCTGGCTTGAAGTGGCGACTCTTGAAGGGGTGGTGGGGAGGGGTTGGAATGCCATTTTCTTCTCTGTCCTGAGCCCTGCAGTGGCCAGCGAGGTCTGGAGCTGTTCTGTGGACGGCAGGGGATGTGGGGACGGCAGTTCTGCCAGAGCCCCCTGCTCTGTCCCTCACAACCAGGGAGGCACAGAGCTCCTCTGTCCCCACCCAGGTCCCCAGCCTCAGGTGTCCTGTGTGTAGCTGCAGAGTGTCCGGAGGTGTGTGAGCGAGGACTGCGTCTTTCCAACAGATAGGCAACCTAAGAATAGCTCTTTTTATTGAGTTCTTACTGTATACAAGGAGCTTCACATACGTCCCCATCTCATACTTAATCCTCACCATAGCATTAAAAGTCAGTGTTAACACCCCCGCTTTGCCAGTTGAGAAAACGGGGATTCAGAGAAGGCGGTGATTCACTCAGGGTCACACAGCAAGTGAATGGTGCAGCCAGGATTTGAATCCAGGGCTGTAAGTCTCAAGAGTCCACACTCTGAGCAAGCTGCCAAAGGCTTAGCTGACGGGTTTAGGTTTTTATGGGACTTTGTTATAATTTGTTCAATAAGCAGGAAGCGGGAGACAAATCACCAGAGAGTTGATACAGACCGAAGGCCAGCAGACCCTGGATACCCAGAGGGCAATGGAGTCTTTCCTGGTGGGCAGGAGGGTTTTAAGGCAGGCTAGGGCAGAGGAGGGGGCTGTCTGAGCTGGGTCTGGGCAGAGGCAGGAGGTGTTCACCAGGTGGACAGGTAGGAAGGGTATATACCAAGAGGAGGGCAGAGCATGTATGAAAGTCTGGAGGCGGGAGGCAGGTTGGAGCCTCATGCAGTAAGGTCTTTGCTTCTAGTTATTTTTTGCCTTCAAATCTGTTTCATCTGATACTAATATAGCTACAAACCCGCATTTTGGTTGGTAGTTCCCTGTTCACATATGATTCCATTTTTCCTCTCTTTTTGCTTTGTTGTATTTTAGAAATGGTCTTTTGAATATCTTATACCTTTGTTAAAGCTCTGGTAATTATTTTTATTTATCTCCAGGATTAGTCTGCTTACATTTGTTCTAATTGCTGATTTATTTGACTCTAATCCTACTGTCTTATTCTGTGCTTTGCATATATCCTGCATTTTCTATACTTTCCCTCCTTTTATTTCCTTTTAGATTGATTTTTTTCGTATTCTTTTTTATCCCACTAATAGGCTGGGGGTTTTCTATGCTCTGCTTATATTCTTTTGGTGGTTATTTTAGAAATTTTAACACAAATACCTAACTTATTAAAGTGTAAAGGTAGTTACTATCTTTACCTTCCCCTGAAATGATGTAAGGATCATGGAATACTTTAGTTCCAAGCATGAACTTCCTCAGTCGATGTGCTGTCGTTATCCACTAGTTGGTCCTAAGTTGTTATTATTTTCTTTTAAGATTTTATTTATTTATTTTTTTAGAGAGAGGAGAAGGGAGGGAGAAAGAGAGGGAGAAAGCAATGTATGGTTGCCTCTCACATGGCCCCCACTGAGGACCTGGCCCACAACCCAGGCATGTGCCCCGACTGGGAATCGAACCGGGACCCTTTGGTTCCCAGCCCGCACTTGATCCACTGAGCTACACCAGCCGGGCCCTAAGTTATTATTTTTTAACCCCACAAACTACACACGGTTGTTGTAGTGTCATAAATCAATGTTTTTTAGATTTAACAACATATTTATCCCTTTCTTTGCTCAGAATTCCTCCTTGCATCTCAGCTTTTCTATCTGGGATCAGTTTTCCTTTCTTCTGTCTCCAGTTCATCCTTTAACATTTTGTTCACTGATAAAAATTAAATTATCAAGAAAAATAATAACTCAGTTTTCTCTATGATATTTTTATTTTATCCTCATTCTCAGAAAAGATTTTGCCTGGGTCCACAATTGATAGTTATTTTCTTCTTTTTTAAAAAATATATTTTATTGATTATGCTATTACAGTTGTCCCATTTTTTCCCTCCCCTTTATTCCCCTCTCTCACGAGCACTCCCTTCCCCCTTAGTTCATGTCCAGGGGTCACACATATAAGTTCTTTGGCTTCTCCATTTCCTATACTACTCTTAACCTCCTCCTGTCTATTTTGTACCTACCATTTATGCTTCTTATTCCCTGTACCTTTTCCCCCACTCTTCCTCCTCCCCACTGATAACCCTCCAGGTGATCTCCATTTCTGTGATTCTATTTCTCTTCTAGTTGTTTCCTTAAAACTAAGGAAAACTTTTTGGGTTTTGTTGTTGTTGTTGTTGTTCAGTTGTTGATAGTTCTGAGTTTGTTGTCATCTTATTGTTCACATTTTTAATCATCTTCTTTTTCTTAGATAAGTCCCTTTAACATTTCATATAATATGGGCTTAGTGATGATGAACTCCTTTAACTTGACCTTATCTGGGAAGCACTTTATCTGCCCTTCCATTCTAAATGAAAGCTTTGCTGGATAGAGTAACCTTGGATGTAGGTCCTTGCCTTTCATGGCTTGGAATACTTCTTTCCAGCCCCTTCGTGCCTGTAAGGCTTCTTTTGAGAAATCAACTGATAGTCTTATGGGAATTCCTTTGTAGGTAACTGTCTCCTTTTCTCTTGCTGCTCTTAAGATTCTCTCCTTTAATCTTGGGTACTGTAATTATGATGTACCTTGGTGTGTGCCTCCTTGGGTGCAACTTTTTTGGGACTCTGAGCTTCCTGGACTACCTGGAAGTCTATTTCCTTTTCCAGATTGAGGAAGTTCTCCATTATTTTTTCAAATAAGTTTTCAATTTCTTGCTCTTCTCCTTCTGGCACCCCTATGATTTGGATGTTGGAATGTTTAAAGTTCTCCTGGAGGTTCTTAAGCCTCTCCTCATTTTTCTGAGTTCTTGTTTATTCATTCTGTTCTGGTTGAAAGTTTATCTCTTCCTGCTGCTCCAAATTGTTGAGTTGAGTCCCAGTTTCCTTCCTTTCACTGTTGGTTCCCTGTACATTTTGCTTTATTTCACTTTGTATAGCCTTCACTTCTTCCTCTATTTTGTAAGCATACTCAACCATTTCTGTGAGCATCCTGATTATCAATGTTTTGAACTCTGCATCTGATAGCTTGGCTATCTCTTCATCGCTTAATTCTGTTTTGGAGCTTTGATCTGTTCTTTCATTTGGGCCATATTTTTTTTCGCAGCATTTCTGTTACATTCTAAGGGGTGGAGCCTTAGGTATTCGCCAGGATGGGGCAATCGCTGTGCTGCGTTGCTGTATGTGGGGGAGGGGTCCAAGAGGGAACAATGCTGCTTGCTTGGCTCTCTAGGTGTTCAGTCACTTCTCCCACTACCCACAAGCAAATTGGGCCCTTCTGGTGCTGATTCCCAGGTGGGTGGGTTTGTGTATGTTCTAGGACCCTGTGGGTCTCTCCAAAGAACTCTCCTGTGATGCTGGGAGTTTCTCTCACAATTGCAATTCCCACAGATTTTTACAGCCAGAGGTTTGAAGCTTTATTTCACCATGCTGGAACCCCGGGTTGCATGGTTTGTCTTGCTCCCCAGTTGTTCCTCCCAGTTTATTCGGATATGAATGGAGGACCACCTGGTCCACCAGCCGATGCCTCAACCACCTGTTCCTCTAGCCTCCACCTTGCCACATGTTCTCTCCTCCCCGGCTGCCCATCTCTACCCCTCCTACCAGTCTGGATGAATGTTTCTTTAACTCCTTGGTTGTCGGACTTCCATATAGTTAGATTTTCTGGCAGTGTGGTTGCTTTTTTGTTTTTAAATTTATTGTTGTCCTCCTTTTGGTTGTGCAATGAGGCAAAGTGTATCTACCTACACCTCCATCTTGGCCAGAAGTCCTCGATAGTTATTTTCTTTAAGCACATTAAAAATATCATTCTGTTTGCCTCCCATATTACTGTTGAGAAGTTAGCTGTTAGTCTAATTGCCATTCCCTTGTACGTAAAATGTCTTCTGGTGAGGGGCATTATAGAGTAGTGGTTAAAGGTGTGATCTCTGGAATCAGACTGCCTGGATTTCAATCCTAGTGCTTTGGTTTACTAGCTGTGTGACCCCAGGCAAGCTGAGTAACCTCTCTGTGCTTCAGTTTCCTCTTCTATAAAATGGGGTCAGTAATAAAACCAGTACCTAGTGCATAGGGTTGTGGTGAGGGTAAAATGTACCAACATGTAAAGCATGCAAAGCAGTGGCAACACATTTTCAGTGTGATTCAACACTGAAAAGTGTTAGCTGTCATTTTTTTCTCTTGATGCTTTTAGGATCTCCTTATCACTGGTGTTGAGTGGTTTTACTATGATTCGTCTAGGTGTGGATTTACTTTTACTTGTTCTGTTTGAAATCCACTGAGCTTTTTGAATCTGTGAACTGTTGTCTTTTATCAATTCAGGAAAATTCTTAGCCATGTATCTTCAAATATTACTCTGCCCCATTCTCTCTCCTCTCTCTTGGAACTTGAGATTAATTAGTCCTTTTTACTCTGGTTTGCTAACTTATTTCACTTGTGTTTAATATGCTATGAAGCCTATATATTGAGTTTTTAATTTTAATTATTGTTATCATATTTTTTATTCCCAGAAGTTGTGTTTGGTTCTCAACCAAGTCTGCTTGATCATTTTTAAAAGATATATTTTTTGTCCTTTGCTCAGATGTTTGACTCCTTTCATTTTGTTAAACATGCGGTACACGTGTATTTTGTATTCTGGCCTGAGAAACCCAGTATCTAGCAGGGGTGTCCAACTCGTGGCCCACGGCTGCATGCGGCCCAGGATGGCTACAAATATGGTCCAACACAAAATCGTAAATTTACTTAAAACTTTTTGAGATTGTACTGTTTTCGTTAGTGTTCGTGTCCTTAATGTGTGACCCGAGACAACTCTTCTTCCGGTGGGGCCCAGAGCTGCCCAAAGGTTGGGCACCCCTGCACGTCTTTGCCGGTCTGATTGCTGCCCGTTGTTCGGAGCCTGGTAATGCCGCTCTTGCGGGCCCCTGAGACAGAGGCCGGCCCCAGGGCTTTACATCGTGAAGGGCTCTTCTAAATACCTGTCCTGCTTTCCTTCCCAGATGTCCCATTTTCCTTTCCCCCCACTCTTTCTCCATTTATTTTGTTTTGGAAGGCTGATTCATTCCCGTGGTTTAAAAAAAAAAAAAAAGTGAGAAGCCTCCTTCGCAGCTCCCAGTCCCTTTCCTGTTGGCAGCCTCGGGTATTAGGTTCTGGTGGATACTTCCAGAGATATTTTATGCAGATTCAAGCAAATACAAATTTAAAAATTCTTTTTCTCTCTTTTTAATGCAAGTGGTAGCACAAGACACACATTGTTCTGAACTTGTTTTTTAGTTAAAAAATATGTTTCCTATTATAAATGGAAGATGTGCTCATTTTGAATAGCACAGACACCCAAGGAAAGCAAAAGTCCCCCCACACCCCCGGAATTTCATTCCCCAGAGGTAACCTCTATTATGCATCTATAAATATATATTTACATAAATGGGCTTATGCAACAGATTCTGTCAGCTATTCTTTCTCTTTTTGTCCTAATAGTACACCATGACATCTTTCCACATCAGCCAGTGCTTCTGCAGAGCTCAGCAGTTAAGTGTCTGGGCTTTGGGGTCAGACAGAACTAGGCTCTACTCCTAGCTCTGCTGCTTAGTAGCTACAGGGCTTTTCAGACCCTCTCTGAGCCTCAGTTTCCTCACCTGTAAAATGGGGTTAGAAATACCACATACCTCATAGTGTTCTGAGACCTTCACAAGGTCACGTGTGGTGTGCTCTCTCCAGGGCTAAGCCCCTGATGAATCGTCGTTTTTATGACTTGCCCTTTTTAATGGCCACACAGAATCCATAGTATGGTGTACCAGTGTTTATTAGCCATCCCCCTTTGATGGACATTAGATCTCACTCATTATATTTGGGTTGTAAATGCCAGCCCAGTGAACACTGAACATACATCTTCCACCTCTGTGTGCGTGTCTTCTTATTAATCCCTGTGGTGGGTGGCTGGGTCCTCTGTGTTCTAACCTCTGCATCCTCTTTCTCTCCAAGGAGGAAATGAAAATGCCCCACGGGGTGAAGCATGTGTGTTACGTAGGTTTTTTACTTTTTATTACTGCCCTTCTTCCTCCCTCTCCCAGGCCTGGTGGGGTTGGGGTGGGGTTCTCCTCCACAGAGGCAATCCCGGCCCCCCGCGTTTCTCCCCTCCAGAGCACCCTCGTGCTCCCCACTCCCCGTGATGCCGAATCTCGGACTTCCGGTCTTCCCCAGACCTTGGAATCTGACCATTGCTTTCCAACCCCGTTTGCTTTCAAAACAATTCCCCATAGTTTGTAATAAATTAAATGGACCAAAACATACTTAAAATGGGATAAAAGCCTAAAGAAAGCAAGAAAAAGGGAAGGAGAAAGGGAAGTCTTGTTACATCACCCCTCCCCCTCTACTAATCTTGGAAAGGTACAACTGCAAGGCTCAAAGTTTACGCTGAGCTTCCTGGCAACCATGGCAAAAAGGAGAGCAGGATAGATTCTGCAGCTTGTTAAAAACCAAGACCACCTGGCCGAGTAGCTCATTTGGTTAGAGTGTCGTACAGATATGCATGCTAAGGTTATGGGTTTGGTCCCTGGTCAGGGCACGTACAAGAATCAAGCAATGAATGCATAGATCAGTGGAACAACAAATCAATGTGTGTGTCTCTCTCCCCGCTCCTCTCTCTCTCTCTCTAAAAGTCAATTAAAAATTATTTTTAAAAAAGACCAAATGCCCACTCTGCACCTGATGAGATGCATCTCTGGTCAGGAGGCTGCGGAGGGTCCAGTTAACCTGAATGTATCTGAGAGTGAGTGGGGAAGATGAGAGGGTGGAAGGAAGACAGGCTCCCTTCCTGGGACACAGGCCAGATAGCAAGCATGTACTGAACCCTACTACGTGCCAGGCTTTTGTAGGCATTGGGAATATATCGGGGACGGAGACACGTTCCCTGTCCCCGTGGGGCTGACGGTCCAGGGGTGGGGGAGAGTGAGGTAAGCAGTCGCTGTGAGGCCAGCGCTCAGAGGGGAGGGGTCTCAGCTCACACTGCTTGGTTTTGAAGTGCTGGTCTCGCCCTGCAGTTTGATTCTGGAGCGGTGATTTACCTCCTGGGGGCCATCAGCCTTGGCCAGGCGAGGGCGCTGCAGCCTCCAAAGCTGGAGGCTCTGGACAACATGATGGAGGTCAGCTCAGCCTCACCTGCCCAAAGGCCCAGAAGGAAGGAAAGGCCCAGGGCCCAGGGCCCCATGGGGTGCCAGGTACAGAGCAGGTTCTTTACACTGGTGATGTCACTTACTCCTGTTGAGGGACACCTTCACACCCGACTCTCAGAGATGCCATTGCAGCCCAGAGAGATGCTGTCACTTGCTCATGGTCACACAGAATACAGCAGCCAGAGGGTTAGACCACCACCTGGCTGGCCAGCCTGGGGGTCTGCATGCTCTTTCTCCTGGGAGGGAGGGGCTGGGCCTCCAGTGTATTTGGAGAGCCACCAAACTGCCACTTTTGTTCCTGGGGATCCCAAGTTCCTCTAGTGGCCTCCCTCTGGAGGGACAGCATGGGGCTCTGGTGACCTCTCTGACCCCTTCCACCATCTGGGAGTGGCTCCCTGATCCTCAGGGACTTCACTTCTCCCGCACATACTCTTTCTCTTGCAGGAGGGGCTTCCTCTTCAGGAGGCCCATGCTGAGGATCCAGGGGTGAGTGCTTCTGTCCCTGCCATGTGGCCTCTTCCTTTGGAACATGGGTCAGGGAGAATGTGGGAATCGGGGTGTGGCTGGGGGAAGCAGTGTCCCTGGGGGCCGGCAGGCTGGACCCAGAGACATGGCCTCAGTTCCTTGCCCCTCCCCCACAGTGCAGCCCAGTGGTGGCTGAAGAGGAGGAGCCCAGTGAACAAGACTGGGGAGAAGACGCAGGTGAGGGGCTGTGGGGGGTACCCTCAGCATTCACCTGTCTTTTGGGGACTGGTGGGGTCTGAAGGGGGCTCATGCCCAGCAGGCCCTGGAAGACAGGATATGTTTTCTCCCCTTCCTGCCCGCCTCCAATCATCGGCTTGTATTCCTTCCCTGAAGAGGCATGGGCTGCTGGCTGCCTGGGCTCAGCTCTCAGACAGATAGGGGAACTAGGTCTCTGAGAATGGGCCCCCACCTCTGCCTGCCCAAGCCCCTCAGCATGGAGTCACTCCCTCCCCTTGCCCCTGAGCATCTCCTGGACCTGTGACCCTTTTCTCCACAGTTCAGCTCCCACTCCAAAAGGAGACACTACCGCTGGATATTGGGACACGGGACACTGTAGTCCGTGTCATGCAGAATGTGCTGTGGAGTCGGTAAGGCCTCGTTCACCACTTCCCTGACATCCCTGACATCCCGACGGGCTACCATCCCCTCCCTGGGCCGTGTCATATTGTAAGAGCTTCTGTATGTATGACTAACCCATTTTGTAGCCATGAGGTCACTTGCCCACACAAGGAGCGAGAAGAGAGCTGAAATTTGACCCTGGGCCTCTCTGGCTTCAAGGTCATGCCTTCCCATTAAGCCTCCATAGCTCTCAGCACCTGCTCAGGTCCTCATGGATGTCCCCCACAGCAAATGCGTTCAGGCACAATGAAACTCTGTGGCGGGGGCACCTTAGAGATCTGAGCCCAGAGCTGTCATTTACCAATGGTGAGATCATGGTCTGGAGTGGGCAGGACTTTGCAAAAGCCACCCAGCAAGTCAACGGCACATTCAAGGCTACAACCAGGGCGAAGGCTCTGACCTCTGCCTTGGCTAATGCCGTACCCTCCCCCAGGCTTCCTCCCCTTATACATTTCTCACTTCCACTGGCCAGGAACGGAGCGTGAGCTGAGCAGTCAGATCTTGCTTTGCCACTAACCACATGGCCTCGAGCAAGCCAGTAATCTTCTCTGAGTCTCAGTTGCCCCTTCTGTAAATGGAGAACGCTAATACTCACTCCTCAGAGACTTGGAGTGAGCATAAGTGGGTTCATGTAGGGACATGCCCAGACCCTGCTTCCCACCCATCTCTCTCCCTCTTGGGCTGAGTGCCTGTCTAGCCTTGCGGTGCAGTGCCACGGCCCGGTCCTTGTCACCCACAGCCTTCGGCAGCTCCCAGACCTGGTGCTGAGCGAGGAGGTGGTGGAGGGCATCGCTGCTGGCATCGAGGCAGCCCTCTTCGACCTGACACAAGCCACCAACTGCCACTACAAGAACAAGTACCGCAGCCTGCTGTTCAACCTGCGTGACCCCAGGAACCACGTGAGTGGGACTTCCGGCCGGGCCAGGCCCCTCTCAGAGGCACCGAGCCCTGGCGGGATGTTGGGGTGGGGGCCCTCCGAGCCGTGTGGTGCATCCCCTGCCTCTGCCCCTGCAGGACCTGTTTCTCAAAGTGGTTCATGGAGAGGTCACCCCCCATGGCCTGGTGCGGATGAACTCGTTTCAGCTGGCCCCCCAAGAGCTGGCTCGCTGGCGGGACCAGGAGGAGAAGAGGGTGAGCTGTTGGGTCAGGTCGGGATGGTGACAGGACATGGGGGGAGTGGGGGGCAGCGGTGCTCTGAGTATGGAGCAGGAAGGGAGACAGAGCAGAGCGAGGAGGAAGGCGGGAGACATGGGGAGCATAGACAGAAATGGGGAAACGGAGATGAAAAGAAAGAGCAGGCAGATGGCGAGAGAGTCGGAGAGACTCCACCAAACAAATTAGGAAAAGCGGCCGAAATAGGAGGGAATAGGGATGGAGAGCTTGGTAGAGAGGTGACGCTCCCAGGGGGTGTTGCCTTCTACTTGCTTTTCTACGGAGCTGGGCTTGGGGGGGCCTGGGGATGATGGTCCAGACTCTGGAGTCCATGACCAGCATCAACCGTCTATGGGGAATAGACCCCCGGGGTTCCTGTTCCCATTCCAGCCTCAGAAGCCCCCAAAAGGCTAGAAGTCTTCCTGGTGCCCCAGGCTGGGCGAGGGGCCCCCCACCCCCACATTTCACAGTTACCCCCTCATATACCCTATGTCCTTGGGTCCCCCCCTACCTGGGAACTGTTCAGGGGCAGGGACGGTGTGGCCACTGAGTTGGCTTTGGGGTGTTTGCATGGTGGTTTTTGTGGCCCAGTGAGAGAGGGAAGGGCTGACCTAGGGGGCGGGGGCAGTAGGATGGAGCGGGTGCTAAGGCTCTTGTTCTGGTAGACACTGATTAGAATTAATTACTAGAATCCATTAGGTGAGTCTGTCCACTGTAGGTTGAACTTTTATCTAGGCAGTGTGGGGGACCAGGGAGCAGAAGCAGCTGCATAGTTTGTGGGGTCAGTGCTGAATGAAAATGCGGGGCACTTGGTCCAGCGATTACTAGGAATTTCAAGGTGACGGCAGCATGAAGCACGGGGCCCTTCTAAGCAGAGCCCTGTGCAGCTGCGCCAGAGCCCATGCGCATGAAGCCGGCACTGCCAGGGAGGGCAGGACCTCTGTCCTCCAGGGGTGGTTACAAAGGAGAGACGGGCTTTCAGGAAACATTTCAGATAGGATGGCATTGATCAAGAATAAGAATCACAAGTAGCCTTTACTCTGAGCCGGGATCCAGGCTAAGTTCTCTACATTTGCTGTTTAATATAATTCTCTCAATTCAGTGCCCAGAGGACAGATCAGCTGAGGCTTAGAGGAGTAAAGCGCCCCTCCATGGCCACTCTACCTTGGGGGTCTTATTAACGGCCCAGCTGGCACTCCAGAGCCTGCACTCTTCCCAGGATGGGGGGTGGGGTGCTGTCGGAAGCAGAATTGACTTGTGGGTAAAAGCGAAGTTCAAGAAGGTTTCCTGGGGGAAGCAGAGCTTATGTCGGAGGGTGAATGAGTTGACTTTGGAGAGGTAGGGCTGAGGATAGAGGGCTTTCCAGGTGAAGGGAATGGCAGAAGCAAAAGTGTAGGGGAGGGGAAAGGGCTGTCATGGAAGAGGACCACAGGAGAGGGGCCTCAGTGGAGGACAGTGGGCACTTGGGCTCTTGATGGCCAGAGACCCCTGAAACTGGCTGAGCTTGGGCTGCTTCCCCTCCCCCCTCCCAGGGCCTGGAGATCATTGAGCAGCAACAGAAAGAGTCCTGCAGGCTCCCGACCTCCAAACTGACCCACAAGGGTGAAGTTGAGATTCTGCGGGACACGGACCAAATGCTAACCCTGGAGGATCTGGTGGTGAGCGGGGGCCTGACCTGGTGCCGGCAGGGTCTGTGCCCAGGGAGCCTGCTCCTTACTTCACCAGCCGTGTTGTCTAGGGCAAATCATCTGACTACTCTGTGGCCCACGGTCTTCATTGAAAAGCTGGGTAATGACCTAACACAGGGTCCAGATGAGCCTGGGGCAAGAAAGCTGTTGGTCCAGGGCCTAGTAGCTCCTTCTCAATGCCAGTCCCCCTCCTTTAGGCCTAACCCCAAGGGACCCCAGGTAAGTGGTCCTAGAACCGCAGTTCCTGCCAGATCACAGATCTTTGATTTGCGGGAGGCCGCGTTGTTTGAGGTGGTATCTTCGTGCATGTAAGAAACTGAGACCTGCTCTGTTCAGCAGAAGGACTTAGGGGTGCTCCAGGCAGGGAACCACCAGATGGCAGGGCAGTTGGTGCAGAGTATCCTCTTATCCCTGGGGATTTTCCCAGTCTGCATGTCCACCCTGCTTCTTCTCCTTGGCTCCCCCGTCTTGAACATGGCCTGACACGGTGGCCCAGCGGCCCTCTAGTCAATGAACCCATGAGCTTATACCTTGCAGCTGTCAGAACTCGCCCGTGGCTCCCTTCAGTGGCTCTCAGAAGGCAGCTCTGGCTTTTGTTGGGTGTTCCGTGGGTCAGATGTCCACCCCAGTCACAGCAGAGTGCCTAGGATGGGGGTGCAGGGAAGGCCTCTCGAGCCACGCTTGCTGGGGAAATGGCGGTAAACATGACAGACAGAAATCCCTGCTCCTTCCAACCCACGGCCAGGCCAACAACCAGAGCTGCTGCCTGTGCAAAAGGAGCCCTCAGGGGTGTAGATGAGTGTAAGTGAAGGGGGAGGAGCAGGGAAGACCTGGAGAGAAGAGAGAGAGGAAGAGCAAGGCGGTGGCAGAGTAGGAGAGGGAAGATAGCACGCAACAATCTTTACTCCTTATTGAAACACCTACTATGTGTGCCTTTACACACAATGCCTCATTCAGATCTCACAATGACCCATGAGGCGGGTGATGCCAGTTTCCTGGATGAGGAACCTGGAGCCATCTGCCCGAGGTCAGCTGGTTGGCAGAGGGGCAGCTGAGGTTGGAAACCTGCTGTCTGACTCCAGGGCGTGAGCCTCAGCTCTACTCTGGGGGGTGGTCTGTAGGGGCAAGAGTGGAGTTTCAAAGATCTCCTTGAATCTTCCTAAAGCAATGATTGCGTTTGAAGCTGTTTCTCTTACGAGGAAGAAAGGTGATTTGGCGGTGGGCATCAGGAGCCTTACACATATGCATTCTTCCTGATTCTGTCATCTGCTTCTGAGAACTTGTCCTTAGGAAATAATTGAAAGTTTAGGAAAATCCTTTCTGTACGAGGATGTCCTCGGTACCATTTGCAGTAGTGAAAACCTGGGAACAAGCCTGTGGTCTAGCAACCAAGGCGATGCACACACGCTGCCACCCACCCCGTCCGTGTGATCGCCGTGGGGACTGCAGAATGTGGCGGATGCCTCTGCTCTCATTCACGGACAACGCAGGAACACGGGCTCACCCTGTTCTATCGTGCTTCGCAAATATCGCTTGCTTTACTGATTTGTTTGCAAACTGAAGGTTTGTGGGCACCCTGTGTCAAGTGAGTGTATTAGCACAATTTTTCCAGCGGGCTCAAATGATGGCTAGGATTTTTAACAAAAAGTATTCTTTTTGTTTTATTTGGGGGAACCTAAAATTTATGTTGGGGACACTAAGGTACATGAGCATATTGTCTTCCCGTATTTCATACTTTGCTTTATTTTTTTAAAAAATTATTGAATTTATTGGGGTGACATTGGTTAATAAAATTATATAGGTTTTGGGTGTACAGTTCTATAACACATCATCTGTATATTATATTGTGTGTTCACCACAATAAAGTATTTTTATTTAAGGTATGTACATCCGTTAATACATGAGGCTATGGAACACTTACTAGACTATAGAATAGTGTAAACACAACTTTTGTATGCACTGGGAAACCAGAAAGCTGCTCTGACTCCCCGAATTGCAATATTCGCTTTATTGTGGGGCGTGAAACCGAACCCACAGTGCCCTGAGGTGCGCCTGTTGGGTCGAATATTTGATCCTAGCTATTTTAGTAAAAAGGATCTATTTTAGTGGAACCTGCGTATCGAAAAACTATTCTAAAGGAATGCCCGGAACATCAACGGTTGTCTCTGAGGACAAGGGGTGATTTTTTTTCTTTTTAATTTCTGAATTTTCTGTTTTCCAAATTTTCTTTAACAAGTTCACAGTACTTTTGTAATAAAAGAACATTTGGAAAATGTACTGTTTGGAAAAATAGAACTGCGTCCCTGAGGCTTTCTGCCGGTGGAGGGCTCCTGACCCCCATGCTGCCTTTCCAGTCCGCCCCTCTCCTGTGCCGCCCAGGAACCCATGGCATCCATCCACTGCAGCCCACTGGCCCTGCCTGCCACGTCAAAGGACCCCACGGAGCGGCAGGAGGGCCCCACGGAGCGGCAGGAAGACTGTGCAGAGCAGCATGGGTGCCACCACTTAGACCTCAGCGGCCACGTCTGCAAGGGTTGTAGGAGACACAGGGAGGGTCCGGGGTGGGGGCAGGGAGGGCGGCCTGGAGCCGAGTGTGCAGTTTGCAGTAACAGGGATGCGTGGCCTGGGAAGAAGGTGGCAGGGTGGGGAAAGCCCTGGGCTGGCTTCAGCCTCGCTGCCTGCCCCTGTTTCAGCTCCTGCCTCTGCTGTTTGCAGCCTGGAAGTCTTTGTGTGAGCTACCAGGCTTCTCCAAGGCCAGCAGAACAGTAGAGGACAATGTCTTACAGAGAGCCCCAAGCGCAGCCCCTGTGTCCTCTTCAGAGATGCCCCAACTTGGGGAGAAGCCTTCCATGGAGCCCCAGGACAGGTGTGGAGCTGGGGGCAGCAAGGTGGAGGAGGCCATCGCTGGGGCAGCGGACACAGCATGGGCTTTTCTTTTTGTGGGGTGTTGGACAGATCTTACCTCTTCTGTGGGTATCAGTGTCCGCATCTGTGCAGTGGATCCAATCATTCCAGCCTACTGGTTTCCCCCCTGCGTAAGGCCATGCTTGGACCCACCGTGAGGACACAGGACCTCCTTTGAAAAGCAAGGAAATCCTGGGGGAAGCCCTGATGACCTGCTCCACCTGGTCCTGTCTCTCTGTCTCACCCTCTAGGCTCCAGATGTCCGCTGGGCCTACAAAGGCCCTGTCCAGCCAGCCACCCTGGGAGGGGGCTCTGCACATGTTCTCCATTAAGCAGTTCCGGGTCAAGGCCCAGCTGGTCTCAGGACTCAGCTGTCAGCTCATCACGGTACTACTGCCCTATTCGTCAGGGAGTCCCTCACACACTGACCAGCCCAGTCAGCTCCTCACACCCTCGTTCACTCCCTCATTCATTCATCCATTCATTCATTCATTCATTCATTCACTCATTCACTCACTCATTCTAAGATTCTCTGTGTCTGGCTCTGCACTACACATGGGGACCACTGAGATTCCAGCCCCGCTCCTGCAGAGTCACACATGGGCAAAGGAGCCAAGGCATAAAGGAAGAGGACCCAGGAGAGGGGTCTATGCCTCCCTGGCCCAGAGGGGATTTTAGGAGTGCTTGTGAAGTGACTGATGATCAGCTACGAGGTGGGATGAGAGCAGGAGGTGAGAGGAGGGAGGGAGGGGCTTCTGAGAAGTTGTAGGAGATTGGCTGTGACACTAGGACTCCAGGGGTGACTAGGGCTTCTGGGGCCGCCACTTGGGGTCCTGATAGATCGGCTGCCCATCGTCTTTGCCACAGCCCGTGGCCTTCAAGTAGCTGATATTTCGTCTGCACTGTGTGGATGAGAATCTGGAGGGGGCTGACTGGCCGTGCTCCCTGCCCTCAGGCCCTGCCCCAGGTGCTCTGCTCAGCAGGCTGCATCCCTCCCAACACCATCTGGGACCTTCTGGCCAGCATCTGCCCAGCCAAGGCCAAGGTAACTGCCCGCCCTTGGGCATCGCCTCTTCTGCTAGCACCATAGCCCCAGCTCTGTGTGTGGTCCCCCTCTCTCCCCCTCTGGAGCAGAGACCTGGTGTAGGATGTTCCTGTCAAGTTCCCACTGGGACTGCAGGCTCACTGTGTGCCCTTAGGCGAGTCCCTCGGTTTCCTTCTCTGGAAGATGGGGACACACTACCTCACAGGGGTTTGGGCTAGAGCAGGGGTGTTCGCAGGAGTGAAGGATACTACTCCTAAAGCTGCTCTCTCTCCTGTAACTCCAGGACTTCTGTGTGGTCAGGCTGTGCCCGCAGGGGGCTCGGGACACCCAGAACTGCCGCCTGCTCTACTCCTACCTCAACAATAAGCAGTGCCACGGCCTGGCAGCTGTGGAACACGTGCTGGTGGTCCTGCTGCCCCTGCCCGCCTTCCAGCCCCTGCCCACCAGACTGCGCTCTCTTGGAGGCCCAGGTGAGTGTCCCGACGCCCGTCCAGACGCTGCCTCCCCTCACTTGGTGACCAGATGTTGACACAGTCACTGTCTCTCTGAAGGCGGGCATGTCTCAGAAGAGAACTCCTGAGATAGGAAAATAACAATAACAACAGTAGCCCCGAGTTGTATATCGCTTACCACATGGCATACAGTGTTCTAAAAGCATATTTACAGCCCTGGCTGGTGTGGCTCAGTGGTTGAGTTCCAGCCTGCAAATCAAAGGGTCGCAGGTTCGATTCCCAGTCAGGGCACATGCCTGGTTTGTACGCCAGGTCCCCAGTAGGGGTTGCGTGAGAGGCAACCACACACTGATGTTTCTCTCCCTCTCTTTCTCCCTCCCTTCTCCTCTCTAAAAATAAGTACATAAAATCTTTTTTGAAAAAGCTTATTTATGGTAATTCATTCAGTCCTCAGAATAACCCTAGCAGAATGGTGCTATTAGTTTCTTCATTTCACAAATGTAGAAACTGAGGTAGGGTCCAACCATCGATGCCTACCCTCAGCCAGGCGAAGCCTTTCCCACACTGAGGGCAAGTCTTCTGAGACAGGTTCACCCTTCCACTTACTTTTCCCAGCAAGGCATGGGCTGCCGGTGCTGTCTCACTGCTGGAAAGCTCTTCTCGGGGTTGAACCCTCAGACCTCCCGCCACAGCCAGAAGGCAGCTTCTGCGGGGCTATGCACTCTTTCCCACCAGGCCTTTGGTGTCTCCTCTCCTCTTTCCCCAGGCCTGGAAACCACTCACTCAAGCTTGCTGCTGGCTGTGCTGTTCCCCAAGGCAGGGCTTCCAGACACAGCAGAGTTCAGCCCCTTGCTGGGGAAGGTTCGCAAGACGGTCTCCTTCAACAAAAAAGTGGAGAAGAGATGCTACCAGCAGAAGGACAAGAGGCCAGATGTGACCCGGAAGGGGTTCCCTCCCCCAGGGGGCACCCTTCAGCAAAGCCAAGGCCAAGGCAGCCTGGCTCCAAGGGGAATTTGTGCTTGGCAGAGGCCCTCTAGAGGCAGGGGGAGACTGTGGGAAGAGGCTGACACCTGGCAGAGTCCTGGGCAAGGGCAGGGGCCCACAAGACCGGTCTGGTGCCAGTCCTCGCACCCCTATTCAGCAGCACCAGCTGGTCATGGCCGGCACCTCCACAGGGCTTCCTGTCCCCAACAAGCCCTGCTCCAGCATCTTGAACGCCTGGTGACTATGAGTCACCAGCTCCAAGCCTCCCTGAGATTCTCAGGCCAGGGGCTTCTTCCCCAGTCCCATGCAGCCTGTGGAATTCTTGGCCTTTTTGGCCAGCCCCCTGGTCCAGCCCCTGACTCCTCTTTGAGACCCACAGAGGGAGCTGGCTCTGAATGTCCCCTCCCTAAAGAAATGTGACCCTCATTACCCACCAGAAGAGGGGTTTTGATTCCCTCACCAGTGCTGAATGCTGAGCTCTTCCAGGGAGAGGCCGGGGCAAAGGAAGGGAAGGCTGGCTCAATCCACCTGCCCCTTTTGAGTTTCCTGTTCTGCAAGCTGTTTAGCGTTGATTGTTGGTTCAATAAATATTTTGACAAAGTTGAGACTGCATGCATCTGCTGGCCAGGCAGGAGAGACCTCGGGCCTGGCCAGGAGTGGGTTGGCGTGGGTGTACCTGCGAGGTTTTTGTGCACGGGTGTAGTAGCAAAGCCAAAGTGCTGGGATGGAGGGGGCAACCTTGCCAGTTGCTTGTCTGAGGTTCCTAACTGTCACCTTGCGCCAGGTCACAGCTGTTGCCACGGTGGGTTCTGGGAGCATTTTACAATTGTTCTGAACTAGGAAGAAGACGAGATAATGGGAGAGAAGGCAGGACTAGGGTGGGGAGAGGGAGAGAAGTAGGCTTTTGAAGGGGCACAGGCACGTACAGATTGTTAGGGAGACATGGGAGAGCAAGTTGCAGTGGTGGTAAAAATTTTTGGTTACCAAGCTTTTTTCCTTTGGATAGGTGGGGTGGGCGTGGGGGGCCACCACCATAGTTCCTGCGTGTCTCTGTGTCTGTGGGCCTCGGTCTGTGAGCGTGTGTGTGTATCCGTGTGTGGCGTCTGTTGAGGAAGTCGGGAGAGCCATAGGGGTTGGCTCATCTCGCATCTCTTGCCAGCTCCCGCGCACTGGGACTGGAGAAGGCCCAGTCTCCGGCCTTGGCCTGGCGGTGGCACATTTGGGCTGGTGTTAGGGTTGGCTTGTGCCGCTTTGCCTGGGGCCCGGAATGAGCTACTAACAGCAGCTACAACTGTAAAGCATGTCAGTGTGGGGTGGACCTTGGGTGAACTGAGTCTGGGGACTGACCTTCGGACTAGCTGCCCTTGGCTGCCTAACCCATACCATTAGGTAGGGTCTGGTTCTTGGAGAACTTCTGACAGGACTCCACCCTTCATCTGGGAGTAAAGGGGTGTCTGCGTGAGCATCCCTTCTCGAAGTCTACCTCTGTACCAGCCTCACCCTGGGCCATGCTGGCCTGGGAAGGATGAGGTATGTGTTTGGGGGAGTCCCTCTTCTTTGGCCCCACGAGCTCCGCTACTGTCCTACCTGCGGACGACAGCAGAGGGGGCCCTCGGCCTTGGGATGTAGGTCGGGGCTGGCAAGGCTTGAGGCCGAGCTGGGGGTGGGGCAAGGTGTGGGATTGTAGCCGAAGGGATTGTAAACGGGGTGGGGTGCGGGGTGGGACTGAGAGAAGGGAAAAGACAGGTGAACCAGCAGAGGGATCGGGGCTCCTTCGGGAACTTTTCCTGCCTGAGCTGCTGTGAGCGTCACAGCCTCTGTGCTGTATGTAAATGACACAAATTACTATGCAACCTACGGCTCTATTCCGAGTAGGCAATTTAGGTCATTTTCCTAACGCAGTTGAAGCTGGAGCAGTTGGAGCAGGAGACGGCTGTGCACCGCCTCCCCCGAGGTGCAGGGCTCTTTTCCAGGGAGTCGAGAGCATTTGCTGCCTTCCCGGGGCATTCAGGAAAGAGCAAGCTCTGTACTTCGGGCTGGGACTTCCTTTCAGTTTTCCCTTCTGTGAGGAGAGGGCTATAGATGGGTCCCGAAATCCTGCAGTCTGGTCAACGTGATGCCCACCCCACCTTTTGGACTGAGTCCACAAGCCCCTTGTCTTTCTTTGGGCAAAGGAGGCCAGGACAGTGGATTAGGCGAACTGTTGCTAAGGGGGCGAGGCTGGCGGTTGCTAGGCTCGACGGATGTTGCTAGGCAACGCTGGGCGGGGCTCACGTTGCTAGGCCGGAGTAGGAGTCGCCAGGTTCTGGAAAGGCTACGAAGCTCCCATTGGTTTTAGTGGAAGGCGACCCACGACGCTGCTCTCACCGCCACTTTCTCCAGGCATCAGCTTCATCGGCTGGACGCCGGCTCTGCCGGATCTTCCTATTCACAACCTCTGCGACTCCGTGATCCTTTGGGCTGTGAGCGAGGAACCCTGGGTCTTGTTGCACATATCTTTTCGATTGCTTATGCAGTGAAGTGGGAGGGGGTGTCGCTTTTGGGTTTCCATAGCAACTTCTAGGTCACCCCATTGCTTCCAAAGGTTTGAGCTGTTGCTTGTGCAGATTTACATATATCTGCATATCATTAACATAGAGGCGGGCCCGGAACTAGTTTGGGCAACTATCCCTTTGCTGCTTTCTCATCCCGCCTGATGGGCACATGGGCTGCGCATGCGTGAGCGTTTTTCTTATTAATGTTTCCAGATTTGGGTAGGGTGGGTAAAATGTAATAGCGATCACCGGTTCCCAGCCCTGGTCACCTTAATGAACCATTAGCATGAATCCAGCCAGGAACCCCTGACCAAAGACAACCAGGCCCCCAGGCAATGGCTGGAGTCCCAATTCTGCCTCTTGCCTGGCTGTGTGACCTTGGGCAAGTTTAGTTTCCCTCTTTGTGCCTCCATTTCCTTCTCTGTAAGAGAGTTACTAATCCCTAACCCATCAGGTTATGTGAGCATTCAGTGAGATGTCACTTTTGCATACACTTATTGCTGCTTCTGGCACACAGTAGGCATTTGATGGTAGCTCCCTCCCTCTCTCCATAGAGCCCAGCTCCTCTCAGGACCCAACCAAAGCAAATCAACTTCCTTTGCAGCTGAAGACATGACCGTGAACATCTGCACGGACTTCCAGATGTCAGGCAGACTGGAGTTGAGGCACAGGATGTGAACTATTGGTTTGCTCGTTCATCCTTCTTGGAGGTTGCAGACCAGGTTGGTGAAGCAAGGGCCCACCCCCTAGTCATCCCTGCATCCCAACTTCTTCACCAACACCACCACCACCACCACCACACGTGCACACACTTAACACACTTGTCTGTCTCTGGAGCCGGCTCTTTCCAGAAACCTTGCATTCCTGTCTGCAGCTTGAGGCAGCTGCAGCTGTGGCAGCTGAGGTTGAGAGGCTTAAAGACCAGAGCTAAGAAGGTGGTGACGGACCTGCCCCCTCAGGTCTGAGATGTCTGGGCTGGAGCAGGGTTGGGGGGGAGGGGGCGAGGAGGGCAGAAACTTTGCTTGGAGACCTGCATATCTGAGCCCTGACCAGAGAGGACTGGGGGACCCTGGAGTCATTCCCTTTCCCTTTTTGGGCCTCAGTGTCCCGTTGGGGACAATTGGGACTCCCCTGCTGTGACTTGGGGCAGGGGAACGCAGAAGTCAGCTCAGTATGGAGGACCTCTCATGGCCGTTGCCATGTAGCCGGGCCACAGGGAGGATGGGGCTGTGGGAGCAGAGGCCGAGGGGACCCCGTGAGGGTGTCTGGGACGGAGCGGTAGATCTCCTCCCGGAAGTCTGTACTCTCATGTGGACTCTGATTGTTCCCCATGGCCTCTTCAAAAGCTGGGAAGTCCTTCCTGGGTCTGAGTTCACCTTCCTGCTCTGCCAGAATCTCCTTCGTCTTGCCCTCCTTTCTCCCTGTGTCTCTGTTACCTTAACAGCCTTGCCAGCCGGAATCAGAGGGGAGGTAGGGGAAGTGTTGGTCTCTTAGGTCTCGGTTAGGTTCAGATAATTAAAATAAATGAGGTTGGCTCTTATCCTGGGCAGAGGAAGGTTGGTGAAGATGCGAGGGAGTACAGGGGCTGGATTCTAATTGGTTGGTTGGCTTTTGGGAGGAGGGAGCCATACCTTGTAGTTGTCACTCTTGCTTCTGTGTGCTGGACTACTCACTATGTGCTAGTGAATGGCGATGGGCCAACTCCTTCCCTGGTAGCCACCTGTGCTCCATAGCTTAGGGTTCCAGGGACAGCTGAAAGCATGGCAGTGTCCTGCTGGCCTGCTTGTGTCCCACTCTGGGGGCCAATTACGCCTCCATCCCTAGCGGCGCTGATTAACAGTTAATAAGGCAGTGAACACCTGCAGCTATGAAGGCGAATTAAGAGCAACAGTCGGCATAATACACAACCCGATAAGTGAGCAATTAACAACCAGAGAAAGATTAATAGAAGCAATTATGTTCTACTCTGAGCTCTGTAAATATGACTGTCAGTGGTTGAGGGATCCCGTGCAGCCCCACCTGGCCCCACCCCAGGCCACAGCCTCTGCTGGGAAGGGAGCCAGCCCAGCTAGGTGACTTGCAGACCACAGAGCTGTGGACACATGAGCAATGCACAGCTATGCAAATGTGCACACAGTCATACATACACGGACACGCTCAGATAGTCCACAAAACGCTGTCATACAGATAAATAAATTCTGCACTGCCTTCCACTCTCACACCCGTGCAAACGGGTACACACAGCTATGTATAGGTCCTGCCAGAAATACATACAAACAGGCACAGAAAAATGCTCACAATGTTGCAGAGACACTTCCTGTTTTACAAGGAGTTGGAGCCACACGGGCTGCCAGACTCTCAGTGACAGCCACATAAACAAATGTGGACAAGTAGACACACAGAGCCACCTACTCGTAGGGCCCCCTGTGCACATGGTGTCTGGCCTTCTCTGATGCCCCCTTACAAAGGGCTGCCTGCAGTGGGTGAGTGCGGCGGCCGCCCGTTGGACTGAGAACTGGAGCGAGGGTGGGAGGGACAGGGCACGTGCGAACACATATTACAGCATGTCTGCAGGCATGTCACTCAAGCATGTGTGTCCTTGCAAGAGTGTGTTTACCATTGCGTGTGCATGTTCCTGTGTGATGAGGCATGTGTCTGTACATGTGTCTCCGAATGAATGTTTGTGTGCCATGGTGTGTTCGTGGGCTTGTGTGTATATGCTTGTGTCTAGAAGATCTGTGACTAACACACATGGGCTTCTGTTTCATGTGTGATGCTGTGCCAGTGCCCACGTCTGGGTAATTGTGTGACTGTACCTCAGAGTGGCTTTCCATGGGACCTGTGTCTGTGCCAGGGCAGGGGCGGGCAGTGCCTACAAGGTGTTTCCCAGGGAGCCTGAAACAAGGGTCCGCCTCCAGAAGATAGAGCTTGAGGACAGTCAGGGGTCCTCTAGGACTCCTCGGGCTGTCTTGGTTTCCCTCCCTGGGATTTCCAGCCCCTCTAGTGGAATTCTGTACTATGGGGCCTCACCCAGGACAGAGAGGAGAACCGTTTCTAAAGAAATGCACCTGGAGGTTAATTTCTCCCAGCGAAAGCAGAGGCAGGGATTCATAGAGAATGGGCACCTTCCTCTCCAGACCACAGCGCCAGGCCCACAGAGCCCAAGCCCTCCCTGCTCCTGCCTCCACCTCAGAGCTCCCACCCCGCAGTCCGAGACATACACTGTCCTCTACAGAGACCCCAGGCCACCAGGGGACAGCCATGCAGACACGCAGACACAGTCTGTCGAGAATACAAACACATCACATCCTACCCGCAGCTGTACCCAGACCTAGCCACCCACACGGTCTCACCACACACACGGAATCTCTCTGTTTCTCTCTCTCTCTCACACACACACACGCACACACACACACACACACACGGGCACATGTGCTATGACACACACACACATATACACCTGCACTCCCACATGTCCATATACCCATGACTCTTGAGATGAGCCTAGTGCCAAGCCTGGGGGCCCAGTGGGGCATCCTGCAACAGGGTCCCTCACCTTCCCCAACACTAGCCTGGCCGGATGGCCGAGGCAGCTAGGCCCCGTGAGCGCTCCCCATCACCAACTAACCCCCCAGCTGACAGGTGGGCATGCGGAGGCCTGGCTCCGTCAGAGGGGAGCAGGGGTGGCGGTAAAGGGGTAATGAGGCTCACTGACATCACCCCACCTCAGATCCCCATGCAGCGGCATGCTCCGGGCTTCTCATTATTGGGCAGGAAGGAGCTTCTGAGAGGGCACACACAGACAGGGACACTCGGACTCACGTGGAGACAGTCACGCACACTCAGACTTCCGCAGGACACAAAAGAACCCGATTTGGGCAGGTACTCCCTCTCTGGCGCTCCCAGGCACCGGCACCTCCCCACCAGGCATGGCCCCTCCCACCTCAGCCAGGGCTGACTTTGCGAAGAGCCTAGCTGGACCCTCAGCCCCCTCTCTGCCCCCTACTCTCTAATGAGAGCAAACAGAAAATGGTGATGTGGTTCAGGGAAATAGATCAGAGAGGCCCCAAAGCCAAAACATCTGCTGGTCAGCCTTCTGTTTGACTTGTATTTATTCACTCTTTGTCATTCATTCATTCATTCATTTGACTAAAAACAAGAACATTAGACAAATGAGAATATTCAGTTCAACCACGTGGCTGCCCTCCTGCCCTCCTGGCCAGGGGGTGCAGTAACTGCGGAAGGAGAAAAGGGAGTAGGGGCTCTGAGGGAGGAGCAGGAGGGAGTGGAGGGTAAGTCCCCATTCCCTACCTTTTCCTCAGTCTTTCAAAGCCAAAGAAAATGTGCTTCATCTACAGCAGAAAGGAAGATGGTTAAACCCCAAAATAATAAGTAATAACAGCACCTCTTTCTCTGTGCTGGGCACTGTTGTCGGTGCTCAACTTGAACCCAGCTCATCCTCATCACAACTCTGTGAGGCGGCTATTCCTACTCTTGCTTGGGCACCCAGGGAGGCTAAGTAACTTGCCCGAGGTCATAGCTGGTCAGAGCCAAGCCAAATGTTTAAAGAGCCTGGGACAGGAACATAAAAGGAGGAGCCCTTGGCCCTCCACCCACACTGCACCCCGCTTTCCCCTCCCCTTCCATCCTTTCATCCCTGGGCTCCAGGGGCTACGTGAGGGGCCTTCTATGCAGGCGTATGGATGCCCCAACACTTGAGTGTCTGCTTGGTCCACACTCCTGGCAAACAGCCACCCTTCTGCCACACTTAGAGCTTAAGGAGAAAGGACGTGGGAAAGAGGCCACCCAGGCCCTGGCAGCCGGCCCCGGATGTTGCGCAGGGAATTCCAGGGTCCTGGGCTGGGGGATGGTCCAGAAGGAGGCTGGAGCTGCAGGTGGGTGTAACCCTGTGAAGTCACACAGAAGGGGGCCAAAGCGGTGTCGACTGAAGCGGGCAGCCCAGGTCAGGTTCCTGGGCTGCCTGGGTCTGAGAGCATTAGAGCTAGTATGTGGCAGGTCCGGTCCAGGACCTGACCCCAAGCACTCGGCTGGAATCAGCGCTTCACCAGGCTAGAGGGTGTTGAGGGCTCAGGGGCTGACGGGGGCAGCAGCTGATGAGCTTTACTTCCCCACCCCACTCCCAACTCTGCCCTTCCCACTTCCAGACCCTTCCCACCCATGGCAATGCTCTTCTCCAGCTCTATCTGGGTGCCAGGGGCTAAGTCTTGACACCCCCGCAGCCCGATTCCCCCTGACATCCACGCCCCTGATGCACCAGGACGGGGACAAGGGGAGGCTCCTTGGGTATAGCAGGGACCACAGCTGTCAACACACCCAGCTCCCTGCCTCTGTTTCCCTTCCCGCAGGATTCCTGCTGCGGTCTTCAGAGGCTTTTTCCTACAATTACCCAAGCTAGGAATTTTGATCTCTGGTGCCAGCCAGGCCCTTGTTATGCAAATATAAGCAAATGAGATGCAAACAGAGCAGTCCCAGATTAACAGAGAAATCCCCAGCAGCTGGAGGAGTCACCACCAAAGTCTGCTCACTTGAGGAGCTTCCTGGAGCCCACCCCATCCAGCCTCTATCTGCCCGGACTGTCTACCAGGGGTGTCCCACCTGCGGCCCGCGGGCCCCACGTGGCTCAGCATGGCTACGAGTGCAGCCCCACACAAAATCGTAAATTCACTTAAAACATTATGAGATTTTTTTATGATTGCGTGTCACAGTGTATTTTATGGGTGGCCCAAGACAGCTCTTCTTCCAGTGTGGCCCAGAGACGCCAGAAGGCTGGACGCCTCTGGCGGTCCTCCTCTGTCCTTACCACCGCTCTGCCGCCCCCTCCCAGGGGCTATCTGCTTGGACACAGGGAGGGTCTGGGCGGCGGGGTGGGGGGGGAGGACACCAAGGCGCAGGCCTTCCACCAAACTTCTGGCTTGAGGTCTCTGTCCTCACCCCTACTTTTAAGAGATCAAGGCAAGGGTGGAGGTTACGGTGGGGGTGGTGAGTGGGGCTGGGAAAGAGGGAGAGCTCTGTTGTACCCCTGTAGAAAGGGAGTTCACACAAACACACACACACTCACAGGCACAAGAATTGTGAGGGTGAAGGTCTCTCCTAAGATGCACACACATATACACTCATTCAGACACAAGCCTCATACACACCACCACACAAATTGGGCATGGCCCCCCCCGTCCCCCAGTAGGTCATCAGTTAAGCCACAGACATCAACAGGCTGCAGCGGGAGGGCCGGCTGGGTCCTCACCCCTGGGGCCCAAAGGGTAGGGGGTACTGCTGGCAGAAGGACCCTGGGTCTGTCTGTGTGGAGACAGATGGAGGAGGAGATCCTGCCCGGGACACGACTCTGAGGAAGAAGGCTGGAGCCTGTGGAAGAAGCCCGGACACGGGCAGTGCCCACCAGAACCCCCAGGGGCGGGGTTTGAGGCTGTTGTCTGTGCCCTCAGGTACTGCCTGGGGGAGTCTGGCCCGCTGGCTGGCCCAACCAGCCCAGGCCCAACTTCTAAAAATAAAAGTAGAGAATCTAAGGCCCTGGTTGGTTCTGCAGAAGCCTGTTGCCTTGGCAACCCCTTCTCAGAGGCCTCCCTCCCAGCTGCTGGCTGCCCCGTTCGGCTGTTGGTCCCTGTGCCAGTCCCCTCAGCTGGCCCCTCTGCCAGCCCTTGGTCCTGTCCTCCTGGGAAAGCAGAAGTGGGTATGGGGCTAGGGGCTGAGCAGCCAGGAGGGCCTTGGGGGATCCAGCTGAGCCCAGCGGCCGCGGTGTGAGACCGGTGTGGGACTAACTGCACTAGCGGCTGTCCGGCTGTGTGGGGGCCTGTGTCTGGCAGCCTACATCAGGCTGTGTCTCTGGGTACATCTTTGCTTGTGACACATGCTCAGAATCCCCTTGGGTGACTGTGCTCGCTCTCTGCGGGTCCAGGTCCACGTGTGAGGGTGCATCTGTGTCCTGAGGGAAGACCCAGCTCCGACCTTTCTCTGCCCGCCCCTGCCCGTGCTCCCTCTCCCAGCTCCCGGTGGGCTTTCCCCTAACCCTGCCCGCTCCCACTTTTTGGAGCTGCAGGCTGGGAGCGTAGAGGACAGCGGTGCCCAGGGTGAGCCAGAGGTCAGGGGTGGCAACTGGGCCAAGGTCAGCTTCTTCTGGGGTCTGCAGCCAAATGTCAGGTAAGCCCCACATCTGCCTTTGGGGGCGGGTATGGGAGGAAATGGCACTTGGGGAACTGCAGCCTGAATCTCTGAGTTTGTGTGTGTATGCCCTTACGCTCTCGTCATGTCAGAGCTGGGGCCACCCCTCCCCCGCCCAGCCTCCCCTCTCCAGTTAATCACCAAGTCCCCTCAAATCTCCTCGTAATCGCTGCCCCAGCTGGCCCCTCCTCCCTCCGCCACCACTGTCCAGCCCGGACCAACCCCGTCTCACCCAGAAGATGCAGCAGTCTCACGCTTTCCCCTGGTTCCTGGGTTCTACTTCTTGCTTCCCGTCATTTCCTGTGCCCCATCCCCTCTCCGTCCTGTGGCCAGAATGATCTTTCTGAAACATAACTTGGATCTTGTTACATCTCCTGCTTAGGTCCGTTAATGTTCCACTTTGTTCTCAGGGCAAAGCACTAGCTCCTCAACCTGGTCTTCCAGTCCGCTCTGCTCTGCTCACCGGCCGGGTTTCCCTGTTGCCCTTTCACCCAGCCACACAAGCTACTGAGAGTTTCCAGAAGAGGTCAGAATCTGTCTCGCCTCTGTACCTTTCACACACACTGTTTCCTAGACTAGAACCATTCCTCCTTTGGGTAAAGCTTATTCATTCTGAGTCTCAGCACAGGCATCACCTCCACCAGGAAGCCTTTCTTGACTGCCCCCAGGCTGGATTAGGAGTCTCTGTGTTCTCAAGACTTCTTGGGATATGGGGCCCTCCCTCTGCTCACACACACACACACACACACACACACACACACACACACACACACACACTCCATGTATTTCTAATGATCTTTCCCCAAAAATTTGCAGAAAATTTAGAAGAAACAAAAAAGTATTAATTGAAACAAAAAGAATCACCCACAATGCCCTCAGATTAACTCTAAGTTTATTTCCTTCTAGACTTTCTTTAAATGAGTTGCTTAAAAAATATTTAAGCATGTGTAGTACCTACATGTGTAGTTTGTTTCCTGCGTTGTTTCACTTATCATTATACAGTGAGCATTTTCCCAGATTATTAAAAATTCTTCAGGGGCATGGCATCTAATGGTTGCAGATATTCTTATGTATGGATATGTCATAATTTATTTAACCAACCTTCTATCACTGGACATGTATGTTGGTTGTGATTTTCCACACATAAATAACGGCAATAAACATCCTTATGTATGGTTCTTTTTCAGCATGTTTGGTTATTTCTTGGACTGAACTCCTAAACGTAGATTAACAGGACCAAGGGGTCAGTGTATTTTGAAAGCTCTTGACGCCATGGCCCAGTGGCCTTCCAGCAAAATTATTTTAATTTACCCGTCCATCAGTGGATCTGAGAGTGCCCCAGATTTCAGTTCTCACAACCACGGGTGCTGTCTTTAAAAAAACAAAAAGAAAGCAACTGTATTAATTTCAGTAGGCAAAACAACGTCATATTGTTGTTTAATTTGCATGTCCTTGATTGCTGGTGAGGGGAAACCTTCTGTATCTCTTCTCCTGCTCCATGCGCGGGTCACACTGGGCTATAATTATATCATTACGTCCCGCCCCTCTCACCGACCCCAGCTCCGCAGGGCAGAGCCTGTCTGGGTCCCACTCTCTGTGTCAAGAGCAGAGAGAGAGGCTGTGTTCCCAGGGGATGGCATGGATGGAACTGAAGTCTCTGTTTTCAGACTCAGCTTTGACCTTGGGCAGACCTGGGGTCAAGCTGAGCTCTGAGACTTGAACTCATGAAAATTACTTTGCCTCTTTGGGCCTCCGTTTCCTCGTATGTTAAGTGGGTTCGGGTGAGGATTGACCACCGCGAAGAGTGGGAAGAGGTGTGTGAAGGGCTGTGAGCCTAGCGTTTGTGGTCTGCTCACAGTCAAGGGGCTGGTTTGCTGATGCGGGAAGGAATGTGTGGGGATGGTCAACTCCCCTTCCAAAGACAACGTGGTGCTCAGCTGCCTCCTGGTCTAGAGGTGGGCAGGGAGCTCAGAGTAAGGGATATGGGCAAGGGCTGTAGCAACAGACAGGCCCAGTTCAAGTTCAGCTGAGACAAGGGTGTTTGTGTCCTTGTGTAAGTCTGAGAGGGGAACTGCTGGCTTTGTTTACACCTGCTAGGGTTTGTGTGCGTGGGCTGTCACCCATGCCCTTGCCCACGACGGTTTAATCACCATCAGTGCTGCCCACTGAACAGAGAGGGAGGGTACCTTTGCCCTGGTGGCACAGCATCTCTTCCTGAGATTGGCCCTCTGCCACAGGAGATGTCTTGGAGACAAACCCTGGCTGGGGGGTGCCCTCTCCCATTCTGGCTCAGGACATGTTCCAAGACAGACACGCATAATTTCTCTGCACATTACCAGCCTAATGATATTGTCATTTGGAGTCTGGAAATGAGGAGAAATCGGCTCTTTCTTGGTAATTAATGTGAGTGATGGGCCTTAAGATGGAGTGGCAGCTGCCTAAGTGAGAACCAAGCTCCCAGGAAAGTCAGCCAGGTCATCCCCTTGCCTTTGGGAAGGTGTGTGTTCCATGTCTGGCCTCTGCTTGGACTCCCCTGGATAGGCCAAGTCCACCACCCTTCTCTGCCTGTCATTCCTTTGGGGATTACTTAGGGGCTGAGCTCTGATGGTCAGGAGGTTCCACCTTGAGTCTGCCCATAGTCTTTCATGTTGCAGTTCAATTTGCTGTGCCATTACTCTCATGAGAGCTGCCTTTACTTTTGGGGGTATCCTTAGCTTGGAGGGGGGCTTTCTTTATCTCATTTGTTAACAGGAGAGGTGAAACACCTGGGTAAGAGTGGGTTGAAGTGAGGTAGTCCAAGCTTCCTGAGGGTGGGAGCAGAGGAGGAGGCCCGGCAGGAGGCACTTGTTGACAAGGAAGGGGTGTTGGAAGAGCACTTTAGGCGGAGGAAACAGCATGGAGGCGAGACAGAGCCTGGCACGATTAGGCACTGGGATCTGCTTCCCTGGGCACAGGGTGGGTGTGGAGGTGGGAAGACAGGGAAAGCTGGGAGTCTTCAAGGGCCAGAGGGTAAAAGACAGTGAATGCTGAGGTAGGGAGTTTACCTTTCTCCCGAGAGTAATGGGGAGCCAAGGAGGGTTTATGCAAAGGAAGACTGTAGTTGCGTTTTTTTTTCAGGGTGACCACTTGGGGAAAATGCGGACGGGGTCGGGGGCAGGACTTGCAGCTACTGCTATGGTCTCCGTGGTCCTGAACAGGGCAGTGGGTTCCAGCGATGTTAGCAGGGGAGACCGGATGGGACCCCACGGCAGCCATAGGTGGGAGAGGGGGTTGCTGGTGATCCAAGGTCAGGAGCCCAAGATGAGTTTCAGCGAGTGTCTTCCGCTCACCCTGAGCTCCCAGTGCTCCGGAGGCCTCCAGGAGAAAGTTTAAATCCCCTGCATAGAGCGGCATTCCCCGTTAGGTCCCACCTACCCCACCATCCTGCGCTCTGGTCCAAGGGGCTTCTCCATTAGTTGTGAGCTCACACGACCCATTCCAGCATCTGAGCTTTTGTTCTCTTCATTACTGTCCCCCTATGTCTTCCCTCTTCCCTGCCTCCCAGATTCTTACCTCCGCAGTGAGCCACCTTCCCTCCTGTCCTCTCTACCCTGCATTTAACAAAGCCCTGGGCACACTATGTCATCAGCATAAACAGTGGCTTAAAGATCCTTAAAGGAGAACTGCAGACTTGGGCCCAGGTCAGGGTGGAAGCAGGTCCCTGTCCTCCAGGGGCTCATACGGGGCCAGGTCTGGTGAGCAGCCTTCTCTGCAGCCGTATCACCTCGGCCGAAGGAGCTGTCGTTAATGCTCCAAATTAGGCACCAATTTGCCCGTGTAATTGTTTGCTAATTGGCATGCAATCCTAATGTAATTAGTTGGGCCCCTTATCAGGGAGCCTGGGGAGTCCGAGGTGGTAGGGGGCCGCTGGAGCAGGGAGGGTCTTAGGAGGCTGGGGAGGAGGCTCTGAGCTGTCGTCCGAGCTGAAACAAGGAATGACAGAAACGGCAGACTCTCACAGATGAAAGGGCCTTTGGAGAGGCTGGCCCTTGCCTTCTATCTTAGAGAGGGGGAAACGGATGGCAGGTAGGGGAAGGAAGCTCCTGGGAGCTGGTGGCAGGGCCAGGCCGGACATCCAGGCCCCTTGTCTGCAGTGACCACAGCTGTGGTCTTGCGGTGGGTCAGGATGCTCTGGCCTGTGGCTGTCTGCCCTCTGTTTCCAAATAAAGGAGCCCCTTCGGGGGTGGGCAGGAAAAGTGGGGGCGGCTGAGGGGACCAGCCTGCCTTTGAGTAGGAAGGACAGCGGGTAGAGGGCGCAGGGAGGATGACAAGTGGTTCAGGTTGGAGGTGCAACTCCCTGGGGAGTGACCGGGGTGCTGAGAGGAGAGATGGAGAGGCTACAGAGCCCAGCTTTTCTCCCTCCTGGTACCCCAGCCCCGTCCCAGGCTTTGTGCCTCTCTGTCTCTCTGGCAAAGGTGCCGGAGCCGGTTCACACCCGCTTGTGAGAGCTGATTGTTAAATGTTTAGGAATTCTGCAGGACAGCTGACTTCACCTGGGTAGTTTAGAGTGGCCGTCATGGGAGGACTTACACCCCGGAGATCGGCAGATGCCACAAATCAAGGCCACTGCTCCCCGCGCCCTCCTAGAGCCGGTCGTTGAACAGCTCTCCGCGCACTGAAACCACCTGAGCGCGAGGAGAGAGCCCCGGAGAGTCTGTGCATGTCAGGGCTGGAATGTCCCGCTGAGACGTGGTCTCTGCAAATCCCAGCACAAGGGGGAAGCTGAGGCTCAGAGGCCACCTAGGAAGTCTGTGGCCCTCCAGACCCTCAGTCCGGGCTCCCCGACTCCCCAGGACTGATAGTAGCAGAGGGGGCGGCAGAGTTACTTGAGGATTCAGCCTCAAGCCAGAGGAAGGAAGCACCAAAGGCGGACAGGTTGGTTCTGATGACCAGGAAGGGGGGCGGAGGGAGCCCCGGGGACCCCAGGGGCTCATGTAGAGGGGGGCCCCTGTCAACAACCCGCCCTGTTCCCCTGACTCTCTCGCAGGCGGCAGAGTAGTTTGGCAAGTGAGCAGAGGCTGTGGGCCCAGGCAGGGTCTGGAGGAGGGGCGGCTAGACCCAGGGCCATTCTGGGGATGCCATGGTAGTCCCGTGGTCCCCACCGCTACTCTCCAGCCTCCAGCTCCGTTCCCAGGGTTCCATGCTCGCTAATCCCTATCTTTACCCAGATCGATCTTGTTTTCTGGTCACCGTCCCCGGATGTCCTGAAGGCACCTCAATGCAGCACGTCCAAAATAGAAATCATTGACTTCCCACAAGTCTTTCCCCATCTGAGCAAATGGTACGGTTCCCCTCAGGGCCTTTGCACTTGCAATTTCCCCTGTTTGGACAGCTTTTCCTCTAAACAGCCCTCACCCCCTTCAGGTCTCTGCTCAAATGTCACCTTCTCAGAGCCGTCTCCCCTGATCGTCTTACCTAAAATAGCCCCTGCTCCCCCCTCTCTCTCCTGTCCCCTTACCTGACCCTATTTTCCTTCTTTGTACCTGTTAATGGTAACATTTCATATATTTATGTATTTGTCCCCATGACGAAGGTGAACTCCATTATATGGTCCACAGCCGTTATATGGTCAAATTCCAGAAGCTCCTCGGGGTCCTAGGTCATGTCTGGTTTACTCACTGAGTGCCAGACACGAAGCTCTTAGTAAATGTTTGTTGAGTGAATGAATGAATGAGCCTCTGAGCAGTCCCCTTCTCCAGTCCTCACTCCTCCCATCCACCCTCCAGTTGCCCCCGTTGTCTTTCCTTAAACAAACTTGACCATGATTCTTTCCTGTCTAAAACCCTTACAGATTTCTGTTGCTTTCAGAATAAGATCCACCTCTGTTTAGCTTACAAAACACTCAACCGTGTCATTCCAGCCTAACCTCGGGCTTCACATGTCCTCCCCCAAACACCCACCGCCCCCAACACAGGGGCCCCCACAGAGCCTGGCTCTACTCTTCCCAGCTCCGCTTGGTGCTACCACCGCCCTCAGGTGGTCCTCTGCCGCCTCGGACTCGTTTGTCTCTTTCCCTCGTGCAGTCGGTCGGTGCTTTTGGAGCAGCCCCTTGATGCCGGGCACTTTGCCAAGCCTTACTGGAAGGAGTCGGCCCCCGTCCCTTCTCAAAATGCTCCCAATCTGGTGGGGAAAGAGGACCTTAAACCATCATTCCGTCCCTAGTTCCCCTTTTATTGTCCTTTGGGCATTCTGGCCTGGCCTCCCTGTGCCCAGCCAGGCCTCTGGGGCCCCCAGGTTGTGGCCTGCCTCTGGCCGTGTGATGGCACATTATGGGAATGACTGGGAACAACTGGGTTGGGGGCTCACTCCTCCCACTCAGTACCCTAGAGCCTCTGGGACAGAGAAAGCAGGGTGAGTCTCTTCTAGGTCCCCAGGGCCCAGCCTGGGGCCTGGCAGAATAGAAGGGACATCGAGTGACTCAGGCTGCCTCTTTTCACAGAGGCTTCTGAGCCTCGGCCCACGTCACACCAAAGGGTCCAAAATTCAGGGAAGGATGAGGTTGTTCGAGTGTGAAATGTGCACATGAACTTGCCTGCATTTCTGGATTAGTGTGTGTTCATGTATGTGTGTTCCTGGGTAGGCACCAGTGGGCCTGTCCCCAGAGACAGCCCCATGTCAGGAGCCTGTCCCACACTCCCGTGTGTGTGACAGGGGTGTGGGAATGTGCCCGGGCGTGCCTAAGTCTGGGCTCCTGTGCACATGTGTCTGTTAGGAGACGGCACTGCCGGGGGGACCCGGCGGTCCTTCCTGTGCTCTAACTTGAGCCTCCCATGCAGCCACTGGACCAGGACGGTCTCATAACCATGCAGACCCACTGCCCACGCCGGGTGAACTGCCCCCACACCCTCGGGACAGCGGGATGTGACCCGGTGTGGCTCTACCCCGCTGGCCGACAGCCCATCCTCTCTGGCCATTGCCCGAGAGCCCATTGAGCTCTGTGGGTTGGCAAGCCCGGCTGCTGGGGGAGGAGCAGGGTGTGCCCAGGGTTGGCTGCAACTCAGGGTCCCTGCGAGGAGAGGCAATTCAATCAGCTCCGTACAGGAGCCCAGAGCGGGTAGCGGCGGCCGTGCTGACATACAGTGGAGGGTGAGGGTGGGGGGTGGGAAGCTGGGGTGCCAGAGTGCTTTATCTGCCCACACCTCACACTCCTGCGCTCTGTGCCCCCACCACTTGCTCACTCACGCCCATCCCACACGTGCACACTCACACAGACACACCAACACCTGCAGGCACAACCACACAGAGACACAATGACACAGAGCACTGACCCCCTCAAAGACCTACGTGGGGGCCATGAACCAGACCCACAGAGAGACTCATTCTTACAAATACATGGTCACACAGATTCACAGGGGCCAACACCCATCCACATGTGCGCACAGACACAGGGACACACCCTCACACCCCTGCACACGTCCACTCAGTGACACGGACAGTGGGCACCCAAACACACTGACACTCGCAGACACGGGCAGAGCCTGGACACAACTCACGGACACAGGCAAGCTCGTACAGACTTGTCCTGAAAACACACACTTGTAGATGCAAACAAGCACGGACAGACACGCCCACATGCTCGTGGACCGTCACGGTGACACACTCACAGCCGAACCGGAGCCTCGCAGAGGCACAGTCACGAAATACAGTCACCCAGACACACGCCACACCCGCAGGCACGCAGTAGCAGATGCCGGGACCTGCACGCACACCACCACACAGCACAGGCAGCGCACTTGGGTGCCAGCTACCTTCAAATTCAAATCCACAGCCCCTCCCACTGCTCTGCCTCCCCCTGCAGCCTGTGGGCCCCAGTCCCTCTGCCCAGCCACCACTGGCTCCAGGGACTCATTATGGCCACCGCGCCTAGCGGAAATCAAAGTGCATTTCAGGGGAGACCTGGGCAGGACGCAGGGCGCACGGCAGCCTCGGTGGTAGGGCCCTGTGTGAGATGGGGGCCGTGTGGGGCACTGTAGGAGAAGGAGCCCCTGTGCCTCCTGCTACGTGACCTTGACCTGGTGTCCAGCAGTTTCTTGCCCCTCCAGGTCATGGCAGGCACAGAGCTGACCAAGCAGTTGAGAGTGGAGATCATGTCATCTCAGCCTGTGGCAGGGGTGGGGTGTGACCTGGAAAACAGTTCAAAAAGTCCCCAGGGACAAGAATCACAATGTCACATGGACAGATCTGCAGACAAACCCAGCACACTAATCCACACCCGTTGTCTAAGCATATATATATATATGACACCTAGGCTCACAACTACCCACAGACACCCCAAATAGTATCACACACTCACACATCCTGAGCCTGAAGGCCTGCCAGCACCCTAAGCGCACACAGGGACACACACCACAGGCTGGCACAGACACACACCAAACACTGACAACAGGGACATGGTCACACACAGACCCGCGAATGCCGTAAACCCCGACTCACCCCCCCACGGCACAGACACACACAGGCCTGAAAACTCCCCCTACACACACAGATATGCAGGTCATGTACAGGCTCAAGCACACACTCAACACAAAGAAACACCACATACTCTGGTTGCACACAAATTCCCACAACAGGCAAATACGGCCCCGTATGTGCCCAGACACCGAGCAGATGCACACACCCAGTGTCACACGCACTTCTGCACTCTGCACCATATACAGACACGCCCAGAAAAATACACGCGTGAAAAAGGCACACGCCCTGCGTAAAGAGACACATTTGCGCACACGCAGGGCAGCGATCCCCGGAGCCAGGCCCAGGCTTCTGACGTACAAGGCCGAGGCAGACACATGCAAAGCCTGTGCGCAGGCACACCATACACAGCACACAGACTCTCCCCCCACACACTGACGCACACAACCACCCACACCCGTACCCGAGCTCAGCCCTACTCACTCCCGCGCTGACACACAGACCGCGGGCTTGGCAATGCACCCCAGGGCTTCCCCCTTCCAACCACGACACTCAGGAGCCTTCTCTCCCCAACCCCTGCCCCACCCACATGCCTCGCCACCAAGCCTGGGACTAGCCCCCCCCAGGTCGGGTTGTGCCAGGGGTGGCGGGCAGACAGAGGCCCCGCCCCCTCACCCAGCACGATTGCTTTACTGCCAGCACGTGGCAGAGTGTGTTCAGGTAAGCGGGATGGCCTCCTGGGGTGCGTCAGCGAGTGGCTGTGCCTGCCAGGGACGTGCGTGGGTGTCAGTGATCCTGGTGTGATTCCTTCCCAGCACCCTCAGCGGTTCTGGTTGCCACCCCCAAATCTGGGTGTCCAGCCCCAGCCTCTACTGGCAGGAACCAGGCCCTGGGAGTCAGAGCCCCTCAAATCTCTCACCCTGAGGGAGCTGGTCTTCTGTGGAAGATCAGCTTGAGTTCTGAAATATTTTTTTTCTATGGTTGGCGCTTGGTCTGTCCTCTGGGGGTGGCAAGGAGGACGAGGAAGAGCCAGGACTAAGGCAGGGCCTCGGTGAAAGAGGGGAGACACAGCTTCTGGCTCTGTCTCTCCCTAAGCCACAGTTTTCTCATCTGTGAAATGGGGGGAGGGTGACAAGGTCACTTTAAGTGGTGGTTCCAAGGGCTAATTGTGACAATAAGTTAAAAGCAGCTGGCAGTGTCAGGCCCGTGGAGAGGCTCAAGAGGATGAGCCGGTCCCCCTAGACCTTGAGGTCACCCCTACCCCTGCCTTCTATGTTCCTTGTGTCCTGCTGGGCACAAGCCCAGTCCAGCAGAATCCAGGTGGCACAGAACCCAGGGGAGAGAACCTGAGACATCCCAAATGGTGGGAACACACTGGCCTACTACTGCCAGTGTGCCCCAGGCCTGCCAAATGTCCCGGGCCCTTTCTGAGGGACTCCTTGTCCCCCTCCACCAGGCAGGAAGCTGGGAGCAGCTCTTCTCAGGCACCCCCTACATGTCCACCGACCTGAGATATGGATGCAGGGCACGGTGCTTTCATTTCTGGGTGGCCGGAGTGGTGGCCAGGGCTCCTTGCCCTTAAAGCCTGCAGCAGGGGAGTATGGGGTTGAATCTCAAGGAGAATTTACCAAGGGGGATGCCTGGGCTGATTCCTGTCAACATGGAAGGGTGGTGCTGACTGCAGCCTGAAGCAGGAGGTGACAGGGCTGATAGATAAGCCAGACAGGGTTGGCAGTGAGGTGGTGGCCCAGCCCCCTCCCCCAGCACGGTTGCTCTATGGCAGGGGGAGGGAGCCGGGCCTCTGTTTCACTGGATCAGAAACATGGAGGGCGGTTGTGTCCTGGGGCTGTACGTGTGTGTGATTATTAGTAAACCTGTGTGCCCCAGTCGAGTGTGCACTTCTGTGGGCCAGCCACCGTGTAAGTGTGCGGTATGGGTTTGTGTGTACACGCACCCATGCGAGTGCACATGGGTGCACAGGCCAGGAAGGCAGGGAGGAAGACAGCTGCCAGATAGGAGCGGAGGCGCTGCGGAGAAGTGGGTCCAGATTCAGTCTCTCTGCAGTATCACATGCACACTCTGTCCAGGTTACACGGTGGCTCCTGCTGCTGCCTCCGCTGCAATGATCTCACGGATAACCGCTGCCGCTGTACTTCTTTGGGGGAGGGCGCCCAGCAGGCGGGGGCCTGGGAAGGCCTTAAGGTCGGGCCGTTGTGAGTCATCTGCATGACTCCAGCATCTGGAGCAGCCTTCGCCCCGAGTAAGTCTGAAAGGGGCCCACATGCATGCAGGTGACACCTCCCTGGGCCCGGCACGGTGAGAGGAACAGATTTTTTATCATCTTGCGTGACTCAGTCAGCTCTGCTAGGTCAGGGTCATTATTCCTATTTTATGGAAGGGAAAACCAAGGCTTTGAGTGCGTGTGTGAGCGACTGAAAGCACCTTTTCAGTGCCAGGCTCGTGTGCCCACCCTCCAGGATGAGACACGTGTATGAAGATCACCCAGGGCCTTAGCGGTCTTGTCTTCCCTCCGCCCTAACCTCCAGGAGCCAGAGAAGGTAGGTGCCGGCCTCCCGGGAAGACTCGGCGAGGGAGCAGGCTGGCCTCCCTCCTCTCCTTCATCTACATCACCAAGAAAATGACAAACACCCAGCCTGGGGTGCCCCAGGCTGCTAACCCATTTGGCTTCTGCAGCAGGAAGGATGGAAGCTAGACATGTAGAACTTCCCCAGGCAGAGAAGGACAGTCCACCCTTTCCAGGACACCCCTCTAGAATCCATGACATCCAGAGCAGTGGAGGTTTGCCGTATGAGCTCTGGGGCAGACCATGGTGGAGGACCGTAACATGGATTTGGGTGTCTTTGGGGACATGTTATAAGCTCCTGAGAGGTGCCTGGGGTGGGGGCAGAAGACCGAAAGGAGAGCTTTGTTCCCAGAACTTTGGGTGGCTATGGGCGCCTGGCTGAGTGGCAGTGGAGGGCGGGGCCCGAGGAGGGGCGCTCCTGGGTCCCACCAGCTAGAAGGAAACTTGCTCAGGCTCTGGGCCAAGTAAATCACTGGGAAGGGAGGAAGAGCATTTTCTCATCTGTTTAAAGGGCAACGAAGCATGGCGGTGGCCAGCGCAGCGGGAAGCAGGGCCAGGCGGGCGGGCGGGGCTGGCGTGGCTCCCTTCCTGACCCACTCTCTGCCCCGAGCTGCCGTGTGAAGTCTGTACTGCCCTCAGACTGGGCCGCTGGTGGCTGTTACCACTAACAAAAATATAAATTAATTCGCAATAAAAAATAATTTTAGAAGATCTCTTTTGGAGCAACAACTCCTACCAATCCACATTTTTTCTCTTCCTGGAGCCATCATTTACACCCAGGTGAGACCGTTTGTGCCATTTCACAGATAAGGAAACAGGTGCTAAAGGGACTTCCTCAAGGTCGCCTGGCATGGCAGTGTGAGAGCAGGGTCGGACCCCTCCATCCCATCGGAGGTTCCTGGCGAGGCCCCAGTGGGCGAGAGGGCTGGAGCGCTTGGCTTTGCTCTGTCTGTGGAGGACAGGGCAGGGTCGGGTGTCCCCCCACTCTGCCCAAGCCCTTTGTGCTCAGCCTCTGACTGGTGCCCCTTCCCCTGTCCAGTCCCTGCTCCCGGCTCCCTGGAAGCCCCTCCTGGGGCTAAGACTGGCTCTTCTCAGCCCCTCCTGGGCTGTGGGAGAAGTAATTTCTCTTCCACCAGCTGGATTTGACTATGGAAATGATTTGTAATTACTCCGAGTCCTCCCCGGGTGGCATTATCACCAGAGTGAGTCTGGAAGGGCAGGGGCTCCTGGGAAAGGAGGTGGGGAAGCCTTGATGTAGGGGGGGGCACTTTTGGGAGAGGCTTCCAGAGGTCTGCCCTAATGGAGCCTGCTTCTGCACAACCCTTAGGAGGTCCTGCTCTGTCCACCCAGTTCCCAGAGCCATCCTGTCTTGCCCATCTCCTACTCTGCCACCGTGAGCCCCTGGTACAGGGTGCTATCCCTGTTGGTCCCTCACTCTGTCTGACCACCTGTCTTTCCTAGGGCATGCATTTTTGTGGCTGAAAGAAGAGGGTCAAGGAGTCAGAGGGCTAACGAGGGACTGAGAAACAGAGAGAATGCTGTTCTCACTCTGGAGCCAGCCCTGCCATTGCCCCGCACCCAGCTGGATTCTGCAGGGGAGGGGAAGGCCTTAGGGATGCAGCTGCATCACATCTGTAAGAGACCTGCTGGGAGTTTCTCTGGGCTCTGGGTCTCTAGTATGCTAATTCATGAATATTCATAAAGAGGGAGGCAGCTCTCTGTGGGAGTGGAAGGGGCTGGAGCTCCGTTGGACAAGGTTCTGGAGGCTTCAGAGGGCCCGCCCTTACCTCCTCCTGGGTACCCCATGTCCTGATCACTCTCCCCATCTCTGTCCACCTCCGTAAGGCCTCAACCCCAGCAACTCTAGTGCCCCTCACAATGCCCAAGAAAGGAGGTCTGGGATCTCTCACTGCCCTTGGGGTGGCTCTCAATACACCATGCAGATGGCAGGCTGCCTGGTTTGGCTTTCACAGTATGGGCTGAGCCTCCAGAGACCAGACACACCCAGAGACCAGAGGGTGTGTTTGAAGGTGCCCAAAAGAACCCTACCTGCCAGAGCTAGACACAAGGTACAGGCCCCTTTGGGCTCCTGCCGGGAAAGTAAAGGTGCCAACCCTCCTCCCTGCCTGGTACAGCCTCATAAATTCCCTTAAGATGACGGACGAGATTCCTTCATCGCCCCTTATTACCTCCTTCCATTAAAGTCGATAATCTCTCACAATCACTCACAACAAATGTCACCGAGACTGCTGGAGGGGGAAGGCACTAAGGGAGGGAACAGGGGCTTTTCTTTCTGCCTCCTGGCCCTGCCCTAGGAAGAGGTGAAGTCGTCTCATTTTGTCCCTGCATCCAGGGTGACACACCTCCAGGGGCTTCAGTGGAGAACTGGGGTCGGGGTTGCGTGGGTCGGGGACTTCCTTCCTCCCCTGCTGTGGCCCTTTCCTGGCCAGAGAACCTTCAAAGAGCAGGGTTCCTGAAACCATTTCACCCTCACTGCAAAGCTGCCCCCTTGCTGGCCCTTCCTCTGACGAGGGCCATCTGATTAACCTACTTGTCTTTGGCCAAAGTGGTGTGTCCCTGGTCTGCCCATCTTCCTGGTGGCAACATGCCCAGGCCACAAACCACCCAACCAGGGCCCGGAGCCATGGGCGTCTCCCTAGGCACCGCCTTCACCATGTGGTCTCTGGCCCAACCCCAGTGTCCCTGGGCACCATGCCAGGATGGGGAGGGGGCGGGTCTGCTGCTTTTACACAAGCAGATGCAATACGGGGGCGCCCCTGGCATAGGGAAAGGCACTTGTGGGATTAGACAGGCACTCAGAAACACATGTAACACATGGCACACGTGTAGCATCCCCGTGCCTAGGGACATGCAACATTGCAGAGTTTACACCAGAGTCTGCACCAAGCATACTACACTGCAGTGTACATATGTGGCTCCTACATACAAGTGATTCACAGCACTCAGCACATATGTGGCACTTGTAAACTTGCACACAAATAGCACCCCTATGTACAGGAACGAGCAACATGCATTCAGGACCTGAGCACGTGTGAACACACTGTGCATGTGTGTAGCAGTTGCATGCACAGAGCCAGTCAACATTGCGGTGCACACATGAGGCACTTGTATGCATAAGCATAAGCAAAGTTCAGCGCACAAAAGTAGCACCTGCATGCATGCACGGGGGTATGCAATTTGCAACGTGCATGGGGGAGGGGGGTGGGCAAATGCTTCAGTCCCCAGGGCCCCTGAGACCCTGGCTGAATGAGATGCCTCGCGCCTAGGGTGTCGTTGGAGGAGCGTCGCGGATCGTCTCATTCTGCGGTCCCGGAGGCCGCGGGCTGGGAGGGGGCTTACCCGGGGCTTCTCCCGCGCCGGCGCCTGGGGCCCAGGGCGGGGAGGGGAGGGCGCGCTTGGCTCGGCTGGCGCTGCTCCCCCTTTAACAGGAGGCTGCGCGCGTCGCCCCCGCCCCCCGCCCCTTCTCCGGCAGCTCCTCGCGCCGATCCCGGCGCGCGCCCCCTCCCGGGCCCGGCCCGCGCAGGCGCCGCGTCCAGGCTTGGCCGTCGCTCGGCTCCGCGAGCGCTGCGGTCAGCGGCCGGAGCGGCCCGAGGAATCCGGTTCGGCGGAGGAGGAGGCGGTGGCAGCGACAGCGGCGGCGACGCTTGGAGACCGAGGAGGATGCGGCGCGGGTTCCCGGAGTCCAGGGCTGCGGCCGCCGCCCACGAATAGGAGGCGGTGCGAGACGCGGACGGTGATCTGGGCGGGGGAGCGGGGTGGGGGGCGGCGGCAGGAGCCCGCGCCTGGCCCGGCGCCCGCCCGCCCGCCCGCCCCGCGTTGCTCCGCGGCGCCTTTTCTGCACCCGCCGCTCCGTGGATCGGGAGCCTCGGCCCTCCGCGTGGCTGCTACGAGCTACCCCGCGCTCGGCCAGGCCCCCTCCTTAGGGATGGCAAACTTGCGCCCTTTGGTCGCCTCCGCCAGCGCCGGCCCCCGCTCCTGCTGCTGACGGCGCCCAGGTGAGTGCTCGGCCCAGACCCTGATCCTGCCCCGCACCGAGCCCTCCCCGCACGGTCCGGAGTTTCCGCACCAGCCCGCACTCGGGGTGCTCCCCTATCCATCTCTGCTGAATTCTCCCCTGCCCGAACTGACTTCGTTCGGTGCCTACCCACTCTCATCTCTTTGGGAACTTACAATCCTTGGGCCGAGGTCCCCTTTATTTCTGGTGAGTCCCTTTTCTGCCCCCTCCCCTTAGCCATCTTTGCTAAAGCGCCCCCACCAGTCCTGCCCACTCCAGAGCCAACCCTTACCCCCGTCACAGTCTCCAGTCTTTCCCTATCTCAGCTGGGATCCGGGCAGTGCGCCCCCCACCTTCATTAGAACCCCTCTCTCCAACCTACAGCTCGACCGTGTTGCTCCCTTTAAACCCTCCTCCTCGTCTGGATGCCGGGACCCTGCTCCTCTCTTCCACTTCATCTCTGCCCTTAGTTACTGCCTTTCCCCGCGCGGGTACCCCGACCATGCTTCCTCTCTTATTTCTGTCCGGCTTGCCCCCTCCCCCATATCTGTCCGGAGTCTCGCTCTCCCCAATCTCTGCTGCAAGTCCCCTCCCCCTCAGCCTGGACTTGGAGCCGTGTCCCTCACGTCTGCTCGGAGCCCCCTCCTCTCCAGCCGGGATCTCGACTGGTCCTGCATCCCTGGCTCCCGTGTCCATCTTTTGCCAGAGTCTATTTGCCCACCCCCCATCCCTCTCATCCCACCCCAGGGCATAGAGCCAGGCTCCGAACGCGCCCTCCCGCAGCCCAGGGGGCTGGAATGATAGGCGGGGGAGGGAGTTGTAGGGTGTGGAGTTGGCGGCCACTCGGGAGGTCGGCTGGGTCCGAGGGAAGTCCTCCGCGCCGCGGCTGGTGCCGAGCGGACGAAGGGTCTAGTGCCGCCGGGGGGGAGGGGCTCCGGGGCCGGGAGATGCTGCCTGCCTCCCCGCCTTGCCAGCTGCCGGCCGGGCCCCTGGGTGTCCTCTGGCGCCCCCTGCCCGCCCGCCCTGGACCCGCTGCCCCTTTTTCTTCAGCGGACAGCCCCAGGTTTCCGCAGCCCGAGCAGCATTGGTGGCTGCGGGACAAGCGCTGGGAAGTCCCTGCGGAGAGGAGGTTGGTGGGCGAGGCCGGGTGCCTTCTTGCGCTAGCCCTGCCATCTCTGCCAGAACAGCTCTGGTCGTCAGGTCACATAGTTTGGGGGTGGGGGCGTGGGGGAGAGGGCTCATCCTAGCAGCAGTTCCGAAGCCCTTTGATCCGTCAGGCACAGACCAGCAGGACGGGCCCCTAGATTTGAGATGGTCTGGTTGGGCTTGTCTGGGCTCGGGCAGGTGTCCCCAGGGAGCTTCAGTCTGTCTACCCCAGGGCACCCCACTAGGTGGGAGGTGGGGGCGTAGGTGGGCTCTGCCTGGCTTAGGCATGGAGGAGGCAGTGGGGGAATCCACCTGGCCCTGGAACCGAGCAGGCACCTGGGGAGTGTCCACCATGCTGCCACAGGGGTGGTGAGGGGGTCAGTGCGGACTCAGTACAGGGTATGCCTGGTGGTCGTGGAGGCATGGGAGAAGCCTTCCCTGGACCAGATTGGCAGAGATTTCCCCCTCTTTTCCTCCCCTTTTCTGCCCTCTCCCCACCCCCCAACTCTTTAGAAAGGAACAGGTGTAGGTAAGCACCAAAGTGAGGTCCTAGCTTGTCTCTGTGCTCTTCCAACCCCCCTGGCAGTGGAACTGAGTAAGTAGTTAGGTGCTCAGCTTTTTAGTCATGACCCGGGTTCAAAAGGCGTGTGACTTGGGGCAAGCTACACCACCTTTCTGAGTCTCAGCCGCTCCTCTGTAAAATGGGTCAGTGATAACTACCTCGTAGTTCCTGGAGAATGACATTAGATTGTATAGGGTGTGGGGCACCTAATAATGTTCAACAGTAGTAGATGTGTTGGGTTGTTTTGCTTCAAGGCCAAGGTCAGGCCTCTCTCCACTGCACCTAATCCCAGAAGAGAAATGCAGAACAGGTTCTAGTGGCTTCACTACAACTCCCAGGATCGTGAAGCCAGAACACACCTCACCCCACAGCCTGTGACTGTTGGTCCCCCCTCCCTCCCCCATCCTTTAGCATCCCCCTGCACCACTGTGGGGTCAGCTCTGATCAGGGGCCCTGAGGTCTTTGTTCAGGCCTGGAGGCTGGCAGGCAAGACGAGTGCAGAGAAGAAACCCAAGTCCAGTTCCCCCAAGGTAGGCCACCTGTTCGGGAGGGCCCATGTGGGAAATCGGTCACAGAGGAGCACACAGGGCGCAGAGACATCTCCCCCTCCCCCACCCAGGAGATCAGATGCCATCAGGAACTTTCCCCGGGGAGTTAGTGCTCCAGATCAGAGTGAGGGGAGGGCCTGCCCTCTGGGCCCCAAGGGTCTGAAGAAACCTGGCTTGGGCGTGAGTGAAGGGCGGGGTAAGAGGGGCTCGAATTCGTGACGTTCTGTTGGGCTGGAAGCCTGTGGGCAGTGTGGCCAGGCCTGGATCTCACCTGGGAGTGGCAGCCTCCCTCTTGCCCTGGCAGCCCAGACATTGGGGAACAAAAGCTTTCCGTTCCTGTAGCAACGGCGGGCTCCAGCTGCTGCAAAGTTCCGGGGAGGCGGGCGGAGGGCGGCTGAGTCACTGCCCCCTCCCCCGCCGCCCACACTGCATCCGCCCCGGGGGGCTGGGGGCTGCCCCTCATCCCCCTCCTTACGATGTGCGGGAGGCTCCCTGAGCTCCCCTCCCGGGATAGAGAGACCCTCGCGTGAAAGAGGTGGAGCAATTCTCTAGGCCAATCTGGAGGGAGGGGCCGCCCTGGGGGGGGTGTCGCCCCCTCCCTCTGATCCTGCCCACCAGCTCAGAGGCTGGATGGAGGTTGTGCCCCTTCCTGGATGCCAGAACTCCGGTAGACCAGTCCTTGAGGACCTCCCCACCCCCATCCCCGCAGGTGCGTGGGCAGGAGACTCAGAGGCCCTGACTGGGGGTCTCTGCCCGCGTCTGCCTGAGTCCAGCCCGCAGCGAGCGCCAAGGAGGTGGAGGGTGAGTGACGGGCCGGCAAATTGAAGCTGCCAGGTGGATAAACCGCCGCGCCCCCTCCCCCACTTGCCGCCCCTCCCCTGACCGCAGCCGGGCTCCGGCTTCCTACAGCCCAGCCTCCCTGCTCGTGGCCAGCTGGGCGGATCGGGGTCCACCCTGGGAACCCCGAAGACTCAGCCCTTGGCTTGCAGTGCCCCACCCCGCGACTCTGCTACCTCCCCTCGTCCCCCAACAGCAGTCTTGTCTTGGCCCTTCCAGCTGCTTCAAAAGCCTCTGATTCCCTCATTGGCGCAGAAGGGAGGGAAGCCAGAGGCTGGGCAAGCCTGTGGACCCGGGAACGAGGGGGTCTGAGCGTGCTTGGGCAGGGGTGGGATTCCTAGGTTTGCTGGGCAGACACGCGGGGAAGGTAGCCTGAGGAGGGCAGGAGTCCCCAAGACTGAGATTACTCCATCCAGCAACTCCCCCGTCTCAGCCCAGTGAGGTCCTGAGGGAGGAGGCCTTTTCATTATTCTTTCCGCTAACCTCCTGACCCAGGAAGTGCTTCCTTAGGGCTGACCTCCATGCCTCTCCTGTTTAGCTTTTGTGCATGGAGGGGTTTGTGGGCTGGTAGGTGGCAAAGCCACTCTTGTGGTTCAACCCAAAGAGCCTTCCCAGAGGCGGCAGTTGACTTCACCAGGAAAGGGGAGAGTTTGTGAGATTCCAAGAGGGAAAGGAAGCCCTCTCTGTGCTAGCCCGGTGAGGCTGAATGAGAGGGTGCATGCAATCCTGAGGGCAGGGATCCCTTCCACAGGGTGGGAAACTGAGGCTCAGGGCGGTTAATCACGGCTAATAACCTCCTCAGGCTGCCTGTGAGGCAAGGATTCTTCTAGGTCCCCTCCCAGGGGAGGCTCTCGCTGACCTAGCTTGGCCCTGGGCTCCTTGCTTTATTTTGTGGGTAGGGCGTGATACAAAGAAGGGCCCCTAAAAAGTCTTCTGTCACAGCAGGAACGATGAGGGTTGTACCTACTCAGGGTGCAGTCCTCGACATTCTAGAATTGATGTGAAGGGGGTGCCTGAAGGAGCCGAGTAGAGGAGGGGTTTGGGCGGTGTTAGGAGGGGCTCAGTGCTAGCAAAGCCAGGCTGTGGCTCTGTGGTTGCTAGCCTAGTGCTTCTTGGTGGGTCAGGGCTATGAACAGGGAGCAGCAGAGGCCCAAGAGGGTCCAGGAACACAAAGGGAGTAGCAGCAGGTCAGGTGTTGCCTGACACTTAGCTGTCGTGTGCTGAGCCTCAGAAAGCCAGACACCTGTGTCTGTTCACACCAGAGAGCACCTTTGCATCTCTGCACACGTGAGCAAGCACTTGGCTCTTTACACCCTCCTACATGTGGATGCACACAGCCCTGTGTGCATGTGAATTCACGCATCGGAGGTCTGCCCTCATCTATGTGCGTGTACATATCTCTTCACATGCAGAACGCCTGTGATCGCCTGTTCACATCTGCATCTATGCAGACGTGCTTTTCTTTGCACACCTGCAGGGCACAGGGATGTTCAGGCTCATGTGCTGGTATCTGTGTGGGGAGATCCCCTACCTGCTTCAAGCGGGGGAGGCGAGGCCAGTTATAACGAGCTCCCACCTGCCGTCCGCTGAGCCCCAGCCACGGCCTGAATTTTGCAGCCTGCTTAAAAATAATTGGAGGCAGTGGGGGGATTGGATGTCACTCATCATCGGCCGCTGGCTTTGCTGGTGCCACAGCAGGCTGGGCAGGCTGAATGGTTTAGGACAGGCATGATGTGGGGTGGGGAAGGCCAGGTCTGGTTCCTTTTTCAGCACTGGAGTGACAGTGGGGACAGAGCCGCTCTGGCTTCTGCTGAAAAACTCCAGCCGTGTCTTTGGAGGAGGGTGGGGTGGCTCCTCTCCAGTAGATGGGACTGCCTGGTGCTTGCTGGGGAGGCGCAAGTGCTTCTTTGTGGCCAGGCCTTGGGCCTGCCTCAGAATCGCATGTGGAATCTGGGGCAGCGAGGCGCTCCGTGGGTGCTGCACAGGGATGGGAATTCTGGAGTTCTTATTCCTGCCCCTCCTCAACCTCCGACCACTATTTAGACTCCTGAACAGCTGAGAGGATATCTGTCCCTGGGGAGCAGCTTTGTCTTGGAAAACTCTAGCGACACCCGTGCATTTTCCTATGTTTGTGATTTAGTTCCCAGAGCTAATAATGGTTGGTCCACGGGGCCTGCAGCCCGAGGAAGGAAGGGCGCGAAGCAAGAAGCTATTGGCAGATGAGAGAGAAACCCACGCGGGGGCTGCAGGTCCTGGACTCCAGTCCCAGCTTGGCTACTCTTGTGTGATCTTGAGGAGGTTGCCTCCTTTCTCTGAGCCTCATCTTTTTTCCTCTAATGTGGAACAAGCAGGCCCTAGGGGCCCATCCGGTGCTGCAAGCTATGCTGTGGACATGGAGGAGGAGGCAGTGCGATCGCTTTGGGGGCAGGGCTGGAAGTGGGGCTGAGCAGGCTGTGGGTAGTGGCTGTGTCCTGGCTGGTGGCCTGACTGCCTGGTATACCTGTCACGGTTGGGCTTGGGCCCTGATGCCCTCCCACACCTGGAGGACATTCGCACCTGCTGGGAGCTCAGTTTAGGACATCACTTTTGGGGAGGAGGGAAGGCGGAAATCAGTGAACTCTGGTTTCCACTCTTAGGAGCCTGAAGACTCATGGGATGCGTGAACCAGCTCTGGGGAAATAGCAAGGGTCAGAGGTCATGAATGGGTGGTGCAGACTGTCAGGCCAAAGCTGTGGGAGCTAAGAGCAGGGAGACGGCCTGGTGGCCTCACTGGGAGTAGCAGGCCCTGAGCCAGACCTTGGAAGGTAACCCATGGCTGGAGGGGAAGAAGGTTCGAGAGCGATTACTGCACCCATTTTGCAGGTGCTTCTCCTGTTTGCGTCCACCAGGAAATCCACCGCAGCCGCGCCCCTGACGCTCACGCTTGCGCTGCCCTCCCTCGCGCACGGCTCGGGTTGTGCGCAGTCCCTGGCACACTGGTGATAACGCCTCCCCTTTCTCTCCCACTCAGTAAAGCAAGTGAGTGAGAATGACATTGTTCCGGGAATAACCTTGAATTGCTCTGATTTATAAAAAAGCAAGTCGTTGTCAAACACCGCTGCTTTGACAATTACTGCTGGGTTACGCACGGCACGCCCCATAGCTGATCACGACACACTGCGACTGCAAGCCTTGGTGCTGGGGAGCACAGGTGGGCTGGTGGGGCTGGGGCTGGGCCTGACTGGCAGGTGGAGATGCTTGTGGTTGATAGGACTGACCAAGGGCCACAGGGTAGCAGTGAGAACAACAACGACTATTCATTTCTTAAGCGTTTACAAGATTCCAGGTACTCTCCCCAGTGTCTTCGTTGACAGGTAAGGAAACCAAGTCTCCCTAGTCTAAGATCATACAGGTGGTCTTCACCACAAGGCCTACTACCTACAGCTGGCCGTTCAGAGCCCATGCTGGCAGTGCCCGCGGCCACTGACACTGTCTTTCTCCACAGGGCAAGGGACATAGGATGACCCCAGCCTGTCCCCTCTTACTATCTGTGATTCTGTCCCTGCGCCTGGCCGCCGCCTTCGACCCCGACCCCAGCGCCTGCTCTGCCCTGGCCTCTGGTGTGCTCTACGGGGCCTTCTCGCTGCAGGACCTCTTTCCCACCATCGCCTCGGGCTGTTCCTGGACTCTGGAGAATCCCGACCCCACCAAGTACTCCCTGTACCTGCGCTTCAACCGCCAGGAGGAGGTGTGCGCCCACTTTGCGCCCCGCCTGCTGCCCTTGGACCACTACCTGGTCAACTTCACCTGCCTGCGGCCGAGTCTGGAGGAGGCGGCAGCCCAGGTGGGGTCGGAGGCGGGCCAGCTGGAGGAGGAGGAGGCGGCAACAGCAGCTGGGTTGGAGCTGTGCGGCGGCTCAGGCCCCTTCACCTTCCTGCACTTTGACAAGAACTTCGTGCAGCTGTGCCTGTCGGCTGAGCCCTCGGAGGCTCGGCGCCTGCTGGCACCCACGGCCCTGGCCTTCCGCTTTGTCGAGGTCTTGCTCATCAACAACAACAACTCCAGCCAGTTCACCTGTGGTGTGCTCTGCCGCTGGAGCGAGGAGTGCGGCCGTGCTGCCGGCAGGGCCTGTGGCTTTGCCCAGCCCGGCTGCAGCTGCCCTGGTGAGGCGGGGGCCAGCCCTGCCGCTACCACACCTCCCGGTCCCCCTGCTGCCCACACCCTGTCCAATGCCCTGGTGCCCGGGGGCCCGGTCCCGTCTGCTGAGGCCGATTTGCACTCAGGGAGCAGCAATGACCTGTTTACAACTGAGATGAGATATGGTGAGTCTACGCTGGGCCTGGGTGGGTGCTTGTTTCCGGGGGCTGATGGTGCCTGCCGGTGCCCATCTTGGCAGGTTCTGGGGCCATTCATGCAGCCCTTCACCTGTGTCCCCTCTCTCTGAGTCCAGCCTCGTCTAGATGTTGGGGTCACCAAAATGGATTAGGGTCACACCTCCCTCTTGAAGAGTTTGCAGTCTGGGTGGGTGAATGGGGCACAGATCAGACGGTGCATCATGATAAACCCAGGGAAGGGCCCGCCTAATTCAGGCAGGCAGGGAAGGCATCTGAAGGAAGTGGAACAGGAGCAGGAATCTGAAGGACACGTGGAAGCGAGCCAAGCCAAAGGGGTGGTGAGGGCCTTCCAGGCAGAGCGAGCAGAGTGTGCAAAGGCCCAGACCGGGAGCGGCCGTGGCAGGCCCTGGCACCGTGCATCGACAAGTTTGCCTGGAGGCTGGAGTAGGCAGGCAGCAGGGCTGTGTTCCTGCCACATGGGTCACTGAGTTTTGGCGGTGGCCCCAGGGTCAGGGCACAAGGAGGCGCAGAGGAATGTGCCTGGGTGAAGAGGCCCGAGCTTTGAGCCTGCCTTGGAGGACCGGGTTGGCTCAGCTCCCAGCGTCCACTGTCTCCCTGCTCTGGGCCCATGTCTTTTGGGACTGAGGCCGCCAGCTGCTAGAGCTTCCTGCTGACTGGGCAAAAGCTCCCTGAGCCCTTGAGTCCTGCCTGCTCCTGCTCCCACCCCAGCTCCCTTCTGCCAGCCCTCCTTTCTGCTGCTTCAAGGCCCCAAGCTCCTCAGCTGCGTGCCTGCTGAACACTGCTGGCCAGGGACTGGCCAGGGGGCCTGGCAGGCAGTCGGGTGGGAGGGAGGCAGATCTGGGATCTGGTTCTCAGCTCTGGTACTGACAGAAAGTTCCCTCCCCTCTGTGGGCCTGTTTTCCCATTTGGGATGGCAGGTGCTGGGCGGCTATCCTGAGGATGTCCTGCAGAGCTGTGAGTCTCAGGGGCATCCGGACCGATGACTGAGAGCATTACAAGGAGACAGAGGGTCTCGGGCGAGGCATCAGTGACTTGGGGGAGGGGCTTCTCGGCCTCTGTGAGACATCTGGCGTCGTGCCCAATCATGACGAGTGCCCAGTGCCCTTGCCCTGGCCTCTCTCCCAGGCCAGGTTGGCCTCTCCTCAGTGGTCGATGAAGCTGTCCCAGTGACGACGAGGCCACGGGCAGGTTACAGGCCCCGGAGGCCGGCCTGGGATTTAGTGCCTGCAGGAAGAAATTGAATTTCGCCTCTTTGTCGAATGTCTGTGGAGAGTGTCAGGCATAATTCAGGAGGTTTATGGCGCTTCCGGCCTGGCTGCCACTGCCTGTCACTCTGGGGGGGCTTCCATCCTGTTGAGCAGAGGGTGGGTTCTTCTGTCTAGCTTTCCCTGCAGTCTGTCAGCCTGGTAGTCTGTAGTGGACGGGGCAAGGCTCTGCCCTCCCGGGCAGGCACCATCTGGGCAGGCTGCCATGCGAAGCACAGAGCCAGAAGCTGCCAGCTGGGCTTGGCTGAAGCCGGAAACAGGTTGGTTGGTAGCTTGGGTGTCTTTGGGGATCAGAGAGGACTGGTTACGGGAAGGGCACCATTGTCCCTGCCGTCATCGCAGATTCCAGTGCAGCCTCTACGACTGAGGATGGCTGGTGAGGTTAGACGGTTAGAATGCCCCTGGGCAGGAGGCCCGGTATCATTTCTGAGCAGGGAGCCCTGGGGGTTGTCGCATGGGGTGATGTTCCCCTGCACCTCCCAGCTGTTCCCAGGCCTGACTTCTGTTCATGCCCCTTGTCCTGCTTGGCATGTTTCCAGGCTGCCCCGTGGGCAGTTGCAAGGCATGATGGGGCATCAGCCATTCTAAATGGGCTCGTACAGCACATTGGGGTTCACGGCTGGGCTGGCACAGCCTCTTCCTCACCCCTGGTAAGCAAGGGACTTGTCCTTCCTCTCTGCCACCTCCTCCCTTTTGCCCAGTCTCTCTGAGCAGACTCGGTTTGTTCCACGTGGCAGGGAGTGTCTGAGGGTCAGTGGCATCGTCAGGGCCCAGGGCGCTCTGTGCCTGGTGGCAGAACCACCTTTGCCAAGCCGTTGGCCTCGTCTCCATGCTTCTCTTCACCCTCTCCCCACTGGGCCAGCTGGACACATGTCCAGACTGGAGGAGAACCGGCTGGCACACCGAGCTGCCAGATTGAGAACAAGATTGGTAGGGATGGTGGTGAACGGGAGGGCCAGGACCTTCCTGGCTCCTTTGCCAGGTACTGAGGCGGGCAGCTGTGCTCACCTCCTCGAGGACACCCCAAGTAGGATCGATGGCAAGGTCAGGCGGGGCGGTGCTGGTGGCCAGTGGAAGAGCAGGCGCCGAGGTGGGGAACCGGTGGGTAGTGGCAAGCAGAGGGGCTGGGCTCGCCTCAGAGCTGAGAGTGTTTGACAGGAGAGTACAGGCGCCTGTTAATTTCACGCAAACTGCCTTTGATAGATCTCTTGTTATTTTTGGTGAGTTGAGCCATAAATTTGTGCCATCTTGCTGCCGCAATCTGTTAAGTGGGGAAAAGGAAGAAAGGGAAGACGCCGGCAGGAAGGAGCCCAGCGGACGGGTACAGAGGCAGGGGCAGGAGGGCGGGTTCTAGAGGTGGTGCGGGCTGCATAGCCCAACTCCTGGGGGTCACCACCGACCTGCAGTTCCTGCTCGCTGATCCTCTGGTCGGTCCTGATGGGGCATCAGCCAGTGGGGATGGCTGTGCGAAGTGACACCCGGGAGAAAGTATCTTTCACCCCCTCCTCCGCCCCACTCCCTGCTGCCTGCTGCCCGGGGGCCTGTCCCACCCTTGGCTGGTCGCTGCTAGCCCATCCTCCGCATCACCTGGGCTCTATTCCTGAGTCCTGGCTGTCAGGTGAGCCTGGGGTTCCCTGAGTGTCAGGCCTGGGAGGCCAGAGCTGGTTCGAATCCCCATTCTGCCACTGCTGCTGTGTGACTTGGACAAGGTGCTACCCTTTGGAACCTCAGGGCTCCCGTTTCTCTGGGCGTTACTTCTCCGATATAGCCCGAAGTGACTCCTCATTGCAGCCCAGACTCCTCAGCCTGGCATTCTAGCCCCATGTGCTTTCCAGCCCTCCCTGTGATTCCCTCCTACCCTTTTTCAGCCAGGGCTCCTCACTGGCCCCTGAACTCCTTGCTTTCCAGCCTCCCTGCCTTTTCTTGGGCTGTTTCCCTCACCTGGAATGCCCTTTGCCCTTGGTTATCCAGAGCTTCTGAATCCTCCTAAGCGCAGCTCAAGCCCTGTCTCCTCTAGGAAGCTGCCTCTCACCTGTCCAGGCTGGTGCTGGATTGCCCTGTCTCCTCTCAGCACTCAGGCCCTGCCTTTGGCCAGCCTGGTCTGGTGGCGGGAGGTGGGGCTTTACCTGCCTGTGTAGGTAGGGCCCAGACCCCAGGGAGGCAGGGCCTCTCTCTGGGTGGGGTGGGGGAAGACCTAGGATGCGCGGTGTGTTTCCTGGAAGATCCTTCCAGCCCAGAGCTGTCTGCTGGAGCTCCGTGCTCTCCCACAGGGTAGAGAGTGGGGCACAGCCTCCCCCAGACATCTCAGCAGGGGCTGAGCCCCAGCTCGTCCATCACACACACCTTCGTGCCTTTATTGGAGTGGAGTTTGTGCTAGGCCTTGGGCCACCTCAGAGTGAATGAGATCTGAGGTGGACCAGGCGCCCCCTCTGCTCTCTGGTGGGGGTGAGTGACCAGTAGTGTACAGTGGTCAAGGCCGCAGGCTGAAGTTGCCCACCCCCAGCTCCAGTGCCTGACCCTACCACTGATGAGCTGTGTGCCGTGGGTAAGTCTCTTTGCCCCCATTTCCTTATTAAGCAAGAGAATGTGGGTGACTGCTTAGCACAGGGCCTGGCACATGCTTGATCCTTAATAAATAGTTGCCTGTTGCCACAGCTCAGTGCAACTGGTATGATGCAGCACACGTGTCGGTGTCGAGGGAGGAGGAAGAGTCGGGGATTAGCCCACAACGGGGCAGAAGGCGGCCTAAAGAAGGTGAACCTGAGCTGGGTTTTGAGGGGTGAATAGGAATTCACCAGCCTCTGAAATTTTTCCTCAAATTGACTTGCTTTCTAAATTCATTTTATTAAAAAGAAATTTCGTATCATAAGTGGAAAACGTGTAACACTTATTTGAAATAGAAGATAACCGAGGAAACGACCACAGTGAAAAGGAGGCGACATTAGCACGCTCTAGCGCCATGCTCGCCGTCCGGGTCCCTGCTCTCCGCTCTCCGCTCGTTAGAAGGGAAACCAGCGTGTGCTCAGGGAGGCGTCCCGTCTGGGAGGCCCAGAGACTTCCTCTTTCGTGCCTTTGGAAGGATGAAAAGGAGGGTGCCATAGAATTCATCATCCAAACTGGGACTTTTATGAGGTTATAAAGGGAGTAGGGGGTGCTGTTAATTACACCACGGCGACAGTGCAGCCTGCACCGTCCCAGGCAGATCGGCAAGTCGTCACCCTAATTAAAAGAGACTCGGAAAGGGGATAAGTCTCTCCGTCCGTGATCCTCGCTCCGCGCTTGTTTAATGGTGCCTTTGTGAGCCACTCCCGTCGTCTGTTGCGTGCTTTGGGAAACCCCGTAGGAGAAAGGGCTTCCAAGGTGCAGGGAACAGCCTGTGCAAGGGCGTAGAGGTGTGAACGAGCCAGGTACAGGGAGAAGCGTAGAACGGCACTGCTGGACGGCAGCGCCCCCCAGGGGTGGGAGATGGGGCCAGGGCTCCGACTGGCATCTGAAAACACTGGGACCTTACCCGGATGGCCACAGGCTTTAAGTAGAGCAGCAAGAAGATGGATGTTGTGGGGGAAATGGGGAGACAGGGTGAGTCAGACATGGTCCCTGTTCTCGAGGAGCTCCTGGCCTTGTGGGGGTGGTGACAGGGACCCAGCTAGCTTCAGTCTAGCTGCAGCAAGAGCAGGCCAGCAGCCTGGGGAGGAAGTCATGGAGAGGCATCAGCTTCCTGGCTGGGTTTCGGGTCTCACAGGGACACCCAGTTGTGCTGAACTGCAGAGGTGGAGCCTGGAAGTCCCAAAAGCCGCTTCCCTCTGTCCCTGCACCCCTGGGATTCTGGTGCACTATGGGGAACAAGAGGCACTGCTGGGGCCGGGGAGCCACGTGTCAAGGAGATCAGTGGGCACCTACCCAGGGCTCTGGGGCCAGCCTCAGGGCAGAAGCAGAGAGCCTGGGGACTGTTTTGTAAATCACAAGGCTCTCCCTGTGAAAGTGATGATTAGCATGATTATTTTTAACAAGTTCCCCACAAAAGGGGCCGAGGGGGTTGGACTGTGTGGAGTTTGAGGGGCAGGGTCTGCAGTCCTGCTCAAATGGCAGAGCCTGCGCCCCCTCTGCCTGCCAGTGCCCGGCGAGACAAGAGCGGCCCCTGTGGGGTCAGGTGGAGGAGCTCTCAGGGATGTCTGGCCCATGTTTGCTGAGTGCCTCTCCTGTGTACAGAGAGGCTGCCCCGAGCTAGGCCCTCTGTACAAGAGGGGAAAGGCAGACTGAGACCCTCCCTTGGGGCCCAAGAGAGCTGCAGCAGGAGGCAGCCTGGGGTCTAAGCCAGAGGAGAGGGGACCAGTAGACCCAAACCCCTGTGCGGTCAGCCTAGGAAGGCTTCCTGGAAGGGGTGGCATTTGACATGTAGAAGATGCTGGCATATTGATACGGAAGAAGGGAATTCCAAGGGGAGGAAACACGTTAGCAGATGCAGGTACAGGGAGGAAAGCATTTGTATGTTCAAGGGAAAACAAGAGCGGTGGCAGCTCCTTGTCATCAGGAGGCTCTTGTGCTCCAGGTGGTCCGCATCTCTGGTTTTTGTTAATTCTCAATGAACCTGTGGTGGGAAGCGTCATCTTTACTTTCAGGTGAAGATGTTTAAGTTCAGAGAGGTGAGGCAGCTTGCCCAAGGGCGCATAGCAAGACTGTGGCAGAGTTGGGAATCAGGCCCCCAAATCTATGTTCTTCCCACGGCCCCCAGTGTGCTTGGCTGCCCAGCGGGGAGGGGAGGATGGGACTGGAAGGGCAGCAGGGGCCGGAGCATGCCAGGCTCAGAGTCTGACACGGTGGCTGTGGCAGTGGGGAGCCGCTGAAGGTTCCTTAGCAGGGAGTGTGTCTGGGGCCAGACTCCTCGACAGTCACTTCGGAGGCTACAGAGGACAAGCAGGCTCACCTCGGGCGTGGGGGTAGGTGTGCAAAGGAACAGTTGGAAAGTGGTGTGAAAACAGGATAATAGAGGCACATCTGAGGGGCATAGGTGGGGCAAGGGAGTGGCTGGGGGGCCCATGGGAGTTAGGAAAGGTGTCTCTGAGGAGGTCCGAGAGGGGCTGCGCTTTGTCAGAGCCAGTGCAGTTTGGTGGAGTGAGCACGGCCTCGAGTCAGACAGGCCTGGGTTCGAATCCCTGTCAGCCTCTGTCTGGTGTGCTGGAACCTCGTTCCTTACTAGTAAGTGGGGGAACACGTCCTAATGAGGATGAAGCGGCGTGATGTAAAGTGCGTGGTGACTGGCACATAGCAGTTGTGCAGCAAATGTCACCTTGTTCGAAACAAAACAACCTTCAGGGGTCACCCCAGGAGCCTGTCCGGGGCAGCGGGTCTCTCTGTGCTCCTGTCAGGCAGCCAGCCTCAGAGCCCCTGGTCCAGCAAGGCCTCGAGCTCACTGGGTGGGGCACTCAGGAGTTCTGGGGCCGCTCACGCCCCTTCCCGGACCCCTCTTGTCCTCTTGGCTCAGCTTCCTCCCAGACTCCCCGTGTTCTGCACCCCGGGCGACTGGGGCCTGCACATGGTAGATGCTGAATAAACGTTTGTTAGAATATTCTGACATCTCTGACCTTCTCTGTCTTCTTCCCCCTTCAGGGAGAAGTGGCTTGCACATGTGGGGAAATAAATTGCTGGCCACTCCTCCGAGGGAGGGGGGCCAGGGGTGGAGGGGAGCGCAGTCAGTGCAGGCTCCAGCCGTGTGGTCTTGGACTTGTCCCTTCCCCTGTCTGGCCCAGCCCAGGAGGCTAGGAGAAGGACTCAAGCTGGACCTGGGACATGTTCTGATTTTCAGTTAGGGTGGATTCTAGCGACGAGCAACATCACCTCTGGTTACGTCGTGGGCTGGCCTGCGACAGCTGGGGGTGGTGGGTAGAGGACTGGAGACCTCAGGAAGCAGCGTGCATTCAGGACGAGCAGGTCAGGCTGGCTGGTCACGTGTTCCTGCTTGGCGGTTTTCCTGGATGCCAGGCTGGTGGGGGGCTTGTTACGGACACAATGACGGTCAAGACACCAAAGCAAGAGCTGGATAAGGGGACTCTTGGCTGAATTTGCAACAGGCCGAAGCCATATCTAGAATGTTTATTCATAAATGGGTGGAGGGCTGCTGGGCAGAGCTGATACTGAAGATAATAAATGTTTCCAGTGACCTGCCCATCCCCCCCACCACGAGGTTGGGGGTGGGAAGAGGAAACTAGGAGGAGTCTGTCCATCCGTGTTTTCTGATACTTCCCTGGGCTGGATTCCGCGTGGACGTTCGCTGCAATTGGGGAGACGGCTCACAGGCAGCCCCTCTTCAAGGGCTCATGGGTGGGGGGAGGTTCAGATAGTCAGAAGGTGGAGTCATCTGTGATGAGAGAGCACAGAGAAGAGGGGCAGCCAGTTCCGCCTGGGGAGTGGGGATAAGGAAGACTTCTCAGACGAGAGGTCATCTGAGGTGGGTTTTGAGGATTGAATAGGAGTTTTTCAGGCAAAGAGGGTGGGGAACAAGAAGGTGAAAGTTTGAAAGGAGATGGTGACCCTATTTTGGACATGCTGAGTTGGAGGGCCCCCATCGGGCAACCTGTTCAGGAAGCAGGAGACTAGACAAGAGTTGGGGTGGGGGACTCTGGGGATAATGACTTGGAACAGCCATGCAGAGGGGTTCATTAAGCCTGGAGAAGGGTGCGGAGTGTGCAGTGAAAACAGTACAAAGTGTGAATGCCCGAAGCAGCAGGAAGATAGACCCATAGGGAGACTGGCACGGAGGGGCCAGAGAGGCAGGAAGTCCGGGAAGGGAGTGTTTCTAGGGGAGGAGAGGCAGCAGGGTCCAATGCACCTCGGGGCCGAGTGGGACAGGCCGGCACAGTGTCCGCAGGGTGTAGCAGCCAGGAGGGCAGTGAGGACTTTGTCGAGAACGGTTTCGGTGCAAAGATGTGGTCAGAAGCTAGACTGCAGTGGCTTACCAGGCGAGGTGACATTTGAGCAGGGACATGAGTGGCAGGTGAGGAAACCGGAGTGCTAGCTGTGAACCACTCATGGATGGTGAAGGGAAGCCAGAGGGCAGTAGCAGGAGGAGGAAGGGGGGTCAAAGAAGGGTTCCCCACGGAATGGAGGAGGCCCGGACACATTCACGGGCTTCGATGAGGAGAAAATGCTGATGGAACAGTGATGGGAGAGTGGGTAATGGATGGAGCCCCCTGAGAAGACAGGAGGGGTGGGGTGCAGGCCCAGGCTGAGGGGCTGGCTCTTATGAGGAGGTCTGCTGGAGGGGTGGGATAAGAAGGGAAGGACTCCTGTATCACAGCTTCTGCTTTCTCTGTATCAGAGCTTGTTGCTGAGGGGGTGGGTGGAGATGGGCTAGAGGAGAGAGGTCAAGGTCTGGTGCAGCTGGCAAGCTGGAGCATGAGGAAGGCAGGGAGCCGAGAGGGGCTGCTGAGCAGCCTGGACGCCCAGCGGATGTGCAGCCCTGAATCTGTCATGGTGCCAGTTGGCACAGCTGTGGGTTTTTTCGGCAGCCTGGGGGTGGTCGTGCAGAAGGCGGGCTTGTCACAGGCTCTGGGGTGGGTGTGGTTGAAGGGCTGGGTGAGCAGATTTGGGAGCTGGCAGGCATGGCACTAGCGCCTGCTCAGTGGTCCTAATGGAAGCAGGGCCCAGAGTGAGCCCGGGGGGCACTGCAGACACTGTTCAAAGGGAGGGGGCCTGGGGGCTGAAGGGTGGCCCGTGAGGGTGCAGAAGGGGTGGGGGTTGGGAGGGGAGGGTGAGAACCAGCCAGACAGTTCCTGGTCCTGAGTATCTGCCATGGGCCAAGCAGTGTGCTAAGGGCTTCATGGCCTACTGTCAGGGAGTGTTCAAGTGTTGTTTTGGAGGTAAACATTGCCCAAGGTCACACAGCCAGTCAGTGTCCACGCCCCAGCTGGGACCTAGGGTCGCCTGACCCCAGAGATGTCCTAGAACCCAGGTTTCAGAGGTTGTGGGGAAGTGCTGGGGATGATGGAGAGCAGGTCTTAAGACTGGTGGCTTAAGTGGCGGGAGGGGCCGCAGTGTGGAGACCAGAGCTGGGCTGAGTGGCAGCTGAAGGCTCCCCAGACAGCAGGTTCCCTCAGAGCTTTTTCTCTGATTCAGAGCCTGGGCTGTGCAGCAGGGACCAGGAAGAGTACAGCCCTCTTGGGTTCTTTCAAACACAGAGTGCCTGTTGTGTGCTGATGTGGCTTTTAGAAATAGGAGAGGGCCTGGGGGTTGGGGAGAGGAGTACCTTCCGGTCTAGGGACAGCATGGGCTGAGCCCTGTCCCCAAATGCTGTTCCAGTCCCACTTGCCCAGCAGCCTCTACGTGGGCTGGGTCTCTCCCCTCTGTTCATGTCTGCCCCCATCCCTACGACCCAGCCTATGGGGGTCAGGCCTGGATGAGCTCATATCTGAGCAGGAGGGCCTGGCTTTGGAGAACAGGAGCTCCCAGCCCCTCCTCCAACACTGGTGGTGCTTCCAAGGCCTGGACCAGACACATAAATCAGGGCAGCTAAGAGCCCTGTGAGGCTGGGCCCGAGGCAGCATCGGCCTCTGGAGGACTGCCGCTCTCCTGGGCAAAGGGGCAGTGGGAGGAAGGGTCTGCTGGGTGTAGACCCTCTAAGCCCTTGGGTCTCAGATGAACAGCCTTCTGACCTGCGCCTCCAAGTCATAGTCCAGTGGTGCTTGGGAAGCCAAATCCTGGCCCAAGATCCAGTCCCTGGCTTGGCAAGAATCATGTCCTGGAGGCAGGCTGGTGTGGGGTGGGTGTTCACAGCTGCCCAGCTTGTGTGTTTGTCAGCCCTAGGAGTCAGCCCTCTGAAGGGAAAGAGCTTGGGCTTTAGGCTCGCCAAGCTGTGTGGTCTCAGCCAAGTCACTTTCCCTCTCTAGTCCTCAGTTTCCTCCTCTTGACGTGGAGATGGGGTCCCTACTTCCCAGGGGAGGATTAAAGGAGAGAGTGTGGATAGCACTTGGCACAGAAGTCTGCCAGAGCTCATGAATGTGAGCGGCCACTCTTCTCCGGTCTGCCCTGGTGTGCCCGAGGCGAGAGGAGGAAGAGATAGCGGTGAGGCTGTGGCGAGTCCTGTGTGGTCTTCTGCGCCTGTTTCCTTATCTGTAAAATGATGGCGGTGGGCCGGGAGGCAGGACTCGATGCTCTGTCAGCATCGTCTGCAGTTGGTTCTAAACCCTCAGGCTGAGGGCGAGCAAGGCTGCCTCCTCTGTGCCACTCTGGCAGGACAGAGCTGGCCTTGGCTAAGCCCCCGCCGCCACCTCCGTGTTCCAGGTGAGGAGCCGGAAGAGGAACCAAAGGTGAAAACCCAGTGGCCGAGGTCTGCAGATGAGCCTGGGGTATACCTGGCACAGACAGGTAACTCGGGCCCGCCTCCCTCCCTCTGTGGCGGGAGCCCGACTGTGTGGTGTCTGGTGGCATGTGTGCTTGGCGTGTGCCCGTCTGTGTCTGCGTCCTGGAGCTCAGTTGCATCTCTCTGCTCTGTGAGGCCTGTGGGCAGGGCTGGGTTGCCTCCTGAAGGGCCTGTCACTTGGAGTCAGGGTAGGAAGATTCCCATGAGACCAAGTGCTTGCAAGGTGCCCCCTGCCGCCGACACTGTCCCTCTCTTGTAGGTGACCCGGCGGCTGAGGAGTGGTCCCCGTGGAGCGTGTGTTCCCTGACGTGTGGGCAGGGTCTGCAGGTGCGGACCCGCTCCTGCGTGTCCTCCCCCTATGGGACCCTGTGCAGCGGGCCCCTGCGGGAGACCCGGCCCTGCAACAATTCAGCCACTTGCCCAGGTATGCCCATCTTCCCCGACTAGTCTGCCTGCCAGGTTACATCCTGCCCGGGACTTGGGCAAGTTAATCTGCCAGAGATGATTGCCTTCTGTCATTCAGCAAACTCGACTGCCCCCCATGCTGTGCCCAGCCCCACCCAGGGCACTGGGGCACAGATGTCTCGGGCCTGGTAGTCAAGCTTATCTTTTTACCCTTCTTGCCGTCCATGTTCCCTGTGCTCTGGCTACACCAGCACCCCTTGCATTTTCCCGCCCCGCCCTGCATTTCCTTATTCTAGTCCTGACCCCAAACCCCCACACCTGGGCTATCAAAATTCAGCCTGACCTTCTAGATCTAAGAAAAATGCCGCTTTAAAAGAATTAAACCCTCCCTGACCAATCCCCTCCCTCCTCTGACTCCCCATCCCATTCCCCAGGAAGCCTCCCGTGGACCCTGAGGCCTTCCTCAGTGCAGCATGGAGTTGAGAATGTGCATGTGCTTGCCTGGGACCAGGGTCGGAGGGGGAGGGGTAGCTTCTGCCAGTCTTGCTCCTCATGCCCTGTGGGAGTGCAGTGGTGCCTGGGGCTGGCTAGCTCCTGGCTGTGGAATTAAAGTAGGGCTACCTGGGAAGGGGTCTTGACAGCTGGGGGCGTGGCAGGAGCTTGCAGAGGGCTGGGGCGAAGCTGTGTTCTGGAGTGTGAGCTCTGTGTCGGTGTCCACGTAAAGGTTCTTGTCTACTGTGTGTCCGTGCACTCTGGGGCAGAGGGGTACCTCTCTTGCTCCAGTCCTGCTGTGTTGGCTTCCTGCTCTGGGTCTGGGGGTGGGGAGGGGTGGGGAGGGAAAAGTAGGGTAGGGTGGGGGTAGATCTTGAGTTCTTTCCTGGGCTTTTCTGTGCCCCAGGAGAGGAGGGCCCCTGGCTCCCCTTCTGGGTTGACTCTAGTCTCCCTGTCCGGGTGTCCAGTGTGAGTTTGGACTGTAAACTCTTGTTATCCACATCCCCCCAAAGGGTGGAGTCCTGGGGCCCAGGATGGAGCCAATGAGGAGTGGTTGCAGAACTGCTGGAGCTCCTGATTGGTGGGTGGATGGGCAGTGGGCGGGGCCATGGTGCGGCCCAGCCACAGGCCACGTGCTTCCTTGCAGTGCACGGCGTGTGGGAGGAGTGGGGGTCCTGGAGCCTGTGCTCCCGCAGCTGCGGGCGGGGGTCTCGGAGCCGGATGCGGACCTGCGTGCCCCCCCAGCACGGCGGCAAGGCCTGCGAGGGTCCCGAGCTGCAGACTAAGCTCTGCAGTATGGCTGCCTGCCCGGGTCAGTAGCGCCCGTGGGCTTCCAGGCGGGCGCTGCCCAGCCGGGTGGGGGTTGGGAGACTTAGAGGAGACAGTCAGGTCCGGTGTCCTGCCCCTGGGGACCCCTAAACTTTGACCAAGCATGGGGAGACTGTCAGCGTGGGAGGTGATCTGGCCCAGCAGAGTTGGAATTGGCACATCATGACCCCATCCAGTGGGGGCTGCTTGCCAGTGCCCCTTTCCCTAAGCCTTGGGCTACCCTTTCTGTTCATAGCACTTTGGTGCTCATGGCCAGCTGGGTTGTGAGGGCACACAGAGCTGGGCGTAAGTGTAGACAAAGATTAATCAGAAGGTGACCCATTTCCCTAGCCAAAAGAGAACGTGTGCCTCCATGCTGAGCGGAGAGGTGCCCTGTGTTTCTGGAGCTGGTGACAAGCAGGCAGGACCCAGCCCAGGCACCACCTGCTCATTCCAGCCTCTCCCCCGCTCCATCAATCCCTCTCCAGTGGGTCTGGCCTGGCTCAAGTCTCAATGCTTAGCAAGCTGTGCCCCTGCCACCTCCCACACCCCTTGCTCAGCAGCTACTCCCACTTGTGTCTCCCCATGCAGTGGAAGGCCAGTGGCTAGAATGGGGTCCCTGGGGCCCATGCTCCACCTCCTGTGCCAATGGGACCCAGCAGCGCAGCCGGAAGTGCAGCGTGGCAGGTCCAGCCTGGGCCACGTGTACGGGTGCCCTCACTGACACCCGCGAGTGCAGCAGCCTCGAGTGCCCGGGTGAGTGTTTGCAAGCATGGCAGGTGACCGTCCTGGCCCTTCGGGGCACCTGGGGTCACTCATGCCCCGCCCTCTCCTGTAGCCCCAGATGGCAAGTGGGGACCATGGAACTCGTGGAGCCTGTGCTCCAAGACGTGTGACACAGGCTGGCAGCGTCGCTTCCGCATGTGCCAGGCCACGGGCACACAGGGCTACCCCTGTGCGGGCACCGGGGAGGAGGTGAAGCCCTGCAGTGAGAAGAGGTGTCCAGGTATTGCTCAGAGACCCCTGGGGGTTAGGGGACAAGCACACGGGCCTGGCTGAGCCCCTTCGTTGTACCCGCAGCTTTCCACGAGATGTGCAGGGATGAGTACGTGATGCTGATGACGTGGAAGAAGGCGGCGGCTGGTGAGATCATCTACAACAAGTGCCCTCCCAATGCCTCAGGTGAGGGGCAGGAGTTCTCTCCCTCTCTCCCCGGGCCCCCGCCCCTGTCATTCTCACGGCCTCCTTCTGGGTTTCCAGCCTCTTTGATCCTGCAGCCCGAGGTGTGGAATGAAGTGGGTGAGAGCTCAGCCCCCACACCCAACCCTCTGTCCTGTCCCCTGCAGGGTCTGCCAGCCGCCGCTGTCTCCTCAGTGCCCAGGGCGTGGCATACTGGGGGCTGCCCAGCTTTGCCCGCTGCATCTCCCACGAGTACCGCTACCTATATCTGTCAGTGAGTGTGCCCTGCTGGGCTGGGTCAACACACGATCCGCCCCAGGCGCCGGTAGGGGGTGAAGGGAGCTGGATTCTCACTCATGCCCATGTGCCTTGGCATATATATGTGTGCCCACTTCTGCCTGGCTGTGCCTCTCCTTCCTAATCATACCTCAAGGCCTAACTTTCCAGGGCATTTCCTTACCCGGTTGTGCCTGCCTCTGTATTCCTGCGGCCCCCTGAGCTTTTCGGTCATTGAGTATAACGAGCGCTCTTCAAAATGTCTGTGTCCTGCCTGTCAGACTGGGCGCTCCCTGATGCCCAGAGACAAAGTTGAGTTTATTTTTTGTGTCCTCCGCACCCAGCTGAGAATGTTGTCAGCGAATGTGGCCTGTGTGTGCTTGTTTGTCTGGATGTAATCGGCATTAGTTGTGTGTTTGCATTTGGAATTTGTGTTTGAGAGAGAGAGAATATGAAAACGAGTGAGTTACACTCCGGAGCGTGCATGACCCTTCCGGGACAGGGGAGTACCCAGTCCATGCACCATGCTTATCATCTTTGTCTGTGCCTCTGAGAGCCTTCCTTCTCCAGCTATTTCTGTTTCGGGCTTTTAAAAATATCTTTAGAGTTTCTCTCTATGGGTCTCTTTCTTGAACTCTGTCTCCCCATGAGTCCCTTTGAGCATCTCTGCCTTTCTCTCTCTTTCTCCCGACGCAAGCAGTGGGTGGACTGGAGTGGGATGGGCCAGGGGCTGGTCCCAGCTCCTGACACTCTGATGACAGCAGCCCCCTTGTCAACTGCAGCTTCGGGAGCACCTGGCCAAGGGGCAGCGCATGCTGGCGGGTGAGGGCATGTCACAAGTGGTGCGCAGCCTGCAGGAGCTGCTGGCCCGGCGCACCTACTACAGTGGAGACCTGCTCTTTTCTGTGGACATTCTGAGGAACGTCACTGATACCTTCAAGAGGGCCACCTATGTGCCCTCAGCTGATGATGTGCAGGTACTGCCCTGCCCTGCTGAGGGGAGGGAGGGCTGAGGGTGCAGAAGCTCCAGACTGAATGGGGGGGGGTGTGCGTCTGGGTCCCTATGGCAGAATCTGCTGGGGGTGGCAAGTGTGGCTGAGTCAGGGAGGCTCTCGTCCCTGGGGCTGAGACTTCCTGATAGTCACTGCTGTCTCCCCAGCGCTTCTTCCAGGTGGTGAGCTTCATGGTGGACGCAGAAAACAAGGACAAGTGGGATGATGCTCAGCAGGTGAGGGGCTAGGCTTCTAGGTTTCCTCCCCCATCACCCACCTCTGTCTTGGACTGTTAAACACATGCTCTGTCCCCAGGTGTCCCCTGGCTCTGTGCACCTGCTCCGGGTCGTGGAGGACTTCATTCACCTGGTGGGCGATGCCCTCAAGGCCTTTCAGAGCTCATTGATTGTCACGGACAACTTGGGTACAGGAGGCTGAGGGGGGCGGGGGCGGGGCTGAGTGTGGAGCCCAGGCCCTCACTGGGGAGGGATGGTTTCTGAGGCTGTTCCTATTTCTCTCTTTCTTTCTTGGGGCCCTGTCTTCTCTTGTTTAACTCCTTATTTGTGTCTTTCTCTCTGTGTTTCTCCCTCTTTTCCTTCTGTGTCGTGTTTCTCTGTATATGTGTCTCCACACCTCTGGGTTGGTACCAACCTCGATGTGTCTGCATCTCCCTTCCTGGTGTCTGTCCTCACACATTTCTCTCTTCCCTTGTGTGTGTCCTCTGTGTGTCTGTCTGTCTCTGGTGTGGCCTGCCACCCCTGGTCCCCCTGCAGTGATCAGCATTCAGCGAGAGCCAGTCTCAGCCGTGTCCAGTGACATCACATTCCCCATGCGGGGCCGCCGGGGCATGAAGGACTGGGTGCGGCACTCGGAGGATCGTCTGTTTCTGCCCAAGGAGGTGCTCAGTCTTTCCTCCCCAGGAAAGATGGCTGCCTCTGAGGCATCAGGCAGTCCCGGCAGGGGGAAGGGCCCAGGAACAGTGCCCCCTGGCCCAGGCTACTCCCATCAGCGCCTCCTCCCGGCAGACCCTGAGGATTCCTCCTCCTACTTTGTGATTGGTGCTGTGCTCTACCGCACCCTGGGCCTGATCCTGCCGCCCCCCAGGTGAGTGCCTGGGAGGCATGGATGGGGCTTCAGAGGGTCCAGGGAGTTCCAGGTGAGAGGAGGAGGACTAGGCCTGGCTGGCCACTAAGAGGTCCAGCTGCATCCTCCTGCAGCCTCAGGGACCCCTCGCCTGGCTCCGTGTACACGCGCTTCTCAAAGATGTCCATGAGGCTTCGCCGGGGTCCAGGGGGTGTTGGACTGAGTTTTAGACCTCACCTGAAGTTCTGGGCCCCACTGAGCTCTAGGCCTCTCCGTGGACTTGACCCCTGGTAGCCTCCAACCCCATCTGGAGCAACTTCAGGATTCCCGACTGGGTCTGGGCACCTGCTGGCAGGAGCTGACCTCAGAACCTGTCCTCAGGCCCCCGCTGGCCGTCACATCCCGGGTGATGACAGTGACTGTGCGGCCCCCTACCCAGCCACCAGCTGAGCCCCTTATCACAGTGGAGCTGTCCTACATCATTAATGTGAGTGGGGGCCCAGGCAGGGGCCTTGGGAACATCCCAACGTGGGCGGCCAAGGCCTGTCTGATCAGGAGGTGGTGTGCCCGATGCAGGCCCACCCGCTGACCTGTGTGGGTCCCGCCTGGTGGGTTGGGAGGTGGGGTCCCCAGCCCACACTGCGCTCATGTCTTCTGCTCCCCAGGGCACCACAGATCCCCACTGCGCCAGCTGGGACTACTCCAGAGCGTGAGTGGGGCGGGGGCTCTGTGTGGGGAACAGTGGCAGCCCTAGGGCCTCTCCTCGGGGGGATCTCCTGCCTGGAAGGCCAGGGTGAAGGGCGAATCCTGGGGGGCCCAACTGCCTGCCTCTTGGCTGTGGCCTTGCCCTGGATTCACCTGTTCTTGGGCAGTGGCCAGCGCTGGGGGTGGGGCTGTGGAGCTGGGCTGGGTCTCACACCACCTCTTCCCCCACCCAAGGGACGTCAACTCAGGGGACTGGGACACCGAGAGCTGCCAGACCCTGGAGACCCAGGCAGCCCACACCCGCTGCCAGTGCCAGCGCCCGTCCACCTTTGCCGTGCTGGCCCAGCCACCCAAGGACCTGGTGAGTGGGAAGGTGCCCGGGCTGGGCTGGAAGGAGGCTCCTGGGCTGCCAGCGGCCATCTCTGACAGTGGCAGCCGGAAGCTGGTGATCCCGCGTGTGTGTCTGAGCTGCAGCACTTCTGGGATTGCACGTGGAAGTCTGTCCCCTTGAGATGTGCCTAGGGAGTGGTGTGGCGGGCATTTGTGTGTGTGTGTACACACATGTGCCTCTCTGGTTATATGTGCAAGAGTGTGGGCGACTGAGCATAAACATGCCTCCACGTGGTCCACTCTGCGCACCTGTGTGGACAGTGCTGAGCCCCCTTCTCTGTGTGGCTGTGACAAAGGTGCAGGTGCCAGTCTTCATCAGGCAGGAAGTGGGGAGGCCAAGGGCACCCCTGCAGCTGCCCTCTCCCAGTGATCCATCTGAACGTCTGCTCATTTCCCCCAGACCCTGGAGCTGGCAGGCTCCCCCTCAGTGCCCCTTGTGATTGGCTGTGCTGTTTCCTGCATGGCGCTGCTCACCCTGCTTGCCATCTATGCTGCCTTCTGGAGGTAAGCGGGACCCTGGGAAGGCTGGGTGGGAGCTGACCGGTCATCCCAGGCTGGGCCTGGGCCGCCAGCTCCCCTGTCTCTGCCCACTGTGCCCTCTCAGGTTTATAAAATCTGAACGCTCCATCATCTTGCTCAATTTCTGCCTGTCCATCCTGGCGTCGAACATCCTGATCCTCGTGGGCCAGTCGAGGGTGCTGAGCAAGGCAGGTGCAGGCCCCCGGGGTGCCAGGGAGTGAGAGTGGGGCGGAGGGGTGAAGGTGGAGGGTGCTTGCAGGTGGCGGTGCCTGTGTGTGTGTTCGTACCTAAGTGACGGGCGTTTGCACACGCTCCGGCCGTGTGTTAGGTGAGGGTGTGGGTAATTGTGTGTGAGCATACGTGAAGGCGTCAGAGAGGAGGGGTGTGTGCGCGCCAGTGGTAAGTGTCTGTGTACATCTGTGAGTGTCCATGTGAGCTGAGCGCCTGCATGCACGTGTGAAGGCAGGTGGCATGTGTGGGGCCGAAGCCTTCTCATGTCTGTGGACACGTAGGCTCCTCAGCAAGGCCTCTTGTGCCATCTGCCTGGGGATGACCTGTGCTGGCTGTTCCTTATGCCCCCTCAGCCTTCACAGTGCCAGCACTGTGCATGCCAGGTGTGGAGCCCGCCCGGCCATGACATGGCAGGTGCTCCTGTCTGTCCCCTCCCCGCCAACCTTGTCTGTGTGTGGGCAGCCTGCTCGCCTGCCTCTCGGATGCTGAATGCTGTGTGCATGTCACCCGGCCTGTGTCGTGCTGTGTGTGGGTGCAGGAAGACGGGGGTGCCTGGCAGGGCTCGGGGGGGGGGGAGCGGGGCTTGGGTGGGTAGCTGCGGCAGCACCCAGCAGCGGGTGTGGGAAGCCTGGCGCCTCCCGCCCTGGAGGCTGCTGAGGGCCACGCTCTCCTTCTCCTCTCCTTGCAGGGTGTGTGCACCATGACAGCCGCCTTCCTGCACTTCTTTTTCCTTTCCTCCTTTTGCTGGGTGCTCACCGAGGCTTGGCAGTCCTACCTGGCTGTCATTGGACGGATGCGCACCCGCCTCGTTCGCAAGCGCTTCCTCTGCCTGGGCTGGGGTGAGCAGGGCCCGTGCTGGACTCTGCCAAAGGGCTTTGGGGGCAGGGGCAGCAAGACAGGTTCAGGTTCGGCGCTGGCCCCGCTTCGTGGGCACCGGGGTCACCTGGGCTGGGGTCTGGGAGGATGAGAGGACCCTGAGGACTAGCCGTCTCATTCTGGCTCCCCCACTCCCCCAGGTCTGCCTGCCCTGGTGGTGGCCGTGTCTGTTGGCTTTACCCGCACCAAAGGATACGGCACATCCAGCTAGTACGTGGCCTCCCGTGGGGTTACTGAACCTGGCAGGGCCCCAGCCTGGGCCTCAGGCCTTTACAGGCTGTGCCTCTGGCCCACGCCTGCTGTGGGGCTTTGGGCAGATCCTTCCCCATCTCAGAGCCTCAGTTTCCCTGACTGTTCTGGGATTGGATAATCTCTAAGAACCATTTATCCCAGGGGTCAGCCTTGTTTGATCCCCATGGGGCTGGGCCTGAGGGTCTGCACTTCTGTTAGAGGGGAAACTGAGACTCACCAAGAGCCAGTGGCTCCCTCTGATCCTGCTGGGGGCTTGGCCTCATTGCTCATGTGGGCCTGGCAGCCCAGGGGGCTCTGAGGGATGGTATTTGAGGGTGGGGAGGAGCCTGCCTGGGTATCTAATGCTCCTTCTCCCCTACCCCCCAGCTGCTGGCTCTCTCTTGAGGGTGGCCTGCTCTATGCCTTTGTGGGCCCTGCAGCTGTCATTGTCCTGGTATGTGTCCCTTCAGTGTCCTGGGAGGGGTGTGGCCCAGGGAGTCTGGCCCTCCTTGCACTCCAGCTCCCACCTGGGGCTCTCCCTGCCAGGAGGGCACCTAGTGACCCTGTCTCCCTCACCCCGCTCCATTGGGCCCCCAGGTGAATATGCTCATCGGGATCATCGTCTTCAACAAGCTCATGGCTCGAGACGGCATCTCAGACAAGTCCAAGAAACAGAGGGCCGGGTAAGGGTGGGGGTCTCTGTGACTTGGCCTTGTGGGAAACGGTGTAGGGAGGGAGGGCTGTGGCCACTCCTGGCAGCAGGGCTCCGCACTGCGGCTGCCTGGGGCTCCCTGACCCTGGTGCCTCAAGGGTGCAGGCATGGGCACTCGGAGTGCTCAGCTGCAGCCCCTCGCCCACCCTAACCCACCTCTCTCTCTCTCACCTGCCCTCCCCCTCCCACCCTGCTCGGGGCTCATGCTGCCCCTCTCCTCCTGCTTCCCATGTGTTTCCCCCCTTCTCCCATGTCTGTGCCGCCCCCGAGGTCGGAGCGGTGCCCCTGGGCCAGGCTGCTCCTCCCCTGCTCAGCGTGTGGAGCGGTCCCCAGCCCCCTGCTCAGCTCAGCCTCGGCCAGGAACGCCATGTTAGTTGTGCCCCGGGGGGTGGGGGGTGGGACGGAAGAATGGGGGGCAATACCCTTGGTGGGGGGAGGAGGGATATCAGCCCAGTGCTCTGGAAAGCTTGTCCTGCCAAGGGCTTTGTGTCAAGGTGACAGAGGGCATCGGGAGTGAATGTCTGTGCTTCCTGGAAACTTCTGGGTTCCTGTGCCCGCCCCTTCGTCCTCACCCCTGCCCTCACTGCCGGTGTACGTTCAGGCACAGCTAAAGATCCCTCCTTATACCTCGACCTCCAGGTGCTCATAGAAGCTCAGGTCCTTAGAAGTGTTGAGCCTCTAGAACCTCCGAATTAGAATGATCAAATCTTAGAATAAGACACTCAGAAGCTGAGAATGTTAAAATGTGAATCATAGAGTCTTATCATCTGTCATGGAATCTGAAAGTTAGAATTTTAGAGGCATTGGATCTCAACCAGTTGGGAGACAGAGTCTCGGAGATAGAGAATTATGTCATTGAGACACCCCTGTCCCTGGCAGCTGAGAATTTTAAAATTTCAGCCATGCACAAATCCACAGGGGCCTCAGGCCCTACCTCCACCAGGGCAGAAAGGCATCTCAGCCTCCCTGCGCAGTGGAGTCCAGCTTTATCTTGCGTACCTCTAGGGGCAGGCTGCACACTGCCTCTGGGGGCGGTTGGCACCATCTCTGGGAAGCTCTGTGGAGTAGAAAGCCCACTGTCACGGGGGCTGCCAGCTGCCTCTCTGACCCAGTCTGTCAGAACTAGCAGTTAAAAGCTTGGGCTTTGGAGGCAGCCAAACTGGATTTGCATCCCAGCTTGGTCTGTCTCTGCCCAGCTGGGCACACTCCAGTTTCTTCATCTGTAAATTGGGATAATAACCCCCACCATGCCTGTTTATTGAAGTTGTTTTGATCACAATGTGAACTGATGTATGTAAAGTGTTCAGTGTAGGGCCTGGCAGAAAATTAGTGGTTAATCGATGGTAGCTCTTATGACTGTGATTAGACTCTCTCTTAGTCTTGGCTCTGCCCCCCCAGGGGCCGTGGAGACCACTGTGCCTGTCCCTGCCACGCGGAGCAGGCCCCACCTGCTCTCCATAGGACAGGTCTTGACCCCTTGCCCATCTCTCTGCCTTGTCGGGAGCTGCGCCCACCCCTGCCTGACTGCCACCTGGGGTATTCATGAGGCAGAGTGGGCAGGGTGTGGCATCTGGCCCAGTAGCGTAAGGCTGCCCTCCCGTGCCCACATGGGCTGTAGCTAGGGATGGCGGGCTGACACTGGCAGCTTGATGCAGGGCCTGCCTACCTTTTTCTCTGTCCTCCTGTGAAGGAGGTGGGGTATGTATGGGTTTGGCCCTGATCCCAGCTTTCACCCCCAGCCCCAACCATGATTCTTTTGCCCAGGGCTTTGAGCAGCCAGCGGGGGCCTGGTGCCCCTCCTTGGGGAACGGAAGGGGATGAGCCGCTGCTGAACTGGCCCTGGCCCCATCTTTCCCCCAAAGATCTGTGCCCTGTGACATCCTCTGTGGGCTCTGCCTGTTCATTCTTCCTGTCTCTGCGTCTCTGCCTGTCTCATTCTCTCACTGCGTCCTCTCTCATTGTCCCTCTTGTCTTCTCCCAGAGTCTCTGGGGATATGGCCCAGGCCTGTGATTTTGTGCAAATTGGAGCTGAAAGTCATAGCATCTGTATATGTCTTCCTTCTCCTCTTCTCCCCCACTGTCCTGTTCTGCTTTCTCCGTCTCTGTCCTCTGATGCTGCCTCTGTCTGTGGCTCAGCCCCATTGGGTCTGCGTGTCTGTCCCTCCCACCTCTGTGGTCCCTGCTCTGGCTCCATAGTTCTCCATTTCTGTCCCTGTTCTCTGTTTCTCTGACTCTGGCTTCTTGGCCTGTCTCTGCTTTGGGACGTCACCGAGGTCTTGGGGCCCTGCCAGTCTTGGGCAGCTTAAGGGCCCCAGGCTCAGCTCAGGCCCTGGGCCTAGCCCACCCTGCCCCCTGGAGAGTCAGCCTGATGAGCCCGCCGCTGTGTCTTCAGGGCCTCACTCTGGAGCTCCTGCGTGGTGCTGCCCCTGCTGGCGCTCACCTGGATGTCCGCCGTCCTGGCCATGACAGACCGCCGCTCCGTCCTCTTCCAGGCCCTCTTTGCTGTCTTCAACTCTGCGCAAGGCTTTGTCATCACGGCTGTGCACTGCTTCCTGCGCCGAGAGGTGGGGCTGGCCTCTCCTGTCCTTTTGTACCCACCTCACCAGGCCAGTCCTCTCACCTCTCCCTGCCCCGCAGGCAGGGAGGATGGAGGCCCCGGCCAGGCCCCTAGCCAGACAGCCCTGGGCGTGGGAGCTAAGGGCCTGGCCTCCCGGGCTGCTGGGCCTCCCGCTTCCCTCAGCCTCCCCCTAGGCCCTATGTCAGGGGTGTCAGACTCATTTTGCCCGGGGGACACATCAGCCTGGTGGTTGCCTTCAAAGGGACAATTGTAATTTTACGACTGTATAAATGTAACTACTCTTTAATAGTTAAACAAGAGCTCGGCGCTGCCACCAGGTAGAAACAAGGTGCCAGGCCAGATAAAATGAGGTGGAGGGCCGGATTTGGCCCACGGGCCTTGTGTTTGCCACCTGTGCCCTATGTGCTTCTGTCCTTCCAAACCTGCCTGGGGGCCTGGGGGCCTGGGGTGGGAGGCTCAGCCAGCTGTGGCCTCAGGCCAGCAGGCACCCGCTGCCCCCAGGTCCAGGACGTGGTGAAGTGCCAGATGGGTGTGTGCCGGGCGGATGAGAGTGAAGATTCCCCAGACTCCTGTAAGAATGGGCAGTTGCAGATCCTGGTGAGTGAGGATGCCTGGGCAGGACGTGGGTGGGTTCTGAGCATCCCCTCACCCCCATTTCCTTGCCCTAGGCCCCTCCCTTTCCCCATCCGTAACAGGGAGGGGACAGAGATCAGGTTTGATTCAGCCTCGGCCATTGGACAAGTTTTTCCCTCATTCAGTTTTCCCGCCTGTCAAGTGGGGTTGGGAGGAGACACATCTGGGGCCCCCAGCAGTGGGTTCTGTTGGGCAGTGTGCTGTGGGTAGCACCTCTGGGTAGGTAGGGAGGGGACTGAACGCCCCCCACCCTGATACATTGATCCTCTCTCTGCCCATCTACTCTGTCTCTCTCTGCCTATAGTCAGACTTTGAAAAGGATGTGGATCTGGCTTGTCAGACAGGTGAGTCTGCTGGCTCAGAGCTGAGAACGTTCCCTGGGGAAGTCAAGAAGGGAGATTGCCCAGCCCCACTGTGGGAGGCCCTGACCGGGGTCTGACTGTGGAGTTTAGCTTTGGAGTCAGACAGCCCTTAGTGGATTCAAGGCCATGAACACACTTACCGTGTGACTTTGGGCAAACAGCCTACCTCTCTGAGCCTTAAATGAATTAGGGGACATCAGATGCCTAGCAGGGTGCTTGGAACATGGTGGCTGTTACAGTATCGTGTCATTTCCATGGTTCTTACCAGAATCTTTTCCCAGTTCAGTCTCCTGGGGAGCTGCCCAGGAAGGGGGAGGAGCAAGGCCCTTTTGACAGTCTTAGGACTATGGGGTCAGAGGTCAGGACCTGCAGCAGGAGCTGACATGCAGGAGTGGGCCTTAGTTCCTTGCCCTGCCTTGCTTTGGGTCTCTGGGCCAGTCGTCTCCATAACCCCTCTGGTGTGGGGGAGAGGGCCAGTCACCCCGCCGTCTCTCCAGGGCTGTTTCCTCCCGTCTGCGCGTAGGGGGTTGGTACCTGCCCAGTTTATGCAAGGGCGCGTGCGGGTTCCTCCTCCCCAGAACTTACCTCCCTCCCACTCCTGCCCCCAGTTCTGTTCAAGGAGGTCAGCACTTGCAACCCATCCACCATCACAGGCACACTGTCCCGCCTGTCCCTGGATGAGGACGAGGAGCCCAAGTCCTGCCTTGTGGGTCCTGAGGGGGGCCTCAGCTTCTCCCCGCTGCCTGGGAATATCCTGATGCCCATGGCAGCCTCGCCAGGGCTGGGGGAGCCGCCGCCTCCGCAGGAGGCCAACCCCGTGTACATGTGTGGGGAGGGCAGCCTGCGGCAGCTGGACCTCACGTGGCTGCGGTCAACTGAGCCAGGCTCCGAGGGGGACTACATGGTGCTGCCGAGGAGGACTCTGACCCTGCAGCCTGGCGGCGGGGGTGGAGGTGGCGAGGATCCCCCAAGGACCCGGCCCGAGGGCACTCCCCGGCGGGCTGCCAAGGCACTGGCCCACACTGAAGGCTACCCTAGCTTCTTGTCTGTGGACCATTCGGGTCTGGGGCTGGGCCCTGCCTATGGGTCTCTACAGAACCCCTACGGGATGACCTTCCAACCGCCACCGCCGACGCCCAGCGCCCGCCAAGTGCCCGAGCCGGGGGAGCGCAGCCGGACCATGCCCCGCACTGTGCCCGGCTCCACCATGAAGCTGGGCTCCCTGGAGGTGAGGGGCTCTAGGGCATGAAGTGGGCATGGGAGGCCTGCCCCCAAATGCCTGAGGCTGGGTCTGAGTCCCAGGCAGCAGCCAGGAAGGGACAGCCAGCAACCACCCCTGAGCAGCATCTTCGTGCCAAGTTGCTGGGAGTGCATGCGCTGTGCCTCTCTCCTCTTAGTGCCCACGGCAAGTCCGAGGAGATCCTGGCTCCTCTGAACTCCTCAAGGGGCTTGGACTTCATGCACTGAGGGTGCCCTGCTTGATGCATTCACACTTGCTTGTAGTGCCTACTTTTGGGTGAATGGTTAGGATGGGTCTTCCTTTAAGGGGCCTGTGACTCAGGCCAGATGCTGAGAGCCTGGGCCTCCTGGTCACACAGATCTGGGCACCAATCAGGCCGCTATGGTCAGCAGTGAGATCTGGAGCAGAATCTCTCCGAGCCTCAGTTCATCTCTCTTAGCCTTCATGTCTCTGAGCCTCAGTTTCCTCATTTGTAAAGTGGAGATAACAGAGCAGCTTCCTTGTAAGGTTGTTGTGAGGACTAATTGAGTCATACAAAACATTTATCCGTGTGTGGTCATGTAGAAGGTGCTAGATGATTAGGAATCGCTGCTGTTACCATCCCTGAATCAGTGTCGGCACCGCCCACAGGCCGGTGGTGATTGACCCGCCCCTTTCTCTGCCCCACTGAACCTCTGGCCTCCTCAGACCTGCTCCCTGCACAGAATCACTGGGAACAGGCAGGTGGTAGTGACCTACTCTGAAACTCTGGAATATTCTAGAACTCTAGTTGGAGGGACAAGGAGAATGTGGATAAGGAAGGGGGCAAGAGTCATAGCTCAGACACCGTTGGCTACTCATGTTCGGCCTCAGAATCCTGCTCCCCATCCTCCGCATGAAGGAAATGAAGTTAGCATCTAGGAAGTTCGCAAGTTTAGATTTTTTCTCCCAAAATGCTTCTTGAACATTTGGTGCCTGCTCCTGTTGCAGATGGCAAAAACAGGAAGGCATAACAAAGACAAAACTTGACACCAGCATTCGGGGAGGGGCCAGTGCTCAGCATCATGGTTTGGGTTTGCAGACACCTGCCCGTGCTTGGACCACAGAGGAGGAGCCAGCACTGGGCTCCTTGTGTGGGAGGTGGCCATAAATGTGGCGGCATCTTGAGGGGTTAAGGGTGACATCCTGAATTTGGGTGTGGAAAACTGCGGAGGTGGCGGAGTGGGTGTGGGGGGGGCAGGGGATTCCGAATTTATTCATTTGGTCACAGCTGTGGGCATAGGGACAAGGAGAGGTGTGCTGCCCCCAGACACAGAAGTGTGGTTGGGAAGGGGGGGCACACGTGTGCACAGTGAAGGGCAGGAGAAGGCCCAGGGCAGAGCTCGCAGAGCCTGGTGTTGGGGAGGCAGGGGGGCTGGTGGAGGACGAGCAGGCAGGGGAGTCAGCGGGAGGAGGGCCCGAGAGTGGCATTGTGAAGGCCAGTGGTGGCGAGCGTGTCTGCCGAGCCTCAGACTTGGGAGATCTCGATGGTGGTTTCAGCGTCATCCTTGAGGGCCTGGAGGCAAATTCCCTTTCCCTTCCTGGACCTCAGTTTCCCCCATGTAACCTGGGATCGTTGGCCTTGGTTTCATGCCAGCATTCTAGGACTCTAGGGTATCCTCCTTGAGTGGCACTGGACACTGAGTAGATTGTTAGGGCCTCGGAGGAGGTGACCTTAGGCAGGCGAGGGCCAGAGAGGCCAGTGAGGGGCTGGGGAGGCCGGGGAGGCAGGGCCTGGCTTTTCAGGAAAAGGGGCCAGAGGGGATCAAAAGCTTCAGTCCTTGTGTTTGCAGGACAAGTGGAAGGTTCTAGGGACAGGGAGGCCCGTGGCTGGCAATGAGACAGAGGCAAGACGGGGCAAAGGGGTAGAATCCAGGGCACAGAGGAAGGAACGTGTGCTCTGTGATCCCGTGTGGGAATCCACGTCCCTGCCACGTTGTGAGTCTGTACTGGCACATTTGGGTCGTGTGCAGTTGTGTGTCTGCGTGTGTGCCAGTGTGTGCCTCCTGTGAGCATCTCCCCGCGTGTGTGCGTTGCAGGAGTGGCGGTGAGTGTGGGCCTGGGGTCTGCGCTGCAGCCTGTGGTGGGGTGGTGCCCCGGCCCCCTTCCCACAGCCCCAGGGGCTGCCCTTTAAGGGTTCTGAGCGCCTGGGCCTGCGCAGGGGGCAGGCTCTGGGGTCCCAGGTTTCTGGGCTCTGCAGTCCCTGCATGCGGTAAAAAAGCTCTTCTCCTTCACTGCCTCCTTGCTGCTCCTCCCCAGAGAAAGAAGTTACGGTATTCAGATCTGGACTTTGAGGTAGGTGCTGTGTGTACGTCTGTGTTGAAGGGGCGGGGATTGGCCCTGGAGGATCCACTCCTAATACTAGTCTAAGCCCCACTGTAGAGCCTGATCCCTCGAGCCTGTGGTCTATGGGAACTTCCCAACATCCCCTGCCTGTCCAGTCCTGTAGCTCTGGAGTGAAGAGAGGGCCAGGACTTGTCCTGGAGGAGCCAGCCACAGGCAGGGATGTGGGGACCCAGGATGCGGAGTGCCCCGAGTGGGGGCTGGCTCACGGTGCTGCCCCAGTGGGGAGCACCTCCTCTGACACCCTGTGGCTCCCAGAAGGTGATGCACACCCGGAAACGGCACTCGGAACTCTACCACGAGCTTAACCAGAAGTTCCACACTTTCGACCGCTACCGCAGCCAGTCCACCACCAAGGTGAGGGTCCCTGCCGTGGCTGCTCGGCCCGACGTTCAGGGCCCAGCCTGGCGCAGTGGCCTCTGGGTCAGACCCTGACCCATGGCCCCTGTTACAGAGGGAGAAGCGGTGGAGTGTGTCCTCGGGTGGGGCGACTGAACGGAACCTGTCCAGCGTAAGTGCCCCTGGACTGGGTAGGGGTGAGGGGGCTTTGGAGGGACTCATTCCCTCCTTGTCCACTTCCCTGCCTTGGCAAATGGCCTGCCTCACCACAGGCCTGCCCGTGGCACAAGCAGCACTTCTGGGCTTGTGTGGGGATGGGGAGCATTGATGAGGGGTCCACCAGGGTCTTGAGGGTGGGCAGATTCAAGGGATATGGTCCTAGGGGTCAGGACCCCAACTCTGAAGCCAGGCAGATTTCAACCTGACTTTGGGCATCACTGGCTCTTTCTGGGCTTCTTCAGTCTGTACAGTGGGCAAGAAGGTGTTGTCCCATCCCCACGGGCCCTTCCTGCTCCCTCCACAGGAGAAGCCCAGTCCAGGGGAGCGCCCTAGCTTGTCCCAACAGCGGCGACATCAGAGTTGGAGCACCTTCAAGTCTATGACGCTGGGCTCACTGCCCCCCAAGCCCCGAGAACGGCTGGCCCTGCACCGAGCAGCAGCCTGGGAGCCCACAGAACCGCCGGATGGTGACTTCCAGACAGAGGTGTGAGTGCCACGCTGGACTGCCCACTGCGTATAAATATATATATCTCTCTATTTTCACACTCCACTTTGGAACCACCCAGGAGCCAGTGCCCCCTCCCCTCTCCCGAGGGCTGGGCAGGGAGGTGCAGTGGACTCTGTGGGGCTGCAGGAGCCGGACACAGTGTGGCCGGGGGGCCAGGGACCTTTCCTGTTTCTGAGAGGCCTCTCAGCCACTGGAGCCCGTCTTTGCCCCAGCCTGTCTGTCCCTGTCCTGGGCTGGGGAGGGGGGAGGGGAACTTTGTTGGGAATAAACTTCACTCTGTGGACTTTGCTGCTGAGCTGTTTGCTTCTCCCGGGTGAAGGTCCAGCCCTGGGACCCCAGCTTTGTTCATCTCCTTGGCTCCCCCCACTTGGTTTCATTAAACTGTGTGATGGGCTCAGGCCAGCCTTGACTGGGAGGGGGCACCTAGGCTCTGACCCCATCTTTGCCCTTGAAACCCTGGGTGACCTTGGCCACGCCTCTTTCCTGGTGGGTTCCCAGGGTAAACAGATGTGCCCAGGGATGTGGGGTGGGCCCCGTGCAGCTGGCCTTCCTTGGTCGCTGCAATGATCATAGCTGCCTTTCCCAGGTGGGTGCGGTGGGCCTCGGATGATGGGACCCAGGGTCACTCTGCCAGCAGATGTTCAATCCAGCTGCTCTCCGTCAGCTCCATTCTTTAGGCAAGCTTCCGTACTCCCCTTGGCCCACCAAGCTTCCATCTCCCAGCTCTCATCGCTCAACTTTGCCCCCAGAGGGAAGGAGACCTTCTCTTGGATTCCAATCAGCAAACCCCCAAGGAAGGGCTCTGATTGGTGCCAGGCAGGGGTGGGGCACTGTGATTGGCAGTCCCCTTGGGAACCTCAGGGGAGGAGAGGTTGTAGGTTCCAAGAAGTGGGTGATAGACTCCCACGAACAAAGCCCGTCTCTGACCTGGCAGCAGACCCTATCTCACATCCTGGGCTAGGCCTCTGTCTGAGCTACCACCTAGAGCCTTCTGGGTACCTGTGTTCTTGTCCCCTTCCTTCCCAACCCTGGGCTTCACTGGCCACAGTTAGGGTCTCCATGGGGTTGACCTGCGAAATGTATTCCTCTCTTTTGCAGTTCTTGCTTCATATCTGGTTTGAGAAGGAAGTTTGGCATGTACCATGTTGATTCTGCTCAAATAGCAACCACAGCTGCAGCAGAGGCTCCTCAGGGCTTTAAGACTCCCCACTTCCATGATCAGGGGCAGAGCTTTCCTGTGTTGAGGGCTCTGCTCCTCTCTGCCCTGGTTCCCCATTCCTCCAGGCACTGACTTGCCACATCACCTTAGGCAGGTCACTGGACCCTGTCTGGTTCAGGTTTCCTTATCTGTCGGCCAGATAGCCCTTCCATTTGGGCTATCTAAAAAACTGTCATTTCTTTCCCGGACTTTAACTTCGCACCTCATTGTTTTTATTCTTTCTGCCTCCATTATCCAGTCCTTTGTCCACCTAGCCCAGGTGTGATCTTTGCAAAATGCAGATATGGCCAGGCCACTTTCCTGCTCAGAAGCCTTTCGAGGATCCTAGAATTAGCCTAGAATGCAAGGTCCTCTCTTGGGTACCTCTCCTGGTCCACCTCTCGCCTCCCCACCGATGCATGCGCCCTCTCCTCTGCCTGGAACTCCTTCCCACTTAAACTGGCAAAGTCCCCTTCATTCGTCTATATCCAGCTCAAGTGGCCCTTCTGTGAAGCTGTCCCGAACGCCCTTTCCCAGCAGTCAGCACTTGCAGGGCTCCCCAGCCCGGCACACGCTCCCACTGCTGCACTCATGCAGGATTTCTGCCATCCACGTCAGCCTGGTTTGGGTTTGTGCGCTTAGCCCAGGGCTCCACAGGAAGCAGGCATCAGCCAGTCTTTACTGAGTGAACAGATGGGATATGCAAATCTCCCCAAATATTAAGTTTCCTCATCTTTAAGACGGGGATAATGATAACTCTTACCCAGCCTTCTTTACTGGGTATCCAGAGCATGACATGAGCCTGTTCATGGGGAGCACTTTGCAGGGGTTCTCTACCCCTTCTCTGGTTATTCCTTCCTGGCCCTGGGTGCTATCTGAGGATCCCAAGTGGGAAGCCAATCCTAGGTGCTGTCTAGGGTGCTGAAAGACGCCCACTGCCCTCTCAAGGGACAAGGAAGCCTGAGAGGCTCCTCCAAGCTCAGCTGCAGCCTTTCCTCGCCTTCCAGGCTGTGGCAGGGAGAGCAAACAGCCCAGCCTCCATAAAGCCAGACCCCAGGGAATGTCCAATAAAAAAAATAATGCAAACTATGTCTAACATTTTCTAGTAGTCATTTTTAAAAAGCTTTAAAAATGTGGAATTTATTTTAGTATATTTAATGTAATATATCAAAAAAACATCATTTCAACACACAACAGAATCACCAGTGAGATACTCGACATTCTTTTTTCGTTCTGCATCTTTGCAATCTGGTGTGTGTTGTACGTGTACAGCACATCTCAATTCCATCTGGCTCTTGCGGCTAGTGGCTACCGTATTAGACAGCACAGCTCCAGACAGAAAAAAGGTAATGATCTCGGGCAAGTCAATGCTGTGTCCTCAGCGAAAAGAAAGTACAAGTCCCACCTTGCATCACTGTGTCATGGTGAGGGCTCAAGGAGGTGCGGTAGGGAAGGCCCCAGCCCAGTGCCAGCACAAAGTAGGCCCTAAGTCAGTGTTCCTGGGGCTAGGGATCAGGGCATACCGGTGGGCAGGGAGCGGAAGCAGAAAAAGCTCCTGAGATCTTTGGGGCTGCACCCCCTCCTCAACCCCTACAATCACCCTAGAACCTACCTTCTCTCCTCCCATCTGCAGCCCCCGACTCTGGGAGAAGGGAAAGTTGGGACTGGCACTTGAACAGACACATTAAAACTCACTTGGGTTTAATTTACTTCCATTAGGCACTAATTAAAAGGAAATTAGGTGGCCTAGGTGGTCTAGGTGGCCTGAGGGAAAACCTGGTCGTGGGATGCTGCCAACTCCTGCTTCTCTCGCAGGAGCCTGCCTTGAGGCTTTCTCTTGCCCAACACAGCAGCTCCTGGGGTCTACGTTCGGGGCTTTTTAGGGCCATTCTCCAGTATCCCTGTTATTTCCCCAGTACTCCTACAAGGCTACCAATCCCAGGAAGACCCCTGCCCTCTCAGGTCCTAAGGCGTGCTAAGTGCGCAGGGCAGGGGAGACTCCGACAAGGGACTTCAGGCCAGTGGGATGCCGAGAAGTGTGTTGAGCAGGGGACTTGCATGATCTATGTTAACAGGATTGCTCTGAGTGGATAGGAAATGGGTTGGGGGGGGTACTGAAGAGCAAGGGGGATGTGGAGAGACCAGTGACGAGACCATATGAAGGAAACTAAACGGGGGGTGCCATGCAGGGAGCATGGAATATATATATATATAATGTAGGTGTGGATGGTATGGGAAGGAGCCAACAATGATTTGTGGGCTTGTGCCTTACATACTGGCATGGATGACCTTGGCATTGGATTTGGGGTACAGGAAGGGAACCAGCTTTGGCCTTGGGCATGTTAACCTTGAAATGCCTTGGAGGTGGTCAAGGGAAAATTTCAAGTGGGAAGTTGGCGATTAGACAGCACTGGAACCCAGAAGGGTTGGGCTAGAATCACTGGCATGGCAGGAAGCTGTGTTGGAGCGGGCCGCACAGTGGCTGGGAGGAAATGAAGGCGGTGTAGACGATTCCTGGAGCGGGGCTATGAGAAGATGGAGAAAAAGCTCAGGGCCCACTGTAGGCTCTGAGGACGAATTAGCTGAAGGGGATGATGGAATGTTTCCAGGAATGGAGAGGCCCTTACCCCCTCCCCAAGATCCTACTCAATGACAGACCAGAAATAACCAGCCCTGCCATCTTGGGAGGCAGGGTCCTGAGACCTGGTAATAGACATCATCACAGAAATTCATTCTGCTCATTTTGGGGGCTGCAGGCCGGCCACTGTTCCTGAAGAGGGTGAGGGGGGATGGGGTGGGCACTCAACAAAACCTCAGGCCTTCTGGGAGGAGGGAACTCTGGGCTCAGTGGGGAGCACCCAGGGTACAGGGTGGGGTATAGACACGGTGCCCTGGGCTCTCTGTGCCCCGTGCCTCTACTTCCCTTGCCCAGGCAGGAGCAGGGTAAGCCCTCCCCACCCCGAGTCTCAGCTCCCCACTAGGCCTGCTCTGGGTTGGTATGTCCCCATCTCCTGCGGTGGCATGGCACAGTCCTGGCCATCAATCCAGGCGTCCCTAGAGTCAACCAAGAAAGTCAATATTTAATTTGGGCACCATGTTAATGCCATCGATTACTGACTCCCCCCTCCACTTCCTCAGGCTCATTTGTCACTTCCCATCCACTGGGGGTGGGGGTGGTGACTGAACTCAATCGAGGCAGAGCTCAGCCTGGGTTGGCTTGGGGAAACCGGCCTCCGTGTGTGGGTGCTGCCCTGAGCTACCCAGCCTCCTTTCTCCTTAAGCATCCCTGATTTGCTTTGTTTGAGTTTCCTGAGCCCTATCTCTGGGGAGGGAGGTGACAGGGAAGGGGGTGGCCGTGGTGTGTGGTGAGGTGGGGAGGGAAGGTCCACTTTCCTCCCAGACAGGTTGAGTTTAATTCCCTGCAGGGTCTAGACACAGAGCAGGTGTGGGTGGGGGTTGAATGAGAGGGGGAAGGATGGAGCTGTGGTGTACACCACCACCACTGGAACCTCTCCTGGCTGCCCAGTGCTGAGCCTGTGTGATGCTGTGGAGCCTGCACGGGGACCTCGAGGCGAAGGTCCACCTCTAGGCCCCAGAGAGTACTTGGGGTGCATTGGGCTTAGAGGCTTGGAGTCCAGCTGGGCAGTGAAAGAGGCTGGTGGAGTGGGGGGTGGTAGTGGTGTAGGCAGGGCCCATGTCAAGGCCGGACTGCATCCAGCTCCACTGTTTGTTTTTGTCAGTTCTGTGGATCCATATATGGGACCCTTGACATTTCCCCCAGTCCAGCCCATTCGCTCTCAGAAAGGGAATGGCACCTGCTTTGGGAATCACACTTGTGCTCAAATTGCAACTGCACTCTCAACATGCTGAGTGACCTTGGGCAAGTTAAGTAACCTCTCTGAGCCTCAGATTCCTCCTCTGAGAAGTCTTTTAGGACCTTGGTCATAGTGTACAGTTTTCCAAGCATCAGGGATGGGCAGGGGTAAGCGTTCATGGCCCAAGATGATGCCTTGAGTCTGCACACCGAGTAGCTGCCCCACCTGGTGTGGCATCGAGAAGCTTCCAACACCACTGTGGGGCTGTCCACTGTCAGTCCCGGCTACCATGGTGCCCTGGGTGCTCCCCTGGGTGCTCCCCGTTCTCCCCAGCTCACGAACCAAGGCCACATCACCGAGGGGACAGTTGGGCCAGGCCTGCCATGTACGACTGGGTGACCGACCCAGTGGGCAGAAAGTCCAGCTTGGGGCACCAGCAAGGGGGCAGCAATACATGTAAACACACATGTAAGTGGAAAGGAAGTCTGCTTTGGTGAACTTAACGAGAATTTTGCAATCAAAAATCCAGAAAGAAGTTTCATTTCAGCATATATGTATATGCTATGCTTCACGGATTAATATCATTTCTGTTATGAATTATCTAGGGGCAACATCAGACTCTTTTCAATGGGTAAGGCAATTAAGTGTCTTAATCTGGCCCAGATGCCTCCTGTCCTGAGCTGCCCAAGGACTTCTCAGTGGCCCAGGTGACCCTCTCTGAGCCACTCAATCAAGCCTTGAGCCAGAAGAGCCTGACGAAGTCATTCATTTATTCAGTAAATATTTCCTGACGCCAAGCTGTGCCAGGGTCTGAGCTGGATACCGACAAGGTAAAGATGAGGAAGACACAGTCTGTAGGAAGGATATCAAGGAGGAGGGAGGCAGGCGGAAGGGATGGATTTTGTTTCCTCTGTCCAAAACCTCCCATGGCCCCAGAATAAAGGTAAGGCTCCATACTGAGGCCCATGGGGCCCGGCCTGGTCCCTTGCTGCAGTGCTGACTGAGTCGCTTACCACTCTCCTCACTTATGGAGCTCTAGTCATGTGGCCTCCTTTCTGCTCCTCCCACATTTCATGGTTTCTCCCACCCCAGGGCCTTTGCATGTGCTGTACCCTCCACTTAAAAGGCTCTTTCCCAGTTATCTACTTTGCTGGGGCCTCATCTTTTTTTTTTTTAAACGATTTTATTTATTTTTAGAGAGAGGGAAAGGGAGGGAGAAAGAGAAGAGAAACATTGATCAGTTGCCTCTCGCACGTGGGCCCACAACCTAGCCATGTGCCCTGACCAGGGATCGAACCAGTGATCTTCTGCTTTGTGGAACAACGCCGGTCAGGGCTGGATCCTTATCTTTCGACTGAAGCTCTAATGCTACCTCCTCAGAGAGGCCTCACTTGCGTAGCCCTTCCCGCTTCGAGTCACTTTTTCTCGTATCATTCTAATCCTTTAATACTGCTTCTCCTGACCTGAAATTCTAGTACCTGTTTCCTCTTTATTGTCTGTCTCCCTCACTAGACTGGGAGCCGGAGGGCAGAATAGGGTTAGATTCACTGACATACATACCATCGCCCAGCACATGATAGGAATTTACAAGATAGTGTTGAATGCATGATGAATGCATGCGGTGCTTAAGGTTCCAACAGGACATCAAGAGGATGGGTATCCTGCCCGGCTGGTGTAGCTCAGTGGATTGAGCGTGGGCTGGGAACCAGAGGGTCCCGGTTTGATTCCCAGTCGGGGCACATGCCTGGGTTGCGGGTCAGGTTCCCAATGAGGGCCATGTGAGAGGCAACCATACATTTCTCTTTCTCCCTCCCTTCTCATCTCTCTGAAAATAAATAAATAAAAAAATCTTAAAAAAGAGGATGGGTATCCTGGAAGCAGAGGTAATCTCTGGCCTTCAGTGCCCTGCCACAGGCCAACTGTGTCTGTGCCTAGTGCTGGCGAGTGGGTAGGGGGATGGTGCTGCACGTGCAGGCCTGGGAAGGGGAGAGCTGCACAGGACTCCAACCTCGGCATGCATATTGCAGGAAGCTCATTCCATGCATAATAACTTGCTGCTGGACTGACAGCTCCCGCTGCTGCTGGATTTTTCACTGTCAAGGCAAATGGTTGATCTGGGATGGGGGTTGGGAGGGTAGAGCATCCACGTTCAGGAGACCAAGTACATTTTCTGTGAGAGTATCATTTGCAGCCACCTGGGGGTGGGGTGGGGTGGGGCTTGCTCCCAGGTGGCCATGCAGAGGTGCTGCGTGTGCAGCGGCATAGCTGAGTGTGCTCTGTCCTTAGCCGGCCTGCAGTGCAGACAGGTGACTTAGGTTTAACACGGCATTACTTCTGAACCCAACTGAGGGTAGGAAGGGCCCTTACAGACCATCGAGTTTCACTGCCATCATTGTGCAGAGAGAAAAACTGAGGCCCATGGAGGGGAAAGGTTGCTTGAGGTCACATCATGAATCCACAGAGGATCAAGGCCAATACTCAGAGGACAGTGAGCATTTACAGAGAACTAAATGTGTATCTGTCATTGTGCTGGGCATGGGGACTTGCCACACTAGAGAAGTCCACAGTCCAGGAAACGGGGCTGGAGGAAGAGGGAGACAGACATGGACCTGTGTGTGTGTGTGGGGGGGGTGTCTCCTCTGCCTTTAGGGGAAGGCTTCTTTTTCTTTTTTTAAGATTTTATTTATTTCTTTTTAGAGAGTGGGGAAAGGGTGGGAGAAAGAGAGGGAGAGAAACATCAATGTGTGGTTGCCTCTTGCACGCCCCCTACTGGGGACCTGGCCCACAACCCAGGCACATGCCCTGACTGGGAATTGAACCATTGACCCTTTGGTTCACAGGCTGGAGCTCAATCCACTGAGCCATGCCAGCTAGGGCTAGGGGGAGGCTTCTTAAAGAAGGAGACTCTTGTGCTGAGCTTTGAAATCTAACTGAGAGCTCAGCAGGTAGAGAAAGGGGAAAGGGCACCGCAGGCGGAGGGTGCCACGTAAGCAAAGGCAGGAGACATGAAACAACCTGGCAAGTTTGGGGAATTGCAAATCGTGTGGTTTGGCTGCAGAGGAGAATGCGGGAGGATGGATGGGCTGCAGATATGAGGCTGTAAGGGAGGCAGGTTCTGACCAGAGGGGGCCTGGTGGGCCATGATAGGGGTCTGGATTTTATTCTGAGGACTGCTGGGGAATCACTGAAGCCCACTTGGATTTTAGAATGACGCCTGTAGTTACCAAGGAAAAGTGAATTCAGCAAACACGTTCGGAGCACTTACTGTGTGCCAAGCACCGTGCTGGGTCCTGGGGATTCAGTTCTGAATGAGGCACACACATCTCAGCCCTGCAGTGTGAACACAACAGACAGGTGCAGCAGGCAGGAAGCTTGGCACACAGTCTCAGGAAATACCCCATTTCTCTTTCATTACAGCAGTTCCAATCGGACTCACTCTAAGTCCTTTCCTAGGGGTTGGCAGGAAATTCAACCTCAGCCTTCACAGGGGCTCCCTGCAGAGGCTTGTGCAAGGACATGCTGTCCCACCGGGGCCTAAGCATGGAGGAGGTACATTGGTCACACGGAGATGCCCCACTGTCCTAGTCCACATGGTCCCTTGAGGTTCAGCATCTCAGCTGCTCTGCTGCCACTTGGGAGCACTGAAGCTCGTACCCCGGTGCTTGGGCTCCAGCCCCCCACAGCTCCGGTCACCTGTCAGGGGAGGTGCTGCTGAGGCCCCCACCGCTCACAGAACCCCTGCTTTTGCTCCCTCTCCTTTCTCTGCCCACGTTGGCTGCCCTCTTCTTCTCATCCCTTAGGAACACCTGGCACAGTCCCTTCCAGGAGGTTGGCTTTTTCGAAAGTCAGGATGAGCCATCCTCAGACTTCAAGCAGCTTTTGTGTTCAGCCAGCGCAGTTCCCTGAGGCTAGGAAAATCAAAGGGCTTGGCTACCAGCTTGGAATTGGGAGGGAAGCAAAACAATTAACATCTTGGTAAATTATCCTGCTACCAGAATAGACAGACTTGAGAGGCACTGAGCTTTGTGGGAGCTCCGATGGGAGTGGGTACCAGGCTTACACCTCGGGGTCAGGAAAGGCCTCCCAAGGAGGGGAGTTTTCGCCAAACTGAGCCTTGAAGGCAGCAAGAAAAAGTGTTTTCGGAAGAGGGAAGAGCAAGTGTCAAGGCCTCAAGATAAGAACCTACAGGGGTGAGTGAGGAATAGACAGTTGCCCTGTGAGAATAGCTTGGGCTGAAGGAGGTGGGATTGGGTGGTGGATCCTCCCAAGTCCCAAGCCAAGGTTTGGAGTTCACCTTGACTATGAGAAGCCCTTGAAAGATTTTAATCAAGAGATGTCACGACCATATTTCTGGTTTAGAGAGACTGGTTGGCTGGTAGTAAAAAAAAAAAAAAAAAAAAATGGATGGGGAGCTGGTAAAATTGGAGGAACAGGGAGCCATTGGCAGGAGCTGCAGGGATCCAGGCCAAGGATGGTGGCTGCCAGGACCCGTGGCGGTGGTGGTGATGGGGAGAGAGGGCATCGTCCATAGGTAAGCATGAGGAAGAAGGGACAGGACTTGCGGTTGGGGTGGATTGGGGGCGGGACAGGCCTTCAGATGGCTACGTGGGTGAATCCCTGAGATGGAGCAGACGGAGCCGGGTGGTGGTGCGTAGGTGCGTAGGTGCCAGCGGGACATCCAGGGAGAGAAAGGATTGAGGTGCAAAGGATCCCTCCCACCACCCCACCTCTGCATCACGAGATTCCTACACTTCCCACTAGATGGAGGGCTGGTGCTGGGAGACCGGCTCCTCCTCCCGTCCTCCGCCCCTCACCCCCAGTGGGATGGGCCTCCACTTGGGCCTCCTCAACCCTGCGTCCCTGAATTCGCTAGGCGAGCCCAGGTATTTGGGGCCACCAGCTGCCCCCGCACCGCAAGACTGTGACTTTAGCCTCTAGGGTCCAGTAGTAGGGGTATGAGCCCAGACACCTCTGCCCCAGGGGCCTCCCGTGCTGCTCTGTGCTGGTGTACACAGGGCTGTCTCCCTGCTCGGGGATGCCTCGGCCACAGCGGCTTGGAAAACCTGGAAGACCGCCCGGCTCCCACAGATGCGTCCTCAGCCTAGAGGCCTGCCCGTCAACGGCGCCATTGTTACCCCACCCCCGCCCCCACCGACGCTCTCCTCTCCTCCCCGACCCCACGATGGGGAGGAGGCTCCCGTTCCTCTTACTTCCGCCCCAGGCCCCAGAGGCAGGCCCAGCCCCAGTGCCCTGATGTGCAGACCTTGGGATCAAGATACGGAGTTGGACAGAGCTGGGCGGAGCCAGATAAGAGGCGGGGTGGAGTCAGGGAAGGCACCCCGGTCACGGGTACGGCCCCGGGGGGGGGGGCAGGGGCGTGGCCAGCGGCGGGGTGGGGTCCGGATCCCCAAACCTGGAAACTTCCTCGAGTTTCCACCCCGAAGCCTCTTAGGTCGCTTGGGAGCCCCGCCCGCTCTGGCCCCCCCAGTTCACTAGCCGGGCAGACCGACTGTCTGGCCCCACTGAACAGACCTCGTTTCTTGGGAGGCCGCGCCCGGCTCCCTGGAACTGCCGGGCCTTGAGGAGAGGAAGGGAAAAGGGGTTCTGGACGCAGTCTCTGGGCCTGCATGTCAACCCTGCGATTCCCCACTCTCACCCCAACTGCTCCCGTTCTTTTACAGATGGTCGGCTGAAGGAGCTGCTCAGGCGCCCGCGCCCCTCACGAGGTCCCCCTTCCCTGCCCCTCGGTGCTCAGGCCCGGAGCCTGCTCTAAAAATAGACCGAGGCGCGGAACATGCCCACCCAGGAGGGGTTCTGGGAGGCCTGAGTCACCCCGCAGGGAGGGCATCCCGCCTTCTCTGGAGCGCAGGCTGCCGTGACCGCCAGGCCTCATTCCGTTGGCCCGACTTGGAGCTCTTGGCTGTGCCATGTAGCCAGGGAGCAGGCCGGGCCATGGGGGCCCAGGCTGGTGAGCTGAGCAGTAGCAGCCACAGCCGGGGAGGATTAGGAGTTCCTGGTCCTGATTTATTTAGTTGTTTTTGTGTGTCTCGTGGCTGCTTACAGCAAACCCTCCCTCCACCCGTATTCTTTGGCGGGACAGTCACGTCTTCACCTGCCTTGGTAGCCTGCCCAGGCCCCAGGGGTTGTTGTTCTCTGGGTGGGGACCTAGGCTTGGAGGAACAAAATGTCTCAACATGGATCTTAGAAATTCTGCAGCTAACATCCCCATTCTACAGAAGAGTAAACTGAGTCCCAAAGAGAGGAAGGGGCATATCACACAGCCGAGATTCAAATCCCAGCTCTGCCTCCTAGCAAGCCGCTTCTTAGGGCCTGTTGTCTTGCTCTAAAGAGCTCAAGTTGAAGATGACACCCAGGCACCTGTAAAATGGGGCTAATGAGAGATACTTCAGATTTTCCTGACGGTTAAAATTATTTTTTTTAAAAACGGCACAGGCAGATTGGGAGTTACAGCACACCCAGGTTCAATCCCAGCTCGGCAAGTTAGTCACTATCCAACTTGGGGAATGGAAGGGGCTCAAGGGTCCCCAAGTTCAGCTTTCCCTTTTTGCCAAGGGGAACGGGACCCCTCTCAAGGCAAATAATGCATCAAGGCAGACCCTGGCCTTGAACCCTAATCCTCAGTCCCAAGTTCTTTCCTCCTACCTTCAACCAGTGTCAGACCTTTTCTGAGTGGTCAAGGCCAACAATATTCAGGTGGTTTTATTTCTTTACATAATATTTGCTACTTAGGTCACTTTGTTGGAGGGGGGGAAGCCCTGTCTTATATATGTCAGAAATGTCATTGACCTCTCAAAGCTACTGGAATTCAGCTATGTAAATAATGAAGGGGAGCAGGAGGACTCAGAGATGAATGTGGGTGTGAGGTGCAGGGCCAGAGTCCATGGTGAATTACTTACCACCCTCCCTCAAAAATAATAATGTTAATAGCAAATGCTGTTGAGTGGCTGCCGTGAGCTGGGCTCAGTTTCACATTATCTCCTTCACTCCTCCCCCAAATTCCGTGTGGTTAGATGTTACTATCACCCCATTTTACAGATAGGGAAACTCAGGGCTCCGAGAAGTAAAGAGATTTGCCTAAGAGAACAAAGCCAGGAAGTAGGAGAGCCAGAATCAAACACGCTCAGACCTTTGATTTTATTTCTGCCTTGATGGAAAAGTTGGGTTTGCACCCTGACTTCTGTCTTTCAGCCTTCCTTTCCAGCTAGCTTGTCAGGCCTCCCCAGCCCAGCCAGGAGCACTGCTGGGAGGGGCTGGGGCTAGGCAGCCGCCAGAGCTGAGCGTCCAGGATTTGTAGAGATTATGAGTCCAATTGTCTCAGTCTCCTACATGCAAGGAAAGAATCTGGGAGGCCCGGCATGCTCCCCTCCTCACCACACCTCACCCAGGACACCCCTTGGCTTGCCCTCCATGGAGGGGACTTCGTTCTTGAAAAGAGCTGAGCTCCTTCTTTCATTTATCCACCAAATATTTATAAAGTGCTTAGTGCCTGCCATAGGCTCTGGGGATACAATGGCAGCAAAAGCAGTTCTTTCCACGGCATGCAGTCCAGCAGGGCACAAAGACGCTCAAATAAATCATTGGCTGATAATTGATTACACCCCTCCCTCTTCCAAGCTTCTGTTCAGATTTACCCCTTCTGGGAAACTGTTCCCAGCTGCCTTTCTCACACCCCCTAGTGGAAAGGAAGCTTAAGACAGTCTCAAAGCTAAAGGTTGGGGTAGCGGGCAGGTGAGGAGGGAAGCCTGCCAACAAAACTCCATGTGTTGTGGCGGGGAGGTTGCACGTTCTCGTCGTTTGGATGCAGTCGCTGGCATCTGCTGAGTTCCAGGAACTGTGCTCAGCACTTTATATGCATCATCTCAAGTAACCCTCACAGCATCCGTGCGAGTTGTGGGCAATACCGTTTCACTAACGAGGAAAATGAAACTCACTCCAAGAGGTGACATGATCAGCCAGTAAGTGGTTGAGGTGGGGTTTGAACCCAATTATTCTGGGGCTGAAGCCCCCACCCTTACCCATTATGCTGAGTTCTTGTTTGATTTTTAGGTGAAGAAACTAAGACCCGGAGAGGCCTAGGGATTGGCTTAAAGGCCCTACAGCACATCAGGACTGACTTGAGTTGTTGGTAGCCAAAGAGATGGAAGGGGGCCCCAAGCTCTGCTTCCCACCCTGCAGCCCCCAAAGGGATCACTGGGGGTGGGGCAGGGCCAGGAGGAAGGCTGGGGGTGTGCTCAGGGCGGCCTACACTCTGCCCTCACCCTGCTCGGCGGGCCCTGTGCTGCGCAGCAGAGGCCTCAGGGATGTGTCCGCAGGTGTGGGCTACCTCCCACTGCCCGTCCTCTGTGTGTGCTGAGATGTCATCTCCGTGCCCTGCTCGGTGCAGGCTGGGGAGGTGGCCGGCAGCAGGGGAAGGGAAATTTTAGTCCTTCGTCCTCTGGGAGTTTTCAGTCTGTCTGGGGAAAGGGGGAGTTGCCTGTGTTGGGGATCTTTATGCAGGTGAGCGTTTGGAGCGTTACCAGGCACCAGCTCCATGAGAGGGTCTTTCCCTTTGTCATTATCTCCTTTAATCCTGTCAGCAGAGCCCAAGACATAGATGTCGCTGTCATTTCTGCTTTTCAGAGGAAGAGGTTAAGCAATACCTCAAAGTTATCAAGAGAGCTGGAGGCTAGATTTGAACCCAGGTACAGGTGACCTAGCACCTTGTTCTACTGCAGGGGTTCTCAGATGTGGTCCCTGGGCCAGCAGCAGCAGCATCGCTCAGGAACTTGTTCAAAAAGCCAACCACTGAATCAGCAACTGGGGTGAGGCCCTCCAAGCTCGAGAACTTAGGCTCTACTGCTTCATAGCACTCGGGGGGCTATGGGTGACTCGTTTAAGATCATGGGCCCTTGGGTCAGGCAGAGCTGAGTTTAAATCCCTGCTCCACTACCTCCCAGCTCTATGACCTTGAGACTTAAATCGTGACCCTTTGCCTTTCTAGCCTGTGAAGAGGGGGTGATAACAGACCCTGCCTCCTAGAATTGTTGCTGGGTTAGATGGGAGAGTAGATCTCGTTTGACAGATGGAAAAACGAAGGCTCAGAGAGGGGAAAGGACTTGCCCAGACCTCTTCTGTGTGGGCCCTTTCCCAGGGAGGACTCTGCCCTGTGGGTCTGCCCCCAAATGACCAGTTCAAATCCAGCCCCATCCTTGCCAGCCATGTGGCCTTGAGTCGAGGGCTCATCTTCTCTCTGTCCACCTCCTCATGCTCAGAACGGGGACCGAAAGAGTGCCGGGACCTCCTGTGGCCGCGGGGAGATGAAAACGCGTTTCTCTGTGCATGGTGCCAGCCAGCCCTTTGGAAGAGCTCAGTGGAGGCGAGGGACTGTCATTAAAGGCAGAGCCAGGATCAAACTCTGGTGTCCTCCAACGGCCCCCACCCCTGGACAGAGGCCGATTAGGAGTTGAAAGGAAGGGAGAAAGTGTGGGAGTTCTGAGGAGCAGAATCTTCCCTTTCGGGCTGAGCAGGGTTTCTCCACCTTGGCACTGTTGACATTTTGGGCCAGATAACTCTGCACTGTGGGGGCTCTCTTGTGCAGTGCCAGATGTGTAGCAGTGCCCCTGGTCTCTACCCTCTGGGTGCCAGGAGCCCCCTCCCCCAAGGTGTGACAACGAAAAATGTCTTTGGCCATTGCCAAATGCCCCCTGGGGAGCAAAACTGCCCCTGTGGAGAACTACTGCGGTATTCAGGCCAAGTGCTTTTAGGTACTTAACACACCAGACATATTAACATGGGATCCTACCGTTTACCTCATGGTATGGTGGGGAGGCTGGGCCCCGGGTCACTCAGTGGGTGGAGGTAGGACTGAAATCCAGGGCTCTTGTGCCTGTAACCTCTCCACAGGTCCCTCAGAACAGGTGGGCAGAGCCAGGGGACAATCACGCTGATGCCCAGGAGACCCATACTGTTCTCCCTTCTTCTTCCAGTGTCCGCCTGCCTGGCCATTGCCACACCCACAGCAGTGCCCACCTGAGTGTGGGCTTGCCTCTCCAGGAGCACCATGGCGATCAAGCCTGGCAGGTGCCTGGTGCCATGAGCTACTGAAGTAAGACACCCTGGTTGGGCATCTAAAAATGTCGCCGAGGCCGAAGTTGCCAGGGCCAAGTGTGTAGAGCTCACCACGGCCCTTCGGCGGAGGGGGCCCTCAATGGAGTGGCATACCAGCCTGCCCGTTGAGACCATCAAGCTGGCATCAGAGGTGAATGATGGGTCTCTCTGCCACAGGGCTGCAGACAGCCATGAGACATGGGGGCAGGGCTGATGTAGGGCCAAGAGAGGGAGGGAGGAGGGAGGGGGACAGAGTCAGAGAGAGGTCCAGAGCCAGGAGCAGAGACACGAGACACAGCAGACAGAGACAGAGACGGGGGAGAGAAGTGGGGAATGAAGACCTCCGAGGTCAGCAGAGTCGGGAGGCAGGGAGGTATCGCCACAGGAAGTGTGAGCAAAGGCCAGAGGCCAGACACACACAGAGACAGATGCAGAGGTAGAGACTCAGATCCCGAACTAGGGAACAGGAGTTGGAAACAGAGAGACAGAGAGAGTGCTGGGGAGGAGCGGAGCCGCAGAGCGGGAGGAAAGAGAGCAGGAGAACCCGGGATCTGACATGGATGACGCAGAGACCAGAAGACAGGGATGGTGAGGGAGACATCGGTGTCGGAAGGGGACGGGCCAAAAAGACACCTGGAGAAACGAAAGGAGGTGCAGAGATGCCTTGGTGCTCTAGTCTCAGCCTCTTCTCTGTGACCCAGAAGCTTCGTGCACGTGTGCGTCTCTGCACACGTGTGCGCTCACGTTTGTGCTTGCACGTCACACTTCCAGTGGGTGCACATCTGTGTGTGAGCTCAGGCAGTGGACGGTGCTCGTGTGCATCTGTGCACTGACTCCTCAGTGGATGCCTGTGGTATCCGGGCTCAGCAGCAGGGCAGTGAGACCCAGTGGACAGGGCCCCTCATGGAGCCCCTTGCTCACTAGTGGAGAACAATGCACAAACACACACATCCCTGAGACATGCGGAGATTTAAAACAGAGTCTTGTGACAGGGAATGACTTGGGGCTCCTCTCAATCTGGCGTTCAGAAAAGGCCACTCTGGGGAGGTGACTGGTGAGGTGAAGCCTGTCAAAGAGGCAGCCTACCAAGGGTCAGGGACAAATGCTTCCAGAAGAGGGAAGAGTGGGTGCAAAAGCCCTGCAGGGAAACCAGCTTGGCAAATTTAGGGCTGAGAAAGAAGCCAGTGGGGCCGCAGTGACCGGGGTGAGGCGCTGGGTGGGAAGGCAGAGGCCAGATCATGGAGAGCTCAGCAAGGCCAGGGGGAAGGTTTTGGTTTGTGGGTGAAATGAGACCCCGAAGATTGAAGCAGGAGAGTGAGATCATCAGCTATGGGTTTGGAAAGGTCTTGCCGGATGCTGGGTGGGAAGTGGGGGTTGGGGACTTCGGCACAATCAGGGCAAAAGAGGGTGGTGGTTTGGGTGAGGGTGGGAAGAAGTGGGTGGATGCAGGCTGTGTTTTGGGGTAGAATTGATAGGATAGTGGGGGTGGTAGAGGAAAGGAAGGAGCCAGTGACGACTAGGTTTTCAGACTGAACATCCAAATGAATTGTGACTAGAATGAGGTAGACAGGGAGAAAGAGATCTGTGGGGAAATCATCGAGAGGGCTGTTTTGAATGTGTAATGTGCCCGTGCGTTTGTGTGTGTGCACATGCGCAACGGCCCAAGTGTGTCCGTGCGCACGTGGGGTTCAGATCAGCTCTGCTTGGCTGCAAGGGGGCTCCTGGGCCTGTTCCAGGACCAGGCCCTGTCCTGGCCGCTCACTTTCCCCCAGCCCCAGGGGCTGCCACTGCCAGGACAGCTGGGGCAGAACGGCGGGTTGGCCCGTGGGCACTGCTGACATCTGGGCATTCTCCCCCAGGCCCAGGAGGCCTTGGTAGCCCCACCCGGCAGCGGCAGGCGGGCTCCAGGGCAGCTGTTGGCCATTAGCAGTGTTAATCACCTCGTGGCAATGCATCTGGGGTGAGGGCGGTGGGCCCAGCCCCAGGGGATACCCTGCTCGGTGGCGTGCAGGGCTTTCTGGGGCTGAACGAATGCAATGTGTCAGCCTCACTGCAGGCACACATGTGTGTACATGTGCGCATGTGTGCGTGGGGGGTTTCTGTGAGAGCCACCTGTGTCTGTATGGCTGCCTGTGTGTGTGCTGTAGGTCTGCAGGTTTCTCTGCTTGCTTATATGAGTCATCATGCCTGTACGTGTATGTGTTCTGCCTGTATTTTGTGCATGCACACGTCTGCGTGTGCATGCATGCGTGCACACCCAAGTCCCTGCAGTGCTGTGTGCGTGCATTCTGAGAATGATGCACCTGGGTTTGAGTTTGTGTCTTGGTGTGTCTGTTTATGTGGAGGAGTATCGTGTGTATATGTGTTTGTGTAAATATAAGTGCCTACATAGACATGTGGAGTCTGCACACACGTGTCATGAGAGAGCATATCTGACCGCACACTTCCGGAGGTATGTACCTGTGTGTCAGAGGGAGGGAGGGGCATGAGCACATTTCGGAGCTGTGTCTGTGATGGTGTGTCCAGGTTCGGCATGTGCCCCAGGCTTGGCTGTTTTGGTGAGCACCTTGGGGTGCTGTGAGAAAATATTTGGACTCCTCCTTCTCAGGTCCCTTCAGCTCTGGGTCCAGATATCCCCTCCTGCCTGGGAGAGTCTGGGGTATGAGTTGCCCAGGATGGCAGGGTGGTTAAGAACTTGTGCTGTGAGTCCAGGCTAAGCTCAGTGTGGGTCCCTGCCCAACTACCCACTAACCATGTGATCCTGGGCGAGCTGTAGCTTTCCTGCGCTCCCAGTTCTCATCTGTAAAGTGGGGGTAAGAATCGAATTCTCCCTGCTGGGAGAATTCCCTGATCTAGCTGTGTTGCCTATTATTTCCCAAGTGCCCACCTCTGGGGCAGCCCCCTGTGGCCAGGCTGGGCCTATGCCTAACCCACCCCTGGGGCCAGAGCACCCAGAAAGTTCCACCCCCTCCGCTTCCCGCACGCTGAGCTCAGCGATTCCCAGGCCCCACCACGGACGGACGGTCGTAGCCACATCTGGGCTGGCTCCATGCAGGGACCACAATGGAGGCGCCTCCGCAGCCGTGGTTGGGGTTTCCGCTGACTCAGCGCCTCTGGCTCCGGAGGCGGGTTAGATGGGGCCATAGGGCCAGGGCTCCACCATGTTGCTTCTACCAGAAGCGCCCCCAAACCAGAGCACTCCAGTTGCTGTCTCTCACCCCCACACCCATTCCTCCCACTCATGGGTCTCTTGAACCTACTTCTTTGTAGCCCCTCAGCCTTGCTGCGCCCAGATTTGCCACCTCCAGCGGGAGATCCTGGGAAGGGCCACCTGGATGGTTCTGCTGCCTCTGGACAGACTGGACACGTTACCTGCTCTTTTCTCCCCAGAAGTCCAATCTCTCATCCAACCTCAATTCCTCTTCTTTCTTGGATCCTGCTATAAAGCAACGCCTCTCCATCACTGGGTATACACTTGAATCCCAGCGTCACCCCTCACCCCACCCCACCTCCTGCCTGGTTTGCAATAATAATGACTATAACAGTGAATATTTATTGAGCTCCTCTTTGGAGCCAGACCCTGTAGTAAGCATTTTTACAGACTCTTCACTCGTCTTCTGCTCACACCAACCCTGTATGGCATATCAGTCATTGCTCTACGTTTCAGATGCGAAAACGGAGTCCAAGTTAAACAGTGTGTTTGAAGCCACAGAGCAGAGGACAGGGACTGGAGCCCTTCTAATCTCCTGGAGTAAGGCAGAGTAAGGGATAGAGGCCAGAGCAGAAGGGGTTAATTTATAACCCCCCCCCCCCCCCCCACCGAACTTCCTTGTGGGCCAGCACCCTCTCCCCAATTCAGACAAACCTGGAAACACTGCCTGGAAGTTAGGCCGAGAAACAGGAAAAAGCTGACCAAGAAGGCTTGGGCAACAGCCACGTCACGGGTGCCACAGAACTGGGGAGGAGGGTCTCCACCCCATACCCCAGCCATCTGGAGTTCCAGCCTGGGAAGGGGAAGGGGGTGGCACAGGGGAGGCCCTTCCAGCTCCAGGCCTGGCCCTTAAAGGGCCGGCCTCCCCGCCCTCCCGCCTGCCCCCAGAGCCCCCTTGCAGGGCAGCTCTGGGCACGCAGGGTCCCGCCTTGCTGGCTGACTGGCTCACCTGGCGGGAACTGGGAGGGCGGGCCTGGGAGGACAGCCAGGCCAGGAATGGGGCTGCGCGTCTGTCTGCAGCCTTTGCCGATGCCGAGCCCCCTCCTGGCCCTCCCGCCCTCCTCCTGCCTGGCGGGCGGGTCCAGCTGTGTTCCATTAGCAGCCCTGGCTAGTCCCCAGCCCCCTGGAACCTCCCCCTCTTCCCCCACCCGGAGTAGAGTGGCCGGTAGTCCCAGCGGCAGGCTCGTGCGCCTGGCCGGGCAGCATTCAGCCCCAGAAGCTTAGGACCTGTGAAGCTGGGGACCTGAGGACAACCAGAAGTGATCGAGGATTTCCCTGTGGGCCTGAGGAACCCAAGCCCTGCTTCCCCTGGCTGGCTGCACTGAGCTGCCTGGATTACTAAGTGAGGTAGGGGGATCTCCAGCCACGGTAAGTGGGGGTTGGAGCGGGCTGCCTCCAGGCTCTGGGCTGAATGTCCCTTCTGCCCTGACTTGCTGTGTGACCTGGGGTAAATGGCTTTCCCTCTCTGGATCTCAATCGCCTTCTCTACAGGGGGGGATGAGCTCTAAACTTCATCTCAGTTCTGACTCTCCCTGCCCCCAAATCTGTGCCTTTGTAATGGGATAGGATCATCTCCTTGGAAGCTTCTTCCATCCATCCCTGTAGCCCCTGGTCTGGCTGGGGCCAGGGGAGTGGAAGCCAGAGATCAGGAGCAGGAAGGGGATACAAGCATATCAATGTTCACGCCTCCACACCCATTCACGTGTCTCGAACAGTTGGCAGCCCTTCCGCTGACTGGCAGGAAGGAAAGGCCAGGACAGGGTTTAGAGAGACGGAACGTGCACACTCCTAGAATGGGGGATGATGAAGAAGGCGGGGAACAGTTTTGCCCCAAGAAGAAGGGGGTTAGGGCCCTATCTCCAAAATATTGAAGTGAGGGATTCCTTTCTGTTCTCATTCTCTATCCAGGGCTGAGGGAGGAGAAATAGAATTCCATTACAGCTGGAAGGAATGAGGTCAGACTTGCATAAGAACTTCCCAACAGGAAGGCCATTCATAGGATAGCTGTGTGCACGTGTGTTTGTGCAAGCTCTTGTGTCTGGGTATATTGGTGAACATGGATCTCTGTGAGCATGCCTGTGTGCAGGTAGGCTTGTATGCATACACTGACATATATGTGTCCGTATGTCGATGTGCCTGCACATAACTGTGTGTCATGCGGACACATGCATGACTCTATGTGTGTTCATGCAAACTGCCTGTCTCAGGGGAGGCTGGATGATGTATGGCTCTGCTGGCTGCTTGCTGAGTCTGCATTGATTTATCTGGGTCCATCCATCCGGGGTTTAATAAAACTAAAAGATGAGCATCCATCAGCACTGGAGGTTGGCAACAAGGTCCTGAGCCCCGGTGACCTGCTGTCCCCCTTCCTGTACCGGCGGGGGAAGCTTCCTTGGTATACATACAACCCTGTGATGCCTGCCGGGATTCTCGGTCCAGTCATCAGCCCCTGACCTTGTGGGTGCCTAGCAGGGCCTCCTGCCTGAGCTGGGTGCAGCTAGCCAGGTACCAGGCTAGTATCTATGAATACAGCACACAGGTTGATAAAATATTGATAAATAGCCTCTGCCTCAAGCCCCCTCACTGTCCCAATCGGTCTGGCCTTCTAGGACCCTCTAGATCTCTCCTCAGTGCAGCAATTCTCCACCGGCACAGCCAGCTGCCACTTGGACTCTCGGTGCTCCAGCCAGCGTCCTGCTCTGGCTGGTCGGTGTCCATGCCATGCCAGTGGTTAAATATTTTGAATGTCACCTTGGCCCAAATCGTAGCCAAAGCCTGTGGCTGGGCCTCTAAGAGGGACTGATGCCTGACCGGATCTGCTGACACCCAGTGCCAGTGCCGGGGCCCTGTGGGCTGGCTGCTGTTTGCCCAAGTGTGGAATCGTGCTGTGGGAGCTCAGGAATCCACCTTCCTGGTTTCTGTGATTTTCAGGTGCTGTGGCTCTGGCTGACTTCTCTGGACCAGGATGTGGGCATCTTGGGCTCCAGGCCTATGGCTACTTGGTCTCTGGGCCACATGCAGTCATGCGGCGAGTACAGGTGAGACGAGACCTGAAGATCAGGGTGCTACAGGCCTGTGACTGGCTCCCTGAGGTGCCAGGTCCTAGGCACCTACGGGACCATGTACCTGGGCCATGTGGGCATTTATAGGAGAGTCTAGGGGCTGGGATCAGGGTGGCCTGCGCTATTTGTCTATGCGAGCCTGTGTGAAGTGAACTAGCGTGTGCATGTGTGTGTTTCTGCCTGCACATTTGTGTGTCTCTGGGCCTCTCTTTGCATCTGTGCCTTTTCCTGTGTCTGTGTGTGAGACAACAACCCCCTCCCTAATACGCAAACCCATCCTGTGCAGTGTGCTGGTAGGGCCAGTGGGCTAGGGAGGAGCAGACGGTTAGCCATCCCTACAAAAGGAAGCTGCATCCCGAAAGAGGCCCAGGCCCCTCCAGTCCTTTTCAAGGTGGATAATCCATTCTCCAGCCAATGTGTTCTTCCTCCGCCGCAGCTGGCCCTGAATTTCAGATAAAGGGCCCGCCTTGAGGCCCAGACACTGGATGAGACAGAGGGTGCAGCTTTCCAAGGCCCAAAGCCAGAGGAAGTTGACCGGGCGACTTGCCCTGCCCTGCTGGGTGCCCTCTGGGCTCGATAGCTTAGTCTCCTAGCTGAGTAGAAATAGAAATCCTAGAACCCAAATCCAGCCAAAGGAGGCAGAAGAACCAGCGTGCCAATGCGGGAGGGGTAAGCACCTAGGTGCATGTGACTGCCTATGAGTTGTATGTACATATGTGTTTCTGCATGTGTACACATGTGCCTGCTCTCCTTTCCCTCGCTGGGTTCCCTGGGGGATGGGGCAGAGAATTTCAACATCTGTAAGGAATCTGGGCCCATTGCCATGGACTGAGTCACCCACTGCTGCTGCTGCTGCAGTGATAATCTTTCTGGGCAGACCTGGGAGAGGAGGGGGACTCTAGTGGAGTCACCGGGCCTGGGGATCCAGGATCCTTCTTCCAGCCAGGCAGCCAGAGAGTCCAAAGCCCAGCTTCTAGGAGCTGGGTTCACTGTCTTGTCCCAGCTACCACGTCTGCACTGGTGGCAAGGCCTTTGTGATCATGGCCTGTCTCTCTCCTGCTGCGATACCTCTCCCAACACTTCCTCTCAGTCAGGCCCATGGTGCCCACCCGTCCCTTCAGGGTTTTGGGGACCTGAATTCAGCTATCTTCTTCTCCAGGGACCTTTACCCTTTAATAGACCCTGTCGGAGCCCCAAGGACATGGTGGTTCCCTTGAGCTTGTGGTCCATTTAGGCCCTCAGTCTCTTTTCACAGTTTCACAAGGTTGTGGTCCAGGTGAAAAGTCAGTCTGATCTCTGGCCTGCTTTTCTGCTTTGGATGTGAGAAGTGGAACCCAACCCATTGCTGAGAACGCTTATATCAGCTGCGTATGGGGTCCCTGGTGGCATGAGCATCCACAGCTCACACATGCTCAGAGACGCGCGTGAGCTTGTGTATAACACAAGTGTGCCTGAACTCGACATCTCCTTCCCCTGAAGTGCTCTGCCCCCAGCTGGGGTGCATGGCATGGAGGGAGCACATGCATGTACATGTCTCCCACTGAGTTCTAGGGCCTCCCAGGGTTTCTTTCATTCTCTCTGTTGCTGGCCTGGCCCCTGACATGGGATCTTGGGGGATTTGGGTTCTAGGCATTCTCATCCTGATCTACTGTGGACTCCCTTCACAGCCTTGGGCTATGTCTCTGGGCCTCAGTCTTCCCATCTGTATGCTGGGGGCCCCTTCTGGCTCCCAGGGTGGCCAGGGTCAGAAGGCAAGAGGTGACAGCTGGTCCGAGGCACGGCCTGGCTAAAGGTCCAGAGTGGGGACTATAAACTCCTTCCTGGATCCCCAAGAGCCTGGCCGCGCAGCTGCCTCAGCCTGAGCCCGCCAAGTGCCCCGCCGCCAATGTTTCCTCCAGGTGAGCAGTGTCCACCTTCGCAGCAAGAAGGACTCAAGCTGGAACACAGAAGTGACTTATCGGCCAATGTGACCGGTGAGTGCCCATCTCATCCTGTTGTCCCCTCTCAACTGTTCCCTGGAGTGGCCTCTACCCCTCCTCCTCTCCCCTGCTGAGCTCCTCATGTGGTGTTTCCCCCGAAGGCTTCAACCTCATCCGCCGGCTCAGCCTCATGAAGACGTCTGCCATCAAGAAGATCCGCAACCCCAACGGGCCCCTCATCCTGCGACTGGGGGCAGCCCCACTCACCCAGCCCACACGGTAAAGGCCCCAAAGTGACCTCTGGCAGTCAATACTGACCTCAGCCACACTCACCAGCACCTCTGGATGTTCAGGTGCTAAACCTACCAGCACCTGTGGGTCATTTTATCCCACCCCTGGTCTCCACTCCTGGGGCTTGCAAGGTGGGCAAAGCGGAGGCGCCTGGCAGGCCCACACTCTGCCCCTCCTCTGTCTCTGGCTCACAGTGGTTGGGAACGGGCCTGCATCCTGTGGATCTCATGAGGACCCCAGGACGAGGGTGGGAACCTGGCAAGAGTCTGTGTGCGTGTGCTGGCATGCATGTCCTTGTATGTGAAGTCCAAATTCCCACAGGTCCCTGGAAGTTCTGGCCCCTGCTTACCTCTCCAACCTCAGCTCCCAGAATTATTCTTTCTTTCTTGCTCCTCTAGTCCTACTGACGCCTTGTCATCTTTCTCCGGTGTCTCTTCTCCTGTCCTCCGCCCCGCACCCTGTTACTCTCCCCAGGACGTCCCGAATTCCTGGGAAGCACTTGCCACTGTTGTTACGAGTTGGTGAAATATCATTCTGGGGATTCTTTGTTTACGGTTTGCTCCCCCAGCCCCTCCCTGTCAGGCTCGAAGCTTCCATGACAAGCAGGCACCTTCTCTATGTTCCTTCTATTGCCATCCGCAGCAACCAGACCCCCACCCGGCACACAGTAGGCGCTTGAGAAATGTCTGTAGAATGAATGGGTGTGTACGGGTATGTGTTGGTTTGGAGGTGTGGGCCTGCACTTGGCTGGTGCCGGTTCAACAGTCCTGAGGGCCCAGGGTGGCCGTCAGCGGTCCCTTCCCCAGCCTCAGGCACCTTCTCTGCTCTGCCCCCAGACGAGTGTTCCCGCGGGGTCTCCCTGATGAGTTTGCCCTGGTGCTGACCGTGTTGCTGAAGAAACACACCCGCCAGAACACGTGGTATTTGTTTCAAGTGACGGATGGAGATGGGTACCCGCAGGTGAGCCCCACTCCTACCCCGTTGCTCGTGGGGCCAAGACCAGTACCAGTCTGGCCTGGCTTCTGTGTCAGCTTGGGATTCCCAGAGCCTCTCTGCCCCCACCCAGGGCCCGCCCACCAGCATGTATCTCATTCTGGAAGGATGCACTGCTCTGTGACCCCAGGCAGTGTTCTTTGCTTTTGGGGCCTCAGTTTCCCCTCCTGGGAAATGAGCTTGAGGGCCCTTAACTCTGCCCCGCTCTGGCCATGGGGCTCTAATTCTCTGCCCTGCGTCTTCCCCCATCCCACACAGATTTCTCTGGAAGTCAACAGCCAAGAGCAGAGCCTGGAGCTCCGGGCCCGGAGCCACGATGGCGACTTTGTGTCCTGCATCTTCTCGGTGCCCCAGCTCTTTGACCTGCGTTGGCACAAGCTGCTGCTGAGTGTGGCAGAACGTGTGGCCTCTGTGCACGTGGACTGCACCTCAGCCTCCTCCCAGCCCCTAGGGCCCCGGCGACCCATTCGGCCCGTGGGTCACGTCTTTCTGGGCTTGGACGCTGAGCAGGCCAGGCCCGTCTCGGTGAGTGCTAGGTTGGCCTCTGGCCTCTGCTCCCACTTTCGGGGAGCCTGAGTAAGCTCCCTGGAATCTGTTTCTGCCTAGGCCCTCCCCTTGCTCAGAGTCCTCTCACGGTTTCCCAGTGCCCTCCAGATGCAGCCTGAACATGAACCTGGCATTCAAGGTTCTTCGTGATTTGGTCCCTACAGGATCACCTGCTTTCACCTGTCCCCGTGCAGCTCTGCTCTAGTTGATTCCGTTCTAATCGTCCACCTCACCTAGTACTTTCCCACCTCCATGCCTTTGCCTATGCCGTGACCTCCACCTGGAATGCTTTTCCTTGCATACCCCTCTGTTGAATATCTAGTGGTCCTCAAGCCCAGCTGGAATGGAGCCTTCTCCTTCCATTTCTCTGGGCCAAAGTGAACATTTCTCCCTCCTTCCCGCATGGGCAGTTCGTTTTCCTCTTGGTGACAGCTATATTCCTGATGGCCTCCCTGGCCAGACCCGAAACTCCTAGGGTAGAGCCACCTCTGTGCCTCACTGGGGGCCAGGACACAGAGCTACTTGCTACAGTGAAGTGACAATGACTTGTGTGTCCCCTGCAGTTTGACCTTCAGCAGGCGCACATCTACTGTGACCCGGAACTCGTGCTCGAGGAGGGCTGCTGTGAGATTTTACCAGGAGGGGTGAGTGGCCTGGCCCAAGCACAGCTGGGGAAGTAGGGTTGGGATAGTACCCAGGGGCACAGTGGGCCGGAGGGGGGGACCGGGAAGAGGATGCCTAGAGATCTTAGGATGGGGGTGTGGTCTGCCTTCTGTGCTGAAGCCAGCCCTTCCCCACCCCGGGCAGTGCCCTCCAGAGACCTCCAAGGCCCGTCGGGACACCCAGAGCAATGAGCTCATCGAGATCAATCCACAGACTGAGGGCAAGGTCTACACCCGCTGCTTCTGCCTGGAGGAGCCTCAAACCATCAAGGTGGGTGGGCAGGGCAGACAGATGTGGGCACAGGCAGGCAGGGTGAGGCTACCCCTCACCCAGCCTTGCTGAAGTCTGCCCCCAGGGTCGGTTGTACCTGGGGTACAGAGGGCACTGGAAGCCCTGCCTGCTTGTGTACCCACCCTATAGGGTTTAGGGGGCAGAGAGACAGCCCACTGGTTGACCCTGTGCCTGCCTGCCTGCCTGTGGCATTAAGAGTCATGCCCATCTACCTCTGGCACCACCCAGACCCTCACTGATGCCACCCCAGGCCTTTCTGGTGAGGGCAGGATGAGGCTTGTACCCAAAGGCAATTTCTTCAGGACAGGGATACCCGGGGCAGAAGGCCAGGCCACACTGCCTCCCTTGGGGCTTGCTCACTCTCCTGGGCCTAACCCTGGCCAACGCCAGGCTGGTTCTGCGCCCAGCACCATGGCCAGCTGCCCTGCTCATTTTTGGGTTCTTTAGGGGTAGCAGGAAAGCCCAGTTCCTCTCCTAGCCCCACCCCCTGCCTGGGCAACCTCGCTGCCCACTGGGCATCGTGCCCAGCCTTTGGCTGCAGGAACACAGGATCTCATTGATTCATGGTCTTGTTTTCTCCGACATCACGTGGGTGGAGGGAAAAGGAGGAGGGGGAGTCCATGGGATGCCAGGGGCCTGAACAGGCTCTTGCTGCCATGGGAGTCGCCAGATGTCAGGCCGAAGGGGTACCTGGGGCCCGTGCCCCTGCCTGAGTGCCCCTTCCCAGCACGGGTCCCAGAACTGCCCCCTCCTCAAAAGTTCCCATTTACTCTGTCTGCCTAGGTGGACGCCCAGCTGACAGGAAGAATCCGACAGAGTGCAGAAAGGGGAACAAAGGTAGAGACGGTGGGTGGGGGGAGGAGCCCATGGTGCCCTCGGTCTGCCCTCCATGCCCTCTGCAAACTCCTTGCATAAGAGACTCTACTCCCACGCTCTTTGCGCCTGCCCCCCACTCCTGGACAGGGCTCAGACGCGTAGGTGCCCCCTCTGAGAAGGAAGGGTGAGTGGGAGTGAGACAGCACAGTACCTGGCACCGTGGAGGGTACCTGCTCCTGGTGGTTCTCGGGCAGGGGTGTGAGAAGCAGTTCTTCACCCTCTCCATTCCCTGTCCGTCCCCATGCCCTCCCTCTTCCCAGGCCCACCAGGACATAGCCCCCGATGAGGTAAGCCTCCCATTTAGACTGGCAGAAAGAGCTCGGTTGATGAGGTGCCAGCATGAACCCTTTGGATAAGGCTTTGGGGCACCAGAGCCCAGGCATGGGGGTGCGGAATGGCTACACAGCTCCCAGCATTCCTTGGGGGCTCAACACTGGGCCTTGTCTGCCCCTTGCCTTTCCTTAAGGGGTCAGGGGTAGGGTTTAGCCCTGTACACTCTGGCTGAGTTGACGGCAGGCAGCCATGGGAATCATGGGGAGAGCCCAGACCTTGGCCATGGAACCCCGGGTTCTGGGCCTCATTCTGCTCTGACATGCTCTGTGACCCAGCAGCCACTGGTTTTCCTCTCTGGACTTCAGTTTCCTCATCGGGGAGATGGCTTGGCTCTGGGTGGGTAGGAATTAAGGGACGAGGTCTGTTGGATAGGATTCCTACCTTCATGCTCTCTCAGACTCCACCCAGAACATACGTGATGTCCTGTGTACTTGGTGTGTATGGGAGGAATGGATGGAGAGGGCTGGTCCTGGGCTCTCAGAACTGACCTCCTGGTCTGTTCTTCCCTTTCAGTGCCCACCCTGTGCCCATGGTGCCCGGGAAAGCAATGTGAGTGAATAGAAGACGTGCGGGGTGGGGTGGGCACTGGCTGGGGTCGGCCCTGGCCGGGAGTGGGCGTTGCTTAGAGGTTTGCTTGGCAGCTTCCTGGTTAAGGACAAGGGGGTCTTTGTGCACTTTCACACTCTCTCCCTGCCCATCCCCCAGAGCTGGGCTTGACCCCCACCCCCACCCCCACCCTCACCAAGCCAGGGCTGCATGGAAGGAACCGCAAGCCCTGGGATCTGGGCAGCATATTTGGATCCAGGGTGGAATGGGGATGGGCTGGTGCCCAGGGGGATCAGGACCCAGCTCTGCACTCCACAGGGACTCAGGCCCGCTTTGCCTGAGGGTGTCACACATCTGTAGAGAGAGGAAGGGCTCAGGGTGATGCAGCAAAGCACTGACCCCCCAAACATATGTTGGTACACGGCCTCCCCTCCTGGCCCTCTCTAGCTGGCCCAGGCCCACCCTCCCTCTGGGGTCCAGAAGGATGAGGGAGAGGGGCTCGGTGCAAGCCCAGCTGGCGCCCAGCTGTGCCTCTTCCATAGGCAGCATGAGTCACCACTTTATCAAGGCCTGACATTCCGAGTTGACAAGTCACGTTGGCCCACGAAGGCTACAACCTCAGCTCCCCTCAGTTCCAAGGCCCTTGGGGAATATCAGAAGTACTCCCCTCTGCTGACTGCCTCTGTTTCCATTCAGTCCCCCACCAGATCTGATAACTCTGGGAGTCCCCAGATATGCAGGGGTTACCATGGCAACTGAACAGCCATGTTAGCCTAGCAACTGAGGGGAGGAGCTAGTCAAAGTCAGGCAGGTTTAGAGATGGCCGGTTGGGTTGGTCGGTTAGAGCCCTCCGCAAGTGTGACAGCTTTGGGAGACAAACTCGGCCTGCTGGCTGGGAGGGGAGGTGGGGGAGCAAGAAGTGGCCGGGATGCAGCCTGCTGGTCCTGCCACCACGCTGTGTGGCCCTGGCTAAATAGATTGTTCTCTCTGGACCCCTGGTTTCCTTTCCCTCCCTGAGGTATAATGCTGTCTCCTCTGTCCCCTCAGGTCACGATTGGTCCCTCTGGCCTCAAGGTCAGTCCCAGCTGGAGAGCAGGACACTCCTACCCTCTTCGTTGGTCCCAGCCTGTCCTACAGCATGGGACCCCGGGGCTGTGCCCCTCTCAGGGCCACCTGAGCCTGTCTGTGTGTGTGTGGTGGCTGGACATGTGTGTGCTGGAAAGAGTGGGGGTGCGTGAGGACGCTAAGAACTGCCCTTTCCAGAGGCCCCGCTGCACCTCAGGCTCTGGGCCACACATAGGCTCGTCTATGAACTTCCTGAACCCCCTCAAGCATCCTGTGGGCTGGGCGCTATCACTTCACTGCAGGGAAAAGCGAGACCCAGCTGTGCCCGCGTGTGTGCCTGGGTGTGGCAGAGCGATTGTGCATGCATGTGGCTGCATGCATCTCCGGACACATGCTGGCACGTGTGCAGCCGACTCTAACAGTACTGAGGGCTGAGGCCATGTACTTGACAGGCCTGCAGAGCCTGTGGGTGATCGGGCAGGCTGCGTGCATACGGATGTGAGCTTGTGCGTGCCCAAGTATGTGATACAGTTCTTGAGGCCACCTTCGTGTGAGGGCTGGCTGAGTGCCAGGCTCTGTGCCGAGCACACTTCCTGCAGCATCACACCTGAGGTGGGCACTGGCACGAACCCCATTTTATGGATGAAGAAACTTTGGCTCAGAGAGGTCACATGACTTGAGTCACATACTAAAGTGGTAGGAGCGGGATTTGAACTCAGACAGCCTGACTCAACTCACCATCATAAGTTTCTGCTGCTCCACGTTTGTGTCCATGCACGTGCCCCTGTACCCCTGGGTGTGCTGTGTGCAGGCTAGTGTGCTTGAGTAGGGGTGTGGGGAGAGAGATACCCTAGGTGTGAGACTGTAGATTGCCAGACACAGCCTTTTGGCCGGGGTTAAATGCATATGGAATCCATGCGCTGTGTGCATGGTGGGGGTTGGGGTGGGGTTGTGCTCATTTACACACCCACGTGGGGTGGACGGGTGGAGAAGATCAAACTGGGGAGCCCCCTCTGGTCCCAGCACCTGTTTTGGTCTCATCCACAGGGAGGGAAAGGTGAGCAGGGCCTGCCTGGTCCATCAGGCCCCAAGGGAGAGAAGGGAGCCCGGGTAAGTGCCCCACCCATGCCTGTTGCAGGACCCTTCCTGCGCCCTGGGGGTGGGCTGGGATAACTGTCATCTCTCCATCTCAGCTGGAAACTAACAGCCTGACCCAAATGAGGGAGGAGGGCCAGGGTCTTTCTAGGGGTTAGTGTGTGGAAATCTCTATTTTCTAGGGGCACCTAGGACTGTGGAATCCCTTGGCCCATCCTCTTCAAACAGGCCTAGGGAGACTCCGCTAGGAGGTCCCAGCCCTGACCCCTTGCTCCCTACCCGCAGGGCAATGACTGTGTCCGAATCTCTCCGGATGCCCCACTGCAGGTAAGACCTACAGGTGAGGCCTGCTCTGGGGCCAGTGTGGGGTCAGCCCTGGGGAAGGGGCTGTGCCCTTGACAGCCCACGGGGTAACCCTGGGCCCCTCTCAACACCTTATCTCCCTGCTCAGTGTTCGGAAGGCCCGAAGGGAGAGAAGGGGGAGTCGGGAGCCTTGGTGAGTGTGGACCAGGGATAGGGCAGGGGCAGGGGGGCCCTGGCCCCCAGCCTCCCTCTCCTTTATCACCCCTTCTTTTATGTTTCCAACTTATCTCAGGGACCCTCAGGACTCCCGGGCTCCACAGGCCAGAAGGTAATGGGCCTGGATCTGGAGGGGCGGGTGCCAGAGGGGCCCGTGGGCCCTACGGAGTTGAGGAGGGAGGCGACATTGGGCACAGAGTTGGCAGTACCCTCCAACACTCCCACCAGCCCTAGAGTGGGTGCCACAGAGCCCGGAGTGGGTGGTCTGGCTGGTTTGGGAGTCCTTCCTGTTGTCTGCCCTCCCCTGGTGACTGAAGCCATTTCATCTAGGGGAGGCCGAGACTGCGGGGCCAGAAGGCAGTTGTCTCTCCCCCAGATGGAGCTGCCCTGGTTCTTCCAAGCCCTTCCTTCAACCCCGGTCCCTTTGTCTCTGCCTTCTGCAGGGCCAGAAAGGAGAGAAGGGAGACGGAGGCATCAAGGGCTCTATGGGAAAGCCGGGCCGAGATGTGCGTGCGACGCTGCCCCCGCCCCCCCACCGCCAAACTGCATGTCCCTCACTAGGGATGTCGGAATGCTCGAATTTAACCGTCAGAGTCCACTCTGATACCCTTGCTCAGACAGAACAGAGACCTGGGAGGGGAAGGCTGTGCCCTGGGAGTCGCAGCAAGGAGGGGGCTTCCTGGCTCCCAGCCTAAGAGCCCCTGACCGCTAATTCTCTGGGGTTGACATTTGATGACTCTGGGGCACTGGGTGGAGCCTGGTTTTGGGGAGGGATATCTGGGTGGGCGGTGGGTCTATACCGTGGGGAGGTGCCAAGCCTTGGCTGTTCTTGTGTCCCCACAGGGCCGGCCTGGAGAGATCTGTGTCATGGGGCCCAAAGGGCAGAAGGTGAGTCGTGGGTGCTGTGGGGTGGGGAGGGGGTGCTGGGCTGAGGCGGCAGCTCTCTTACACTTACGTCACGTCTGACCAGGGAGACCCTGGCTTTGTCGGGCCTGAGGGGCTGGCAGGAGAGCCTGGGCCACCTGGCCGACCTGGGCCCCCCGGGATAGGACTCCCTGGGACCCCGGTGAGTACCCCTTGCCCCTCCTGCCACCCTTCCTTCAGAGACACTCCTGCCTGGCCAGGGGTGGGGAGGCAAGGCCCAGGGTCCTGACTGGGGAAAGGGGCTAGAGTACACCTCTCTGTAATTTGAGGCCCCTGGGAAGCCTCTACCTGATGCTGTTTCTGCCCTCAGGGGGACCCGGGTGGCCCACCAGGCCCTAAAGGAGACAAGGTAAGCACAGGCTAGAGCGAGGGCTTATGGGGGAGCCCCTGCCCTGCAGAAAGAGACAGAAGAATGGGGCTGGGGGTGATGGGCATGTGGTGGGGGGAAGGGGCTAGGCGTTCCTCTGAGGAGGCTGGGGTCCAGGCCTAGGGAAATGCAGGTCCAAGTCTGGTAGCGACCAGAGGGGCCCACACTGGGGGGCCCCAGCTCACTTCAGGGCCTTGTGCCTTCATGAGCAGAGAGCCCTGGAAATGTTTGTCTGTCCGCTGTGGTTCCTCTGGAGTCAACCAGACCACTTTCCAACCTCCTGCCCCGGGGAAGGGGGCACAGAGGCCTGTGTTCTCCCTTCCTTTGCAGCCAGAAGGCCTTGCATTAGAATGGAGGGCGGGCAACAGGAAGGGAGTCTTTGCTGAGCAAACAGACCAAGAGGAGACGGGAGGTTTGGCAGAGATTATCCTGCCATCCAGAGAGGGGACTGGATGGGGAAGGGGTGAATGGGCTGAGGTCACAGCCAGGAGTCTCCCCCTTAACCTTTCTTCTGACCACAGGGCAGCTCTGGGGTGCCGGGAAAGGAAGGTCCTGGCGGGAAACCTGTGAGTGACACCAATTGGGTGGGGGTGGGGAGGGGGCTCCCCATCCTGGCCAAGTCTACCCTACCAAAACCTCCAGAAGTGGGGGCTAGGTCCTTGGGCCCTCTCTTGGCGCACCAGTCCCTCTGCCCTGGCACTAATGCCCACGCTTCTCCTGCAGGGGAAGCCAGGGGTGCCAGGGCTGAAGGGAGAAAAGGTGAGTCCCTGGCCGGGGTACCCCAGGTTGGGGTGGGGGTGGGAGCCCTTCTCTGGAGGTGACACCAAGCATCAAGGACCCAGTGGCCAAGGGTACTGGCCTTCCTTAGGGGACCCCCATCCCTTCTCTGTTACTGCAGCGAGCATGGTGATCATCAGATAAAGAGTGTGGCTGGGGAGTTGCACAGCTGGGTTCAAGTCCCGCCTCAGCCACACATGATTTATGCCCGTGGCAAGCTTCCACATCTGTAAATGGGACACAGTGCTCTGTGGCTGGCGGTGAGGATGCAGTGTTGTGGTGTCCAGGAATTATTAGTTGAATGAACAAGTCTGTTGAATAGAAAGCCCCTCCAGTGTTCCTGCTGTCCACTCTGATGTTGGGGCTAAGGCGCTGGCCCACCCAAGGTCTGCAGCTCCTTGTCTTCCCCTGGGTCTCAGCCCCATCTTGTCCATTTGTGGTCCCTTCATTCGGCTAGGGGGACCCCTGTGAAGTGTGTCCAACGCTGCCTGAAGGGTTCCAGAATTTCGTGGGGCTCCCTGGAAGGCCAGGGCCCAAGGGGGAACCAGGTGATCCCGCACCAGCCAAGGTGAGTGCCTAGGGTAGCCGTGGAGGGACCCCCACAGAAAACGTGGGGATGATCATAGAGAGGTGTTGGGCGGAGAGGCTGGGTACTTTTTATGACCATAGAAAGATTATAAGCAGAGAGTCTGGGCATTTAGCTCAATGGGTAGGGGCTGAACCATAGAGTTTAGGGCTGGGCTAGGAAGCCACCCCAGGTCTCCATGGCAACTTCCCAGGGTTCCTGAGGAACTGCTAAAATGCCTTTTGGGCAAGCTGGTGTGGAGCCAACCCTTATAGTGAGCAAGGCTGTGCCCTCCTCTTCGGACTGGGTGTTGGCTGGGGGCATGGAGAGGAGTGGGCAGTGCTGGGTTAGGGTCTGGGCCTGGACTCCCCACCCTACTCCCTCACAGACTCTTTCTTTTAGGAGGGCCTGGGTGCTGTTGGACGGAAAGGTGATCGGGTATGTAAAGGAGCCCTCTGGTGGGGTAGCTTAGCCTGGCTTCCTCTCCTCCATCTGTCATGAGGCTGGATGAGCCCTGGCTCTGGGGTGCTCCTGACCTTCAACTACCTAGAACCCTTGGGTATTTGAAGTGTTTGTGGTGTGCGACATTGCTGTCCTCATACACATCCAGGAAGTTTGGGGCATCCCAACCTGCCCAGTCTCAGCCCATACACCTTTTCTCCCTGCAGGGAGACCCCGGAATCCAAGGCCAAAAAGGAGAGAAGGTGAGGGGACCCCAGTCACCTGGCTGCCCCCCTCTGACTATTGGGAGCCTTTTTTACCCCTTCTTTTTCTTCCCCAGGGGGAGTCCTGTTTGTCCTGCGGCCCAGCTATGGGGGCCCAGCATCTTGGGCCTTTTACAGGGGTCAAAGGGGTTGTGAGTCCCCCTGCCTTCGGTTTGCCTGGGCTCCCGGTGAGTGACTGCTTCCTCCTAGCACAGCCCAGTCCAGCCCACCCTTGCTCCGTGGTAGCCTCCCTGGCTCCCCAGTCCCCTGCATCTCAAGGTCAGACCAGGAGGGAGGCCCTGAGGCAGGCGTCCCAGGCCTGCAATCTGGTCCCTCCTCCGTTCTTGCACCGCCCCGGGTGACTTGCCCCAGAACTCCCTCTTAGGACCTCTGAGTGCCCAGCCGTATAACAGAAATAACGGGCCTGCAGGGCGTGGGATTTGTGATTCTGAGCCGTAATTCTTTTTCTGGGTGGACACTGGGGCCCATGGAGTCTGGGAGGGATGGGACTGGGAAGATGCCGTAACTCAGCTTGGTTGTTTTTCAGGGGAAAGCTGGGGCTCCGGGGCTGGCGGGGCTGAAAGGAGAGAAGGTGAGACCTGGGTTACATGTCGGGGACACCAGGGCCTCTTAGCAGGGAGACAGGGGAGAGGGCACTGGGCAGGCAATAGGGACAATATAGGCAAGAGATCAAACCATACATTATTCACAGCGAAGTAAATTCATCAATGTGTTACAGACTGGAGTCGACACATTTATTTCTGAGAGCCCTCTTGCTCTCCAAGAGAATTCCTTACTGTTGTATTTTAAATGTATTGATAACTTAAAACAATTAAGCACATTCAGTATGGCCTTATGATACTTTAATCATACTAATACTTCTTTACTACTTATTATGCACAGGGCACTGTGCCAAGTGCTTGCACATGTATTAACTTGTTTCTTCCTCTTACAACCTTATGGGGTAGAGACTTCATTATTCCCATTTTACAGATGAGAAAATAGAGGCCCAGCAAGGCCCAGTAAATTGCACAAAGTCACATGGGTGCTCATGTGCGGAAGTGGGATATGAGCCCCAGAAGTCTGGCTCCAGATTCTGTAATCTTTGCCTCTCAGCTGGCTCCCTCGGTTCCAGAGCCGGTGTTAACTTTGTATTTCTGGTTGCATTGGAGACAAATCACAGCATTGAACTTATGATGCCGCGTGACTCAGACGAGGGGTTTTGTGGGTATATGAGTATTCAAGTGTGAGAAACTCTGAAATATATGTTCAGACTCGGCTCTACCAAGCAAACCACACCTGTCATTTCTTAAATAGAGCTTTGCAGCTCCACTTGACCTTAATGTTCTCTGCTTTGATCTCAGGGTGATTTCGGGGAGGCTGGGCCAGCTGGCAGTTCGGTAAGTGTGCTCGGGATGGCCACAGCTCCGGGAAAGGACAAGGTGGGAGGTGCTGCCCACTGCTGGGGGCAAAACAGGCCCGGACGGTGCCTCAGCATGGCCCAGGCAGATGCCGGGCATCACACATTTTTTTTAATCACATAGGGACCACCAGGGCCCGTGGGACCCGCAGGCATCAAAGGGGCGAAGGTGAGCATGGAGATGTTCCCTGCACCACAGCCTGGTATGCGCATCTTGCTCTCCTTCAGACTCTCCGAGCCTCACCATTGTCTGAGGGTCATAGCTGACCCCTTAGCATGGCATTCAAGACCCCTGATGACTTGGCCCTTACCTTCCTTTCTTATCTATTCTTTCACAATCTCTCCTGAGATATCCCTTGCCCTGTAGAAGTGCCATATCCCAGGCCAGGGTACACTCCCCAGATTCCAGCCCTGGCCTGGGGAGCCCAGCCCTCTGTCCTTGCTTGGTAGGGGGAGCCTTGTGAGCCATGTTCAGCTCCGTCCAAGCCTCAGAACGGGGACAGCCATGTGCTGGCCTTGCCTGGCCCTCCTGGAGAAAAGGGAGATCCTGGGCCCCCAGGCTTTGGCCTGCCCGGAAAACAGGTGAGTCGCAGGGCCTCTGGAGGGGGGATACCAACGGGGCTCAAGAGAGGCTAGGGACCCCACCTGGGTCTCTTGGCTTCCTGGGCAGTGGGGAGTAGGTGGGAGTGCATGGAAGGGTACGGCCTTTGTCCCAGAGAGAGCTGCCCTGACAGGCATCTGCCCTTTACCCTGGGACACAGGATGGTAGGGCGTGCAGACCGCGTGCCAGCCTGGGGCCGGCCAGACCTGGGTTTAAAGTCGAGGCTGCCTTTTACCAGCTTTTGGACTCGAGCAAGTCCCCTTTCCTCTCTGTGCCTGTTTCCTGTGCATGGTGGGTACCGCCTAGGAATCATGTGCGCGGAGCACTTAGCTGCGCACAGTTGGCGCTCGGGAAACGATAGTTACCACTGTGGTGATCGTTCTTGTTGCTGCTCTACCAGTAGCAGTAAACGCTGACAATGCACACGACGGGCCAGCCCTGCAGCACGTGCGTCAGCTCATCTAACCGCTCTAGAACCCTGCGGTGGAGACGCCTGTGCTATTTTGTCATCCCCGCTTGTCAGACGAGGACACTGAGGCACGGAGAGGTTAAGGAACTTGCCCGGCGTCACCCAGGCAGGAGTCTGGCTCAAATCTTTTCTCTAATCCATGCAGTATCTGAGAGCAGAGATTTGGGTCTGTTTTGTACATCGTTGCATTTCCTGGGCCTTGCACAGTGTCGGCCACTTAGGGTGTCTGGTATGCGTGAATGGGTGCTGGACATGCTTTCTCCTCAGGGCAAGGCTGGAGAGCGTGGATTGAAGGGGCAGAAGGTGAGAGAGCCTTGGTGGGCACGGGTGGGCACCTCCTCTTCTCAGATGCCCTCTCCTCCTTCTTTTCCCGATTGCCCTGTGCCTGCTGTCTTCTCCCTGCCTAGTCCCCCAACCCAACGAAGGGCTCTGAGTGCCTGCAGGTCCCAAGAGGGCGGCCTGCCCTCACATGGGTCACCTCTGCCCTCCTCGATCCCTACTCCTTACAGGGTGACGCAGGAAACCCGGGAGATCCTGGAACGCCTGGCACCTCGGGGCAGCCGGGACTGTCGGGAGAGCCTGGGGTTCGGGGCCCCATGGGGCCAAAAGGAGAGAAGGTCAGTCAGGCGGGGGCAGTTTACTGCATGAACGAAAAGAAATCAGACCACGAGTTATGAGGGGGAGACTGTGGGGTTGGGCTGTGAGCCTCCTAGGACACCAGAAGCACTGGGTAGAGGCGCCTCCACTCTTCCCTGAGGCAGGAGAAGAGCTAGGAGTGCCAGGTGTCTGTTTTGATCTCCCAGGCTGAGGTGGGGGCAGTGGAGGGGCAGAGCTCTCAGAGGAGCATGAGGACCACCCCCCTCCCTTTTTCATGCCTCCTCCTGGCCTGACTGCTGCCCTGGCTCACCCACTCCCGGCTATACCCATCTCTGACTAGGGTGATGGCTGCACTGCCTGTCCCAGCCTGCAGGGGGCGTTGACCGACGTGGTGGGACTGCCTGGGAAGCCAGGCGCCAAAGGAGAGCCAGGCCCAGAAGGTGTGGGCCGGCCTGGGAAACCGGTGAGTTCAGGCTGCCTGCCCTCCGGTCCTTTCCTGCCTGGGTTTCCCCTCTCCCCGCCTTTTCCTCCGTGGGACCCATGGGCCATCTGTGTCTTTTAGGGCCAGCCTGGTCTACCAGGAGTTCAAGGGCCCCCAGGACTGAAGGGTGTACAGGTAGGTGTGAGTATGGGGGACTTGAGCTGCAGGTATGTGTGGGTGAGGGTGGGGTGGGGAGATACATGGGGGCAGTGGGCTGGAGTGGGGGGTGGATATTAGCTATAGAGTAGGGAGAAACGGTGGAGGAGGTTAAGGAGGAGGGGCTGTGGGAGTGGTCGAGTGTGAGTGGGGCTCCTGAGCCAAGGATGTCCTTCTGTTTCTTCAGGGAGAGCCTGGGCCTCCAGGAATAGGAGTCCAGGGGCCCCAGGTGAGTCTGGAGCCTTGCCTTTACCTGCCTGCTGACCCCCTCTCCCCAGCAACACTGCCACTAGCCAGCTGTCCACTCCCATCTGCCCTGAAAACCACAAAGCTCCGCCCTCCCCCAAATGCTCAAGAGCACGGCTCTGGGATAGAGTTGTGCAGCAGCCTTAGCCTTGCTTCTGTCCAGGACCTTGGCTTTGACCCCTGCCTTTCTGACCCTCAGGGTCTTCTTGGGGTATTCTTCTGAGGGCTGGCAAACAACCCACCACAGACCAGGTCTGCCAGGGGGCAGGTTGGCTTGGACGGGTGTGGCCCAGTCTGCCTTTTCTGACTTGCAGGGGGAACCTGGAGCCCAGGGTTTGCCTGGCATTCAGGTACGTCTTCCTTGGGCCTGGAGGAGGCCGGCAGGGGAATGGGGCTACTCTAGGATAAGGGATGACTAGCCGTGCTTCCATCTGCAGGGGTTCCCGGGACCTCGAGGACCACCTGGCCCTGCTGGAGAGAAGGGTACCAAGGTGAGCCTCTGCCTCCTTGGGCACTAGGCCTGCAGTGCTTGGGTGTGGCCTGGCGTTGGGAGTGGGGGCCATGGGAACTGAGTGATGCCCATCAGAGGGCTGCCCAAGACCTGGTCTGATGTGTCCACCTGCTGGGTTGCCCCTGCAACCTTTGTACCCTCTTCTGCAGGGATCTCCGGGGACGAAAGGAGCCATTGGACCCATGGGACTTCCTGGTGCCAGTGTTTCTGGGCCTCCGGTAAGGGTCCTCTGTGCTCCACGCTGGGGGTGTTGCTGGGACCAAGGGCACTGCTGCTGGGAAGAGGTCACGGGGCTGACCCTGCCCGTTCCCCAGCAGTGTGGGGAATGGGAGCAGAGAGGCCTCTGCTCGGCCCCGCCTTGGAGAAGGACCACCTGAGCAATGGCGATACTGATCACCATCATTTTTTGCGCAGTGACTGTGCTGAGGTGCTGCGCTAAGCTCCGCAAACAGGGATTCCTTCAATCCTCACAACTGCTCTGTACGGGAGCGGCTCTTACTGACCGACCCTATTTCACAGATGAGGAAACCGAAAGCCAGAGAGTGAGCAGGCAGAGCCAGGACTTGAACCCAGTTCTGTCTCACTCAAAGCCCCTATATGAACTCCCCCACCCCCACTTCAAGCCCTGGAGTTGTTAGGGATCATCCAAACCAGTGCTACCCCATGGCACTCCCTACAAGGATGGAAACTCTCTGTTTCAGCCAATACTCTGCCGGAGACGGTGGCCACCAGCCACGTGTGGCTCTCAAACGCTTGCAGTATAGCTAGTGTGACTGAGGAACTAAACTTTACATTTCATTTGGTTTTAACAAATTTAGCCCTGACTGGGTGGCTCGATTGGGGCATCACCCCATACACCAAAAGGTTGTGGGTTTAATCCCCAGTCGAGGCACGTACCAGAAGCAACCAATGGATCTCTCTCTCTCACACTGAGGTTTCTCTCTCTCGTCCTCTCTCTCTCTCCCTTCCTCTCTCTCTAAAAATCAATAAACTTATCCTTGGCTTAGGATTTTAAAGTAATTTTAAAATTCATTTGAATTGAAATAGCCCCATGTGGCTACGGGTTACCATACTGGACAGCACAGATCCATCCCGACCAGCAGTACTTCCGGCCCTCAAAGGCCCCCCTTTGTCATCGTCCCACCAGCGAGTCCCATGCCCTAAAAGCTGTGTTTATGGAGCTAATTGCATTGATTAAGTATATTAAATGCATTTCCTCATTTTTATTCAGCAGAGACCTATATGACAGTCAGCTTCACATGAACCCACTAGAATTTTGCAAGGTGATATAATTCTAGCCTAACTCAAAAAAAAAAAAAAAAAAGCCACCATTCAGCCAGCCGCGGCCATGCCGGGTTGTGGTCACACGGTAGACATTTTTTACAGGTTTTTGGCAATGTAGAAAATAGCCCCGTGAACCATAACCTTCCTGTACTTATGGATCCCTAGAGAAATTCCAGCTCCAGTTTGGGAATCACTGATGGATTCCTTCAAGGGTGCTCTGCACTGCCCGGCAGAGCTGACTGCTGCGGCCCCTCCCTCCTGTCCCCGGGGGAAAGCGAAGGCAAAGGTGAAGGTGCATCTTGTCCTTGGGGAGCTTCCAGTCCCATGTGTGAAGGTGGCACGTCCCACAGGACAGCAGCCGTCAGAACCCTTGTGTGGCCAGGCCGGCCTCCCCAGACCCGCGTCTCACCCAGGAGGGCCCCCAGTCCCGGCCCCACACTCACTAGCTGTGACCTTGGGCAACTGCCAGCCTCTCAGAGTTTCCCGTTTCCTGTTGATAGAATGGGAGCTGCAGTAAATCCCCCGAGGTGACCTTTGTGATAGAGAGAATGTGTGCCCAGCACCGAAGGGCGAAGGGGAGGGCAGGGGCTCCAGGCCGCACAGGCCTGGCACGGTGCTGTCAGTTCCCTCACCTGTAGAACAGAGCAGCACCACGCTGGGGGCAGGCGGGGGGTCCCAGTCGGTGTTCTCTGACAGGCGCTTGACCGGGAGTCTGATGCTCCCGAGGTGATCAGGGCATGCCAGGCTTCTTCCTCCTTCCTCCTCTCCCTGTCCCCTGCCTCTCAGTCTTGTCCTCCAGGGCCGGGCACCGGGACACGGCCTCCAGGGGAGCCTGGCGCTGCTTCTCTTCGTCCCGTAGCGCTCTCTGCAGGCAGGCTGATGGCTGGCTGCCGCGTGGTGCCAACCACTGACCCTGGGCTCTCTCTCTCAAGGGACCTGATGGGCAGCAAGGACAGACTGGACTTCCAGGAGCCAGAGGGATGCCCGTGAGTAGTGTCTCAAGGCAGCAGGAAGCCACAGCTGACCCTGCTCCACACCCTTACCTACTCATCTTCCTGTGTTTCTTCCCTGCAGGGTGAAAAAGGATCTCAGGGAGAGAAGGTAAGTCCCATCTCTCGGGGGAAATTAGCAGTTCTGCCACCTGAGGGAACCTATGTACACGCTAGTGGCCCTGGCCTGGAGAATGGGGACCGTCCTGGTCTCCTTGCCTTCCACCAGCTCACTGGTCTCAGGGAGCAGGCGCCCCAGATGCTCCCCACTTTACCTGGGTGCTGATCCAGGTCTCTATCAGGATCCTAGGAGACCCAAAGAGTTCCAAGATCCCCGCTCTGGGCAGGGGACAGCTGCGTTTTCGAATGGACGTGGGTGCTGGGTCAGGGGACAGGGACAGGGACTAGGTGGGGAAGGACTAGCGGTGAAAGGGCAGACCAGGAGAGAAGGGCCCTGCAGCCAGGCTGGGCTGGGGGAGCAGGGCTGCCGCTGGGCGGAGCTGCAACTGCACTGGAGGTGAGGATACCTGAGCTGCCATAGGCGGTGGGCGGCGAAACTGAAAACGCAGGTATAGCAGCAGCCCTTGTTTGCTGAGTGCCTCCCATGGGGCAGGAACTCTGCACACCCTGATCTGTTCCATCTTTGTGACAGTCTGTGCATTTGACATTACTACCCCCACCTTACAGATGAGGAGACTGAAGTTCAAGGGGTGGAACAGACTGCGCAAGTGCACAATCATAAGAGGCAGGTCCTAGATTTAAACCCTGGCCTCTCCGTGTGCCTGTGCTACCTCCCAGCTGTCAGTGTCCAGAAGGTCCTCCATCCTTGCTCTCCTCTGACAAAGGCCCCTGTCTTTTCAGGGTGAGCCCGGGGAGTGCTCCTGTCCCTCCCGAGGAGACCCCGTCTTCTCCGGGATGCCGGTAAGTGGTGCTGAGAGCCCTCCCCCCAGCCAGGGGGAGAGGCCTGGCTTCCCGCCACAGCCCAACACGCAAAAGCCCCGCAGGGCTTTGCGCCCCAGCCAGCTGCCTCCCCATGCAGCCCTGCGCTTGGTGTGGACGTTGCCTGTAACCTCTCCCCTTTTGCGACCCCTACTCCCACCCAGGGTGCTCCGGGACTTTGGATGGGCAGCTCCTGGCAGCCGGGCCCGCAGGTGTGTGTCGCTTGTCTCCTCCGTTTCTCCTTGTGTCCGCCAGCGCCTCTCGGCTTGCCTGCCCTCCCTCTGCTGCCCCCAGCCACGGGGCAGAGCTCTCTTCCGGGTGTGATTATTCCTTCTCTCCTTCAGGGTCCCCCAGGAGTTCCCGGACCGCCAGGTCCCCCTGGGATGCCTGGGCTGCAGGTGAATGGGGATAGGAGAATGAGTTCGGGAGGCAAGGCGCATGCTCTGTGCTGGACCCCAGGGTGTGCTGCTCCCCTGCCGAGCATGCACACCTGTCACTTCTCACTCCCCTGTGCTCCCGCTCCCCAGGGTGCTGCCGAGGGCCCAGTGACCCCTGGGGCAGGCCGAGAGCACTCCCGAGCCTTTTTCGAGGAATGTCCTGTGGTGCCCTAGCCCGGGCACCCTACTGACACCGTGCCAGGCCCAGGCCTTGGCCAGCTGCCAGGAACCCAGAATCTGGGTCAGAGAAAACATTTTACAGTGGTACAGAGCTCCACCTGTTTTTTGCACACCTGCTATTTTCCAGGGACTGTTTTTGTTTTTTGGGTTCTTTAGATGCTGGTGATAAGACAGTGGACAAAATTAAAAATCCCTCTTCTCTTGGATCTTGCTTTCCAGTCGGAGGGACAGGCAATGAGCAAGATAACGAAATGGAATATAGCATGTCAGGAGATGATGCGCGCTAAGGAGAAAGATAAAGTAGGGAGTAGGACTAGAAAATGGGAGGGAGGCGGGGAAGAGATGTGGGGAAATGTTGAAAAGAAGGTAACATTTGAATTAAGACTTCAAGAATATGAGGAGTGAGCCTTGTTATCCCTTATTCTCATGGGAGAGTATTCCCAGAAGAAAGCAGCAGGTACAAAGGCCGGAGGAGGGAATGCGCCACCTCCGGGGAGGCGGCCAGAGAGGAAGGAGAGAGTGGTTGGAGTTGAGATCCCGCCGCACTGTGATTAGTGTTCGTTCCAGAGCCGGGCAGCCTGACTTTGAATCCCGGCTCTGCTACAAGCTAGCTGTGCCATGCTGGTCCAGTTGCTTACTGTCTCTGTGTCTCCAGCCCTTCGTCTGTTAAGTGGAGATAATTACCACATGTATCTCATTGGGCTGTTGTGAATTTCAAACAAGTTAATACATGCAAAGTGTATAGAACGGTGCCTGGCGCATAGCAGATGATTAGAGGGCATTCACCATCATTACGATGACAAATACTATTATTATTTCACATCCATTCTCTCATTCATTGGAGCCTTACATCAACGCCAGTAGGAAGGTGATGTAACTCTAAGTCACAGCTGGGCAAACTGAGGCTCTGGGAGGCAAAGCATCTTGGCTGGGGTCACCCAGCTGGGAGCTGGTGGCACTGAACTGAGCTTCCCAGTGCAGAGCACTTTCTTCTCCCCTGTGCCGCCTTCCAGGACAGTTCCCCAGTGGCTTGCACACCAGGCCACATTTCCCGGGGCTCCTGGGAGGCACAGACAGTGGCCGCTGCATGTCTGGCTCTCAGCTCCTGGAAGAGTGATTTTCACCTGAAGAAAGAGGACAGAATCACATGGAAGCTTTTTATAAACTGTATTCCCCACAGCCCTGGTGATTTGGAGATTTCACACTCATGTGCACACATGCATGTGCACACACGCACACCCATTGCTGATGGGAGTCTCCACTCTGATCACAGTTCTCTGTCTCATCCAGAAGAAGAAGTAAAGCCAACTCTGAGCCCCAGGGGCACGTTTCCCAAGCGTTGGGGCTTGCTGCTGCACTCCTGCCAGGAATTAGGAATCTGTCTGCAGGGAGCTTGCAGTCTGCTTGGGGAAGCATGGCAGTCATTTCAAAGTGATCCGTTACCCAGCTCATGCTGATGCAGTGTGAGCCGTGCCAAGGCATGCTGGGAGAATGAGGCAGAGAGCAGTGACTGCTGAGCCTGGTGGGGTCTCAGGCACTGGAGTCCTCCCCCAGTGCCAGTGCTGGGGACCAGGCTAAGGCTGGCTCTAACAGGCAGCTGCCCCGTGCCAGGCAGGGCACAGGTCCTGTCCCCCAGGCCAGGTTGTCTCCTGCAGCTCCTCCTTCATGTGCGGAAACTGGCTTGGAGACACACAGCACTTACTGGTCCAAGGCCACTGCTTGTTATATCATGCAACCCTTACCATTTCACAGGAGAAGAAACTGAGGCACAGGGGTTAAGAAATATGCCCAAGGCTAGAGAGCTAGTAGACAGCGAGTGAACAGCTGTTCACAGCTGCAGTAGAACAATAAGTGGAAGTTTTAGTTCTGGGAGGGCAGGGAAAGAAAATCACAAAAAATCAGGCTTGAACTAATACACGGGCAATGCAGAGTGGAGCAGAGGGTGAATAAGAATTTAGGGCATAATTATAATTAGCATGTTCAAGGTGCTTTTCCCCTTCCCAAGGCACTGTTCTAGGCACTGCAGGCCATGAACTCCTTTAGGACACAGAGTGGGCAGGGCTGGGCGATGGCACGGCGGGGCAAGAGGAGGCAGCGGGGCTGACACGGGTGCTGGCCCGGGCCTGGCGGAGCCTGGCCTGAAAGCGGGTGGGCTGGTGGGAGAAGGTGCGTGCTTTCTTGCTGGGAGCTGGGACCTGAAGGGCGGCCAACTCTCAGCGCCGGCCAAGGAAATCCCGTGCCGGGAGAGTAGGGTGAGCAGCACTGTGTTCGCTCCACACGTATTTCGAGCACGCCTCCTCCCTGTCGGGCACTGGGGATTTGAAGCGGAGCACACGGCCCGCGCCCATGGAGTATTCGATGTGCATGTGCACATTGCGAGTCGGCCAGGGGAGCAGAGAGTTGGGGGGCAAACCGTTCCTGTGAGCAATCTGTATACTAAGCTCCCGGCAGCCATGGTCTCCTTTTAAGCCTCACTGCAAACTAACCCTGTGTTATAGGTAAGGAAACTGAGGCACGGAGACTGTTTCTTCTCCCATGTAACCTGCCCAATGGCATACAGGTAGTAGGAACTGGCGCCTAACTAGGCCTGACTCCCCAGGCCCCACCTCGTCTGTACCAGTGCCCTTGGGAGGGCCCTTTGAGAAGCGATGCTGGGATCCTGGTTGAGAGGGGAGTGGGAGCCGGCAGCCCTCACGCTGGACCTCACCTCTGTGCCTTGCTTGCCCTGTGACCTTGGGCAGTTACTTACCCTCTCTCGTTCTGTTTTTAAGATGGAGTTAACATCTAGTTCACCAATAGAATTGTGATGATTCAGTGAGAAAATGTAGGAAAAGGACTTAGCACATAAAGAAGCAATGCTTACTTACTATATAGAAGACCCTCTGCCTAGTGTCTGACTTCCAGCAACACGTGGAGAAAAAGCACCCTGTCAGACTGGTGTTGGGGGTCACCCTATGAACATGTCTGGGGATTTCGAGCTATGAATACAGGCTCAGCTTTGCAGGATGAGGGGAAGAGGCAATGGGGATGGTGGGAATGAAGCAGGGAGCCCCGTGGGCTAGACAGGGGAGTTCACTCACTCGTGTCTCTTCTCGGCTGCAGGGAGTGCCTGGGAACAACGGTTTGCCGGGACAGCCTGGGATGCCTGCGGAACTGGTAGGTACTGGCCAGGACTCACTGTCCAGCTGCCTCCCTGCCCTTCCCAGGGCTGAGCTTGCCAGGCCAGTGCCCTGAGCTGCAGTGGCATTAATGGGAGTGGGGGTGGGGTCCCTCTACTCTCCCTCTTCTGAGGCTGGAAGAAGCCTGGATGGCATGTGGCTTCCCAAGGCTTCGCCTGATGCCATAATTCTCCTCCCCCCTCCCCTACCTGAGTCCTCCCTTCTGTCTCTTGCAGGGATCCTTACCCATTGAACAGCACCTCCTTCAGGTAAGAGGTTAAGAGGGAGGGGGTAGGGACTGGTGGGGGTGGCAGAGAGAGCTGCAGATGGAGCTGTTCATGGGCTCCATGCACGTATGAGAGGGTCTGGTTCCTAACGAACCCTCAGGCAATACCTGTTGAAGGGACCCTGTTTGAAGGAACCCCGAGAAGGTACCCACATGGTGGATGCTATTGGCAGCTCCAACTCCAAAGCCAGTGAGGCCCTCTGCCACCCTGGTCACGCCAGGCCAGGGGCCAGCAGCGTCCAGAGCAGAGCGGGGAGGGTGAAAGTGCACTGGGGGGTCTCAGGCCTGCCCCCACCAGGTTGCATTCTATGGTAAGACTGGGCGGGGGCCTTGGAGAAGGCGTCAGCCATCTTCTGGTCCACCCAGGAAGAATCCGGGAAGGAGAGGGGATTCCAGAAGCAATTCTAGAGGTGCAAAGGGACTTGGAGCCTGGAGGCAGGGGAGGCAGTCAGCCTGTGCCAGGAGGCAGACAGTGTGAAGGTCACACCCGAGGGCGTGGCTTGGTCTGGCCTCTCAAGCTGGGCTGAGACTGTCCCTTGGAAACCAAGGGTGACACAGCCCTTCCTTGCCCAGTCACCTCTGGAGATGAGACCTGAACTTTCCTCTCCTCCAGCTCAGCATCCTCAGGGGTCCCTCCCAAGCTTTGGCCCTGCCCTGCCACCTTCCGGCATGGGCTAGTCGGTGCCCCGGCTGTCCCACTGCCCTGCCGGGTCAGGACAGGATGGGGCATGCCTGCCCTGCGCCTGCCCTGCCCCTGCCCTAGCCCCGCGATTTTCAACCTTTTTCACCTCTCGGCACACAAAAAGGAATTTTAAAATTCTGCAGCACACCAAAAAATATATTGTTTGCTGATCTGACATAAAAATAGGTGTAACTTTGATTCATTCAAAATTGTGCCGAACAGCTATGGTTGTGTTGGCTGTTGTCATTTTTTATTTGACAATCTAAGGGAAAAGAGGTCAGTGCCTCTGACTAAATAGTCAGGTATTGCATGTTTTAAAAATTCTTGCAATGCAATGATTGAAAATCACTGCCCCAGACGGCAAACTCTCCAGAAGCAGCCTGAGGCCAGGTGAGACTCCCAGCAGCAGTTCCGTGTTTGAGCACAGTAGGGCTGCAGCAATGAAACCCCAGCGCCTCTCCCCCAGGCTTCCGGCAGCCTGGGGCTCCTCCAAGTCCGCCCCTGGGCAAGCGATTGTGCGGCTCCTGCCGGGCTGGACGTTTCTCTGTGCAGCGCTTCTTCTGATGGCCTCTTAACCAAGTGCTCTGCAGAGGGCCCGAAGCAGCAGTCTGGGGAGGGGCCAGATGGCACCCCAGGGAGCCTGACCAGGAGCCCCTGCCACCACGTGTGCATACGGCCCAGAGGAAGCCCGGGCCTGCGGGCCGAGCACCAGCTCTGGCCTCAGTCAGGCCAGGGTTTAGTCCAGGCTCCCCCGTACCGTGGACAAGTCCCGCTGTCTCTCTGAGTGTGGGCTTTCTTATCTCCACAATGCTGCTAAGATGACCTGCCTCACTGTGCTGTCAGCGGCCAGTGTGATAATGTGCACAGGCCTATTACGATGACTGGCACGTGGGTGCTGAGTAAATGACAGCCGTTATCACTGGGCTGTTCGGGGAACAGTGAGGGTGGAGCAGGGGCTCCTGCCCTGGGGTTCACGGACATCCCACCAGGCCATGCAGAGACCCCAGGCTCCCCAATCCTCTGACACTGTAGTCTACTTTTTTTTACTAGTGGGTCTTATTTTTCTGGGAAGAGGACTCATAGCTTCCATCAAACTCTCAGAGGGCTCTGTGACCCAAAGAGGGTGAAACCCCCGGGGTAAAGGGAAGACCTTCTTGTCGGGAAGATTGCTGGCCCAGCGAACTGGGAGTCTCTGACGGCTGGGGCCTGCTGGGGACAGAAGGCAGACTCCATCCCCGAAGGTGTCTGCAAAAGGCCCGGCAGCTTCTGCAGCTGCTTCCTCTGCTCCTGCGGAAGTTGTTCAGAGTGGCCTTTTCAGCCTAAACCCTCGTGGCGTGTCCTCGCAGTGGGCGCAGTTTGCAGGAACAGCCGGGACAGATGGTCCTTCTGTGGGCCCCTCTGCCTCCTCCCACACGCCTGTCTGGAAAGTGGCTTTGGTGGGGCCCCAGCAGGGCTGCTGCTTGGAGGAAACTGAAAGCCAGTGTTGGGACTGAGTCTCCTGAGGATGGAGCAGAGCTGCTGCGGGGACGTGGCTGGGGAGAAGGAGAGGGCGGGCGGGGGGCTGCCTGCCAGGCAGGGTGCACAGGCTGCGTTCAGACTGGGGTTCTTCCATCTGGCCCATCGCCCTCCCCTTTCCCTCCGCAGAGCCTCTGTGGGGACTGTGTCCAGAGGCAGACGTCCCACCCAGCGGGCCTCCTGCAGAAAGGAGAGAAGGGAGACCAGGGCATCCCTGGCGTGCCAGGCCTTGACAACTGTGCCCGGGTAAGAGGCTGGGCTCAGGGGCGGCCTTCACGCAGGGAGAGTCCCCGGTGGCCTCACCTGACAGAGCTCTCATTACCCTTCACAGTGCTTCATAGAGCGGGAGCGCCCCAGAGCTGAGGAGGCCCGGGTGAGCAGGCCTCAGCCTTCCCTGCACCCCCCAACTCCATGCTCGAGCCCCACAGGGAGGGCCCCTGTCTGCTCACTCGCAACATCTCCATCCACTGCAGGGAGACAACAGCGAGGGCGACCCGGGCTGTGCTGGGAGCCCCGGCCTGCCTGGTCCTCCAGGACTGCCGGGCCAGAGAGGAGAAGAGGTAAGTAAGACCAGGGGCTGGGTCCTCATCCATGCAGCGACCCCTACCCAGGTCCCAAAGGCAGTTTCATTGCTGCCAAATGTCTCCTTGGGCCCTCCAGCGGCTCCCCGTCTCTTGGGAGTCCTTCAGGGGCCTCCGAGGACTCAGGGCAGCTGGCGCCCCTGACTGCTCTGCCCTCATCTACTCTCCTCGCACGCTGGCCTCCTCGCCGCTCTTGGTCCACAGGACGCTCTCCCTCCCTGCCTAGCCGCCGCCTCTGTCCGCATCACGCTGGTCACTGTCCGACACACTGTGTGTTTCCTTCATTTGAGAGCATTCCCGCAGGCACCTACCAAGCGCCAGCTACACGCCAGCCCCCATTCTATCTATTACCATCCGCCTCCCCCACAAAGTGGAAGCACCACAAGGCGCAGATTTTTGTGTTTTGTTTATTGCCGTGTCGCCAGCACCTGGACCAGTGCCTGGTACATAGTATATCTGCTCAATAAATATGTGTTGGATGATTCAGTGCACTGAATGCAGGGTTTGACATCAGCTTTCATATCCCGCTTTGACATCAGCCGCCTGCAGACTCTGGCCATGGCGAGCCAGGAGGGCCGCTGAGACCCCGGGCTCTGTGGGGCCTGAGCCTCTTCACCCATTTCCCTTGGCTTCCTTTGCAGGGTCCGCCTGGCATGAGGGGCTCCCCGGGTCCTCCAGGCCCCATTGTAAGTATCCGGGGTCTCTTGGCCTGCTTGAGAAGCTCTCAGAGGGGTCCTAGTGCTTGGAAACCATTTTGCTGCTATGTCCAGGAAGCTGCGCGGGGCAGAAAGAGGAAACTTCCACTGCCCACTCCTTTTTCTCGTCAGAGCATCTATGGGGACCGTGGCCTCCCACCACCGGACCCCTGGGGATCTGCTGCCCTGCCAGTGGTCCTGCTCAGAGGAGGCCTCCGGGGCGCATCTGTGTTTCCCCGCCCCTGCTGTGTTTTACATAAGGGACCCAGGCTGGCCTAGGCCGGGGCAGGCGGGGGGGGGCACCAAGGCTGCTGGCTCCTGCTCTCTGCAGCCAGGAAAGCATGTGGCAGCCTGGCCAGACCTCTCCATGCCCCCGTGACGCCAGTCCCTGCAGGGGCCAGGGGCTGAGATGGAGCTGCTCCCCCCAACCTCCCCCGTTCTGTAGGGTCATCTCCAGGACAAGCCTCCGAAGCCCAGACCAGGGGCATCCCCCCGGAATCCTCTGTGGTGTTGATATGGCAGGAGAATAGAAGTGATTAGAAAAGGCTGGGAGAACTGAAAATGCTTTCTTTGGAGGAAAAAAAAAAAAGGCTGGTGGGAACTATCTTAGAAGCAGGAGCCATCCATCTGGGGGTTCTGGAGGTCAGGTAACAGGCGTGAGGGGCTTCCACCCCAGTGAGGGGGTTCAGTTAGACCCGGGAAGACTTGGGAAGGGCCGCTTGACTCTGGGGGCTGTTTCTCATCTCTGCTGACGGTGGAGCCGCTCTTCCTGGAGCCAAGGGGAGGAGCATTCATCTCTGGGCCAAGGCTTGCAATGAGCCTCTTTTCCAGCTGCCTCGAAATATTCCTGTGACCTCTCCCACGACCCCTCCGCCCCAGACTGTGCCCCAGAGAGACTGTGCTTGTGAGATATGACCTGCCTGTTTCTCCCACCAGGGCCCCCCAGGTTTTCCTGGTGCCGTTGGCTCCCCCGGATTGCCTGTAAGAACCTAGCGCTGCTCAACCTCCCCTCCCCCCACCAGCCAGGTCTCTGTGGCTTTTGCGTGTTTCCTTCCCTGTTGTGCCCTCACCTCCATCCTCCGTGTTTGCTTGTCGTTGTCCCCCTGCAGGCATGGTGGCTAACGACACAGGCTCCCTGAGGTCCCAGCAGCTTGGGCATCCTCCCAGTGTCTGCCTTCTTGTCATTTCCCCTTCTCTCACTTCTCCTGCTTTCTTCCTCTCGTCATCCCACCCCCATCGCTTTTGTTTCCCTGTTCTCTCCATAAGTCCTATGGAGCTATTTTATCTTCTTATTTTAAGCTGGTGCCTCTAGGGGCTCTCTCTATTCCTGCCTTCTTATTTCTGCCTCCTGCTTCTCCCACCTTTGGTGTTCACTGAAGATTTGCTGAAAGTCGTTCTTGGGGTCCTGCCAGGCGCCTGGCACTGAACCTGGCAGAGATGCCAAGGCTTTAGGGTTTCACATTGCAGACTGGCACAGGTTTGCTGCCCTGCTGCTTGGCAGGGCTGTCCAGAGGCACCCCAGGGACCAAAAGGTGACAGTGCCTGCACCTTTCCCATCGTCCTGGAGGAAACTCTTAGCTTCCTCCTCTTCCTTTCCTCCTTCTTGGCTCTCACCCCAGTCTGCTCCAAGGCTGGACATGTGATGCCAGCCAGTGGGGTTTCTGAAAGTTGGGGGCCCTGCCCCTCTGTTCTTGGCATCTTGGTCTGCTCCTTCTGCCAGGTGTCCTTAATTTCTCTGCCTTCATCATCACCACAAGTGTGTTTGAACCATCCTCATCCTCATTTTGCTCTGGGTCATGGAAACTAACCTGCTGGGTGTCAGATGTGTGCTCCTGGGGCCTGGCTCCCCTCCTCCCCGGCCTGGTGGTGCAGGCCCAGGGAGCCGGGCCCCTCCTTGTCGCAGTTCCATCTGTCCCCATGCCCTCATCCTGGCCGGACCATGTCTGTTCCTGCTTGCTTGGGTGAAGGGGCCATCTGTCTGTCTAGCCATCTGTCTTGTGTTGTGGAAAGGTTTGGGCGCCGTCTCTCGTGGGCATGAGGGAGGAGGGACAGACACGGCCCCTTAATGCTGCGGTGAATGTTCGGAGGGCGGGGTGAGGAGTGGGGCCGGGAGCTCCGGCTTTGATTGACATTGCTATCCCTTTCTACCCCGAAAAGTGACAGGGACTGCTGTGGAGGCAGCCTTCCCATGTATCCCCCCTGTGTCCCCAAAAGAAGGTGATTTTGACTGGGGGAGGGAGGGGGGCTTGGACAGGTAAGTGTTGGGCGCCCAGTGGTACATTTTAGTGGAAGCCTCACTCTAGGGACACCTCTCCTGACAGTTGCCATCACAGATGGAGCACACGTGTGCCGGCCTCCTAAAGGCACACCCCAGACAATTGCTATAGTAGGGGATACCAATGACAGTCACCTGCCTCAGAGGTACCCTCTGGGAGTCACCCACCTTGGGGGACATATCTCTGAAGTTACCTATCTTGGGGGCTGTGCTGCTGGGAGGCACCCGCACATGACAGTCACCCTTCCAGGACACACGCCCTATGAGCGCTTTGCTGGGCACCCTAGAGGGCCACCAGCACGCCCCATCTTTGCCTGGAAGGGAAACGGAGGGCTGCGGGGCAGGGGCAGGGTAGGGGCTGGGTGGGGAAAACTCCCCGCTGCAGTTGCTCATGATTTTTCTCTCCAAGGGCCTTCAAGGAGAACGAGGCCTCAGGGGCCTGACGGGGGAGAAAGGGGAACCGGTAAGAGGAGGCTGGCAGGGGGTGGGCATAGATGAAGAACCCTGGGGAGGCAGGTGGGGCCCCGGGGTGGCTGCTGCATGGAAGATGGGAGGTGGACCCCTACTTTGGAAACTCTCGCCTCTCAGCCCGATTCCCTCAGTATGGGGGTCCTCATGCCATCTCAGGACCCAAGGAAGCAAATCTCCATGTGCCCCACCTCTCCATAAGGGGCAAACACCCCTTTCCACACACATCTCTGGGGGCTGTTCTCCATCCCTCTTCCTGCAGCACCAGCAGGTCCTTCCTACTCCCCCTCCCTGGTCCTTGTCAGCCCCTGCTCTGGGCCCTGCCTCTGACTCAGCTCCCAGGGTCTCGGTGGTAGTCAAGACCCAGTGAACCTGGGCCTTGGGGAAATGGCCCACAGTGGGGGCCGAACTGGGTGGGTACCTGCTGAATGGCAGCTCCAGGCACTCTGGCTTCGGCCACCCTTTTTCCCAGGAAGGGGGGACAGAAATGTTAGGGAGCCGATCACATCTGCCTCTCTTTGCAGGGTGCTCCAGGGCAACCCGGCTACCCAGGTGCCATGGGCCCACCGGGACTGCCTGTGAGTAAGAGACCCTGGCTCAGGGGTGCTGGAGCCTCGGGGTGGTGGGCAGGGCAGGGCCGGGCTTGGGCATCCCTCAGCAGCTCCTTCCTTTCCAAGCATCTCGGCCCATGCCTCTGCCAGGCCGTCCATGGCCACCGCCCGCTGGGAGCCCCCTTGGCAGTGTGGCCCCCCACTTCGCTTTGGGGGCTTGCCGCAGTCACTGCCCATCGAGGGCCAGGCCCGCCGAGTGCCCTCAGAGGCCGAGACCCGGCAAGACTGAGATCTGCTTGGGGGAGGGGAGCGGTGAAAGAGTTGGAGGGATAGTACGGAGGTGCCACCCCACACAGGAGCCTGCTGGGTGGGCATGTCCCCTATTTCCACTGAGGACCACAGTGGCAGGTGAGGAGCAGCCCACCTCTCTCCCCCCAGGAAGTCCGTGTAAGGCCGCAGGCTCCACCCCTCTCATTAGTGCCCTGGCAAGCAGGCTGTGGGGCTAATTCTTCTCTGTTGCTCACTTCTCAGGGCATCAAGGGAGAGCGCGGCTACGCTGGGCCCTCGGGAGAGAAGGGAGAATTGGTGAGTCTGCGTCGCAGCCCAGCGCGGGGGTGGGAGCAAGGCTTCAAAAAGAGCCCCTTCCTGCCTGCCGCCTCCGCCACTGCCACTAAGATCTTCCCAGAAGCCTGTGAGGGGCACACGACTCCTGCTTCCCTGCTCCCTGAGTCACTTCAGCTGCATCTCAAGCAGTCAGCACAGGCCGGTGGCCTGAGCTGTGAGGAGAATCTCAGCAGGATTCATGGAGCCAATGGCCCCCGGGCAGCCAAGGGGAGGGGGCTAGGAGTCAGCCGGCAGGAGACACCCCCACCCCGACCCCAGCAAAGGCAGGCTGATGGGGGCGGGTGGAGAGGCCTAGGCCTGGATCTAGACCCAGCCTGGCCACCTGGCTGGCTGCACCCGCACAAGCCCAGGCCCACGCTTTGCAGAGCCAGGCCTGTGCTGAGTGCAGGAGCCGGGCTGTTGTCAGACGAGGACCCTGAGGCTCTTGAGGCGGTGAGGCTTACCCAGGGCCCTGCAGCCAGTTAGTGAGTTAGGGTGCAGCCTGCATGCCACCCTGAGTCTGCCTATGATAAATCACCCAAACCTTAGTCTTCCCATCCCCCTCACCCATGTCCGCGAGGCCCCGCAGGGTGCAACCAGCCCTGCGGTGCACTTATTCAATCACAAATATTTCTCATGGGCCTGCTGGGCACCAGGCTCTGGGGGCGCAGTGGTGAATAGAACGGGCGACTGAGTCCCCTGCCCTCATGGAGCTTACATCGCAGCAGGGAGGCAGGTAACGCATAAACAAACACAGACAAATAACGAGAGATAAGACCCACGGAGAAATTAGGAGAGGGGCTGGAGTGGCCAGGAGGACGCTGCGACACGGAGGGCCAGGGAGGTCTCTCAGAGGAGGCGGTGTTTGAGCTCATTCCCGAATGAAGTGGGGGAGGGGCACATGGCTGTCTGTGCCGGGGAATCCCAGAGGGAGAGACCATGGCTGGGGCCACTGAAGGGACAGCTTTGAGCCATCTGATGATCTAATGATTTGAGAAACCTAGAAGGGGTCAGGGCATTCATGCGGCAGAGGGCACTGTAGTGGAGGGTACAGTTGTGCAAAGGCCTAGGGTGTGGATGTGGGAGTGTGCTCAGGAAACAGCGGGCTGATGAAGCAAGGCAGAAGATAAGAAAGGGAGAGGGAAGTGTAGCGGGGAGGGGGCAGGAGGGTCAGGACCAGATCACAGAATGCCTCACACCCAGCGTTGGTGGCCAGTGTGCTCCTCATTCAATTGGCAGAGGGGAGCCATGGAAGGTTTTGAAGCAAGAGTGTTGCCGTCCAAGCTGTGTTGAAGAAGAGATGGCGGCCGGTTGCTGGCTGGATTGCAGTGAGCCAGGAGGGGGCAGGACTAGTGAAGAGGCTAGTCCAGTAGCTCAGACAAGAGAGGAGAAGCCTGAACAGACCAGAGGGAGGAGTCCTGCTGGCTTAGAGGGGCTTCCCACCGCACCTCCTGCCTCTGCACCCTGTCCTGGCCTCTGCCCTGTGCTCTCGTCGCCCACTTCCTCCAGTCAGAGTGATCGGTTTTGCTCTTTTGTGTCTCCAGGGCCCACCAGGATCGGAAGGCCTCCCAGGTCCCCCAGGCCCAGCGGTGAGTAAGGGAGGGGTGGGGAGATGTGGGCCCAGAGACCCCTGGTCCTGGTGCTACCCTGGTATCTGAGGCAGGAAGATTGAGTTCCAGCTGCATTGTCCTCTGTGATGACAGGGTCCCCGAGGAGAGCGAGGACCCCAAGGGAGCTCGGGTGAGAAGGGCGACCAGGTGAGTGGCAAGTAGGACGTGGCTAGCCATTCTGACCACAGTGGATGGTTGGGGGAGGCAGGGAGGGGCAGGGTCGTCTCGTTGGTGGAGGGCGGACCAGCGCTGGCCTCCCAGCCCCGATCCATCTCGAGCTGTAACCCCCCACCTCATGCCCAGAGCCTCACCTGCTGGCTGTCTTGGGCCAAGTGGAAGATAAGGCTCCATGTCTAGAAGCAATATCCCCCCGTCCCTCTTTCCACCTGCCGGCCAGGTAGGACAGAAGGGGCAGCACAGCAAACTGTCCCTCCCTTTTTTCTGCAGGGATTTCAAGGCCAGCCAGGCTTCCCAGGCCCACCGGTGAGTGAAGGCACAAAGCCAGCTCTGTCTGAATTGATCCCATCTGGGAGCGGGGCAGGCCTGACCAGGCCAGACTCAGCAGGATGGGCCTGAGGAGGGGAGGGAAGGGGCTCGAGAGGAACAGCCTGGGTGGCCAGGCCTGATTCCAGGAGCCAGGACCTGGACAGCAGGGCCTCCTGGGTGGGCCCCCAGCCCAGCAGGCCTGCGGACTCGATGTTCCTGGGTGGTGTTTCTAGAAAGCATCAACGACAGGAAGGCAAAGGCAGCAGGAAGGAGGGGAGCTCCCCCTCCAGCCCCGCATTCATTCCTGCCTACTCCTTTGTTGATAGGGTCCCGCTGGATTCCCAGGCAAAGCAGGAGCACCTGGCCCACCTGGACCCCCAGCGGAAAAGGTGAGTAGGACCCTGTGTTGGCCACAGTCACAGATCTGAGCTGTTTAGCTCCCACAACCCTGCTTCACCCCCGAGAGCAAGCCTTTGGAAGTTCAAGAACTGCCTGTCACATCGAGAGAGGGGAATGGGAGCCCCCCGGGATGGCCCCAGTAACTCCCCTGCTAGCAAACCAGTGGGCTCCTAGGGATGGGCCCAGAACACCCACCAGCCTCTGAGGCCAGGTCTCTGCCTGATGGGAGAGGGTGGGAGGGAAGAGGCAGAGGAGTGTAGTGAGAGCCGGGTGACTGGGATGTGACAGGCTGGGCCGAAGCCAGCTTCATCTCCTCAAGGGGGAAGGTGGGGAGTTGAGGCGGGGCAGGGTACCCACACTGGGAGCCCCACAGCGGAAGCCCCACAGCGGGAAGAGCTCTGGCATTTGCCTTCTGGGTCTGACAAGAGCAGGAAGAGACTAACCTGGAGGTGTTGTCCCCAAGGGCCCAGAGAGTGACCTAGCGACAAGGGTGGGAAGGGGCAGCAGTCTGGGGAGCCCCCACGCTGGCTCCCCCAGGGTTTGGCTTGGGGAGAGCTGACGTCCCTGTCTCAGCCCAATTTCTGGGCTTCTTGGATGCGACAGCTGGGTGGCGTAATGAGGCCCCGAGATGCACTGTGAGCATCCTCGTGGGGACCCTCTTTCATTTGGGAGCCCACACAGCACAGCAGAAACGACTTCCTGAAGGGCTTGTCTTGGTCTAAGCACTTTCTGTTCAAGTAAGGAAATGGGGCCTGGAGGCCAGGGCTTCCCAGAGGCACTAGCAAGGTAGAGGTAAAGCTGAGACTTCCCTCCCAGCCCAGCAGAGCCTGCAGGCTGCTTCCAGAACCAGGGCCTACCAGCCATGGTGGAGGCAGTGGTGGAGGCCACCTCCTTGCCCTTCACTGGGAGGGACCTGGGTGGCAGTCGCTGCCAGAGCCCTCTCTGCTGGCTCTGCCTCCAGGGCTGCCTGCTCACCTTAGGCCGGTCATTGCAGACAATCCCAAACCTCTGGCCAGCGGTTCTCCCATTCCCAGTGGAGCTGACATTTTTCTGGGGCTGGGCTGACCCCTCCTGGTGGCTGGTGGCATTGCAATGCCAGCCAGAGCTCCTTTTTTCCACCCCCCTCTGTGCCATTTCCAGCTGGACCCCTTCCCCTTTGGCCACCCCACGGATGCTACTCCAGGGCAGCCACCCCCTCCGCACTGGAGAAGGCAGCAGCCCTCCTCACAGGGTTGCCCGCCTACCCCCACTTCTCCTGTAAACACTAATTCAAATGGCCCGTTCTCATCACTCCCCTTCTTTGAAACCTTAATGGCTCCCCGTGCCTGTAGCAGTGTTTCCACTTTACTTTGTAGTCCTTGAAACTTTTCATTGCACAGAAGCTCGTGTGAACCTTCAGTCTATAAAACAGGTACAAGTGGAGCTTCTCTGGCTAAGGCAAGGTTAGGGCATCCTTGAGTCCCTCCTCTGGGTCCCCGCTTTGCACCCTTAACTCCCAGGTCCTCCAGGAACCCCCAGGATGCTGAGAAGTACTATTTGAAAATCACGCGTCTTTTTAATAAAGTTGAGCACGGCGTTCAGGGCCCACAGCCAACCAGGCCCCAAAGCCTCCAGCCTCCTCTCCCCCCCTTCACGTGGGCTCCCCTGGACACTGTGGCCGGGCCAAGCGTGTAACCTTCCAAGTCCTTGCCTTCTCTGCAGCTCCCTTGGCATGCCCTTTTCCCCTCTCCACCCGCCCAAACCGCAGACATCCTTCAGAGTCTAGCATCCGGTGACACTTTGGTGGTACTTCCCCTGACCCTGGCCAGAGGGAGCCCCTCCATCTTCTGAGCTCCTGTAGCCCCTTATTTCTGCAGAGCACAGGGACTCTTGCATTGCCCCCGATTGTGAGCCTGTGACCCTGTGACCCTCACTGGTCGATGAGCTCCTTGAGGACAGGGCCCCCCTTTCTCATCTGGGAGAATCAGAGGCTATATAGGACTTGGCGCCTTGCTGGGACCCATGTGAGCCGAATGCCTTCAGTTTGCACCCGCTACTGAGCGCCCACCATGCCAGCCCCTGGTCAACCCTGGGCATCCCGAAGAGGATGTTGGACTTCTCAGGCTCTGTCCCTTCCTCGTGGAGCAGTGGGGAACGCCCTGCAGATAATGACAGACCCTCTTGGGGGAGTGGTGTGTGGAATACATCTCCTTGGTCCAGAACAGAGCTGGGGTTCCAACCCCCCCGATCCCCCAGTAGTTACTGCACTTGTGGCCCAGGGCCGTGTCTCCAGCGTGGGCTGAGGCCCTGCTGACTGTTGGGGGTTTGCTTCCAGGGCAGCGAAGGGATTCGAGGCCCATCAGGCATGCCTGGGCCCCCCGGACCACCAGGACCTCCTGGAATTCAGGTAAGTGGGAGCCCCCTTAGCCTGGCAGGCGTGGGTTCTGTGTGCATGTGCACGTGTGTGCATGCATGTGTATGCATGTGCGTATTCGGTAGGGCCGGGAGTTGGGTGAGGGGCGGAGAGGCTGGGGGCCAGGTGAGGCCTCACCGCTCTGAGGGTTCCTGCACAGCCATGTGGAAATGCCTTTTCCTGCTTCCAGGGCCCCGCCGGCCTGGACGGCCTGGATGGGAAGGACGGCAAGCCCGGCCCGAGGGTGAGATGGCGGGCAGGGAGGGCACCCCTTCCTTCTCCAAGAGCCAAAGTCGAGGGAGCCCTGAGAAGGGAACTGAAGTGGCCCCACCTCTGTCAGGGGTGCCCACGCCTTCCCTCGGCCTGCCTCTCGCCACACCCCACCTCCCTGATGGCACCAGAGTGCCATGGTGTCTCAGTTCTCCTGGTAGCCTTAGCCGGCTTGGATGAGCCAGGCCTCGCCGAAGGCAGGGCAGTGACGTGAGTAAATTCCTGTCCAGAAACAGACAGCTAAAGGAACAAGCGTCCCTGGGGACCCCGCTTGTGTTGGGCTCCTGGCTCAGAGCATGCACAACCGGGCAGGGTGGCCTGGGTGGTCACAGTGACATAAGAGACTAGACTCGAGCCCGGTCTGTAGCTCCTACTGTCTGGAACAAATGCTCCCAGTTTGTGAGTGGACAGATTAACCCAAGGGACCCAACTAGGCTAGTGTCATAAAAACCAGGTTGCAGACATGGAAGGACTCAAGCCAGCCTGGCCCCTTGGGTCTGGTTTTGCTGGGGCATCTGAAAGGGATGAGGCCATGGCAAAGGGCAGAGCATCCAGGTCAACCCTGTTCTGTACCCCAAAAAAGAAAAACTGAGGTCCAGAGAGGGGGGTAGGATTCACACAGGGGCCAGAGCCAATCAGAGGCTGAGCCCAGCTGAGAGTCTTCCCTCTGCCCCCATAGGACCGCCCTCCATCCTGGGACAGCTAGGGAGGGGCTGGAGAGGGGAGAAAGCATTGGTGAATGAGTTGAGTACAAGCTGGAAAGAGCTCCTGTCTCAATGCCCCTGCTCTCTTTCCCTAGGGAGACCCCGGTGTTGCTGGCTCACCCGGACTCATGGGACCCCCGGTAAGTTGAGCTGTGAGCTGGGAGGTGCCAAAGCTGAGCCAGTGTAGCTCTGCCTTGGTGCATGGGGTAGCTCATATCCTCCATAGGTTGGTCTGATTTGTTCAACCTGAAGGAGGATGGGAAGGGGCCTCTGGTGGAGGCGAGGGATGTGGCAACTCCCTGCTTTTTTTCCAGGGTTTCAAGGGGAAACCAGGACTTCCTGGCCTCCCAGGGCCAAAGGTAAGGGCCTGGTGACCTCTCCCAAGCAGCTTTCCGTGGCTCTCCTCAACACCTGACCCCAGGCAGATGTGGCATCCCAAATTGACTGGACATACCACCCAATCCTTGGCTGAGATGCCATCCCAGCACCCAAGCCTCCTGAGGCCACTGGTATCCGGCAGACTGGGTCAGGGTTTTTCCTGTCTACCAGCCTGAGGGTCTCCGAGGGCCTCGGGCCAGAGCTGGGGCAAGTGGCCAGATCCCTCTGGGGTGGGGTCAACTTGGAGTAGGGAGGAGCCAGGTGGCAGTCTGGTAGCTCCAGTTCCCTCTCTCTTTTAGGGCGACTGTGGACAGCCAGGTCCCCCGGGGAGCAGTGGCCGGCCCGGAGCTGAGGTAAGAGCTGGGGATCTACTTGTGCTGCCTTTGGACAACCTCTGGGCTCCGCCGACCTGGGATGCAGCTGCTCCTGCTTGCTGGCAAAGTGGCTGTCTTCTCTCCTAGGCCTTCTGGGGAAGGTTGTGCCCAGCACTGCACATCTTGTCTTTCTCCCTCCTCTTAAGGGTTGTAACTGGTTCCCCTTTCTACGGGCTGTTGGGTTGCGAGCCTACAAAGGCAGAGCTTGGACATCTCAGGCTGGGGGCTCTGTCTGATGCTCATACTCATGGGCAGGGTTGGTGCCCCGGGCCCTGGAAGGCTTACACCTGGAGTCCAGGGCCCAGGTCGGCTCCCTGGACCGTTGGTGCTCCACATGCTCTGCTCAGCCTTCTCCCCCTAATAGCCTCGGGTGTGTAATTCTGTTTCTGTGTCTTTCCTTCTTCTCTTTCCTGGCTCCTGCAGGGCGAGCCTGGTGCCATGGGACCCCAGGGAAGACCCGGCCCCCCTGGCCATGCTGTGAGTTCACTGTTTCTGTCTCTGCCCCTACGAGAGTGAGGATTCTGCTGGAGCTGGGCGATGGTGGGCGAGCTGGTGACAACCTGACCACGCGAGCAGCCCCCAGCTGCGCAGAGCTACACAGGGCTTTGGGTTCACCCAGCCCAGTGGTTCCCAGGCTTTTCGCCATTTCCTTATTTTCTGGGTACATTTGAATTTACTTATTGAACAAATATCATTCAGTTATTCAACAAATAATTATTGGGCACCTGCTCCACGCCAGGCGTGGTTCCAAGCTTAGGACTAAGGCGGTGGGGAGGATAGACACGGTCTGCTGATCCCAGAGCTTCCGCGCAGCACAACAAA